>JAZKJV010003436.1:0-50932 GCA_037367405.1 Ottelia alismoides | reverse complement strand
TGGTGTCAACACGCCGGGGGCTTGTGAAAATTGAAGAACTGAAGGTTGGCGATCTACTGCTGAGTCGAGATATGGATGATGGTACAGTCCGGTTTCAACCCATATTGCGTCGTATCACGCGGCCTCCGACCAAACAAGTTGCTGTGACTGTCGAGGGTGAAGAAATCACTACGACTCTCGGTCACCCTTTCCGTGTCAAGGACCGAAAGTGGGTCTACGCACGCGACTTGAAGCCTGGAGATTATGTGAAAAGTCTGAATACATTTCGCAAGATTGACAAGGTCGTCGAACTGAAGCCAGCAGAGGCCTACAGCATCGAAGTAGCTAACTTCAACACCTACTTTGTTGGCAAGAAGCAAATCCTGGTTCATGACAACACGCCTGTGTACGACCTGGAGCTACAAGCCTCACCGATGGACAACAAGTAGTCGTGCGCGAATACAGGAGTCCGGTCGTGGGCCACTGGAAAGTGCTGCGAGTTTGCTGCTGATGCAGACTTTTCGTGTCTACAAGCCCGTTCTGGCAAATGCGGCGTTTCTGGAGATCGAGCATGCCGCGAGGGCCTTCATCGGCTTGATCCGTGCTGAAGGTCCACCGGTTGCTCCAAGTCCATCAAATGAAACATAATAGACATTATCGGACGTTGCAGATCAGGAAAAGGCTTTGGTTTCTAGGGGTTCTGCTTGGTCCTGGTGAGTGCTGGTGATCACGCGGACGCTGGCGAAGCGGGCTGCCTTCTTGTGAGAATCCAAACCGGAACATACATTACCTGCACACGACCCTCCGCCACACAAACTCGGCGAATTGCCGCCAAAGGATCCGGATGAGCGACAACGCTACACCGGCCACTCCAACCACCCAGCAGCGGCGGATTCTGTTTGTCTGCACAGGCAACACCTGCCGGAGTCCGCTGGCTGAAGCAATTTGCAAGAAGCGACTAGCTGATAAGCTCGGATGCACAGTTCCCGAACTGCCCCAGCGCGGCTTTCTGATCATGTCTGCCGGGGTCATGGCGTACCCTGGTGATGCTGCTAGTGCCCTTGCCGTGGATGTCGCTTCGGAATTGGGGGCGGATCTTTCCACCCACCGCAGCAACCCGGTCAATCCTGCCATGCTCGATCAGGCGACACACGTCTTCGCCATGACGCGTGCTCACCTCCTCGCCCTCACGCATCGCTTTCCAAACCTCGGCCCCACACCGCAGTTGCTCTGTGGCGATCTCGATCTTCCCGATCCCATCGGAGGAGAACTCGACGACTACCGCGTCTGCGCCGCTATGATAGAACAGCATCTAGGAAAACTGATCGAGGAGTGGTTGGGCTCATGAAGATTGCGCTAGGCAATGACCACCGCGGTGTGTCCCATAAGCTTCGCCTTGTGGACATGCTCCACGGACTGGGAATGCAAACACTCGACCTCGGCGCGACGAGCGCTGCCAGCGTCGATTATCCCGACTACGCCATCCCGGTTGCTGAGGCCGTTGCCACGGGCAAGGCAGACCGGGGGATCTTGATCTGTGCCACTGGTCACGGCATGTGTATTGCCGCGAACAAAGTTCACGGTGTCCGGGCGGTCAACTGTCGGGATGTGATCGATGCCGAGATGAGCCGCCTTCACAACGACTCGAACGTCATGTGCCTCTCGGCAGACCTCCTCGGTGAAGAGACGATGGAGCGGATGGTGAAGAAGTGGCTGGAAACCGGCTTCGAGGGTGGCCGCCACTTACGCCGGCTCGAAAAGGTCGCCCAGTACGAAGACGAGCACGACGGCAAGTAGAGCTTCGCTGGGATCAATCGCCTCTACTTCTGGATTTTCACATCATCCTGCAGGATGCGTTATGAGTGATTCCCCAGTTGACGTCCCGACCCGGCCTGTTGAACCGCTGAGCCTGATCGAACGGCGGATTCTTGGCGTCTTGATTGAAAAGCAAAAGACTTCCAAATCTCCTGATGCCTACCCGATGACCTTGAACGCCCTGACCACGGGGTGCAACCAGAAGTCGAATCGCGATCCCGGTGTTGGAACTCGATGACGACCTCGTCGAGGAGACCCTGCAGCAACTGCAACGCAAGGGGCTGACTCTCAAGATCGTGGGCGGCCGGGCGGATCGGTTTCGGCATCTTCTCTACGACGTCTGGAAGTTGACAAAAGACGAGATGGCGATCATCGCGGAGCTTCTCCTTCGTGGGCCGCAATCCGAAGGGGACCTTCGCGGCCGAGCCAGCCGTATGGAAGATATCCCGGATCTGGATACCCTCCGCACCCTGCTCCGGGGTCTCGTGAGTCGAAACTTTGTCGTTTACCTGACGCCTGCCGAGCGGCGTGGTGCCATGCTCACGCATGGCTTCCATCTCCCAGAAGAGATGGAAGCAGCACGGGCCGCTGCTCAAGGAGCGGCCGTAGCTCTTGATGCCCCACCTCGCCCTGCCGCGGTCCAGCAGGCCAACCCGGGGCCGGATAGAAGCTCTGGAATCCCGCCTGGAAGAGTTGACTCGTGAAGTCGCTGATCTCAGAGATGCCCTCGCTCGCATCGAATCCAGATTCCGAACTGAGGTTCCCCATGAAAGTCCTCCTCGTCATCGTCGCGGTCACGACGGTGTTCGCCTGCTTTGCTCAGATGAGTGAGGCAGCAGATTCACCCAAGAAGCGGCCGATGCAGATCGAAGATCTGTTCAAGTTCAAGCGGGTTGCGGATCCTCAGGTCTCTCCGGACAAACGACACGTGGTCTATCAGGTCACAAGTGTCGATCTCGATGGCAACCGCTCGACAACGGCCCTGTATCTGATCGACCTGCAGGATAACTTCAAGCAGAAGCAACTGACCAATCCGAATGGCAAGAAGGACAGCCATCCGCGTTGGAGCCCGGACGGCAAGTCGATCCTGTTCGAGTCGACCCGATCGGGGAGCTCGCAATTGTGGGTGATCCGTCCGTTCGAAGGGGGGGAAGCCCAGCAGATTACAAACATCAGCACAGGTGCCAGTTCTGGCATCTGGAGCCCGGATGGCAAGAAGATTGCGTTCGTCAGTTCCATTTACCCAGAGTTCAGTGAACTCCCCTTCCCTGAGTCGGACAAGAAAAACGCCGAGAAAGACAAGGCCATCGAAGACAATCCAGTCAAGGCGAAGGTGTTTACCAAGCTCTTCTACCGCCACTGGGATGAATACGTCGGCGATAAGCGACAGCACCTGTTCGTCGTAAAGTCGACCGGTGAAGGGTGGTCACCTCCGCACGACTGCACCCCGGGCGATCGCGACGCGAACCCCACCAGCAGCACTTTCAGCATGGGAGAAGACTTCACCTTCACTCCGGACTCAGGCCATCTCGTCTTCTCGGCCGTACCTGCGGTCAACGAGTCCTGGAGCACGAACTACGAACTCTGCCGGGTCGTGATCGACAACAAGAGCACCAAGTGGGACACGCTCACGTCCGATAACAAAGCAGCCGATGGTGGCCCCAAGTTCAGCCCGGATGGCAAGAAGCTCGCCTGGCGGGCGCAAAAGCGCGCCGGGTACGAAGCGGACCGCTGGGAGATCTACACGGTCGATGTCAAGCCGGATGGATCGTTTGCTGGCAAGCCATCGAACGTCACTGAGAGACTTGAGTCGATCATCGACAACAAGAAGCCTCTCGATTGTTCAGTCAACGATTACATCTGGCTCACCGACAAGACGATCCTGTTCCAGGCGGATTTTCAGGGGGCGAACTTGCCCTTCCTGTTTGATGTGGGCAGCACCCGTGCCTCCACCCCTGGAGTTAAGCATGGCTTGATCTCCGGAATGCAGGACCTTGGCAACGGTAAAGTGCTTCTTGCGGAGTCGTATCTGGACGCACCGACAGAGCTATTCATCTACAACACGATTCCGGTGCCGGGGATGCCAGCCCCGGCCACCAACATCAGCAAAGCCAATCAGGCTCTGCTCGAAAGTCTGGATCGACAGTACCCGACCCCAGTATCGGTGAAGGTCGAAGGTGGGGTCGAGATGCAGATGTGGATCCTCAAGCCGCCGGGGGTTCGATGAAAAGAAGAAGTGGCCCGTGGCTTATTTGATCCACGGCGGGCCGCAAGGGGCCTGGGAAAACGGCTGGAGCTACCGCTGGAATCCCCAACTCTGGGCCGCTCAGGGCTACGTGGTCGTGCTGCCAAATCCCCGCGGGTCGACCGGCTTCGGGCAGAAGTTTGTGGACGAGATCTCCGGAGACTGGGGTGGCAAGTGCTATCGTGATCTGGTCGCCGGTCTCGAGTACGTCAAGGCTCTACCGTACGTCGACAAGGATCGCATCGGTTCGGCCGGTGCCAGCTTCGGTGGCTACATGCAGAACTGGTTCGCTGTGTCGCCAATCGCCAAGGATCTGAAGTGTCTGATCACGCACTGCAGCGTCTGGAACTTTGAAAGCATGTGGGGCACGACCGATGAACTCTGGTTCGACGAGTGGGAGCACCAGGGGCTCCCCTGGGAGAAGCCCGGAAGCTATGCAGAGTTCTCACCGCACAAGAAGGCGAAAGAACTGAAGCAGAATGCTGTGCCGATGCTCGTGATTCACAACGACAACGACTTCCGTTGCCCCATCGGCCAGGGGCAAGAACTCTTCACCACCTTGCAGCGACTGGGTGTGAAGAGTCGGTTCGTGAACTTCCCCGATGAGGGCCACTGGGTGACGAAACCCAAGAATAGCCAGTACTGGCACAAGGAAGTCTTTGCCTGGATGACGAAATACGTCGCACCGGGCGGAAAGTGATTGCGAACAGGACATGCAGCTAATCGGGCCCCAGACTTCTGGGGCCTTTTCTTTTTGACAGTTGCTTTCAGCGTGATGAGCCCGGCAACAAGTTGACAAATCCATTGCTTGCGATGGAAATCAAGGCGCGTACGGGAGGCCGTTGTACTTCTCGAAGGAAGTCAACCGCCTGTGGTTGGTAGCGGAGTCGCAGTCGATAAAGTTGCTCGCGCTCGATCATCAACTTGATGGCATTCTCTTGCCGCTTCAGCGCCCGTGCTTCCTTCACTGCTGCTTGTTGGAACTGCAGGGCTTGATTAAAGTTACCCAGTCGCGAATGCAGCACCGCCAACGTGTCCTGGACCCGATCGCGATCGATCCTCTCCAGATGCAACACGGCCTCAAGGTAAGCGACCAGTTGATTCAGTAGGGCGTCCGGGTATGTCTTGTCGAGAGAGTGCTCTCGGCAACTGTTCACCTTTCGATCGATCAATGGGCGATCCTTGATCGCAAGTTCACGAATCTCCTCGGCCGCAGCAGTCGTGTTCCCTTCAGATTGCAGCGCCGCCGCCAGTGTCAGTCGTGTTGTCGCGTTGGTCGGCTCGCGATCCAGGGCTCGACGCAAGTACAGTCTGGCTTCACGCCCGCGCCCCAGGGCAAGCAGTGTCGTGCCGTGCATCAGGTTGACCGAGGCATTATCGGGCTGCTCATTCATGAGGGCTTCCGTGACGGCGAGCGATTCGTTCAACCGACCCAGAGTGTACAGCACGTCGGCATAATCAATCCGATAGCTCCAGACGTTGCGAGGCAGGTTGACTGCCAGCGTGATCTCCTCCAGTGCTCGCTCGGACTGACGGAAACCGGTGTAGTGTGTCGAGAGCACCGAATGCACACGCGCATTCCGAGGCCGGGCCTGTGCGTTCTTCACGTAGAGCGCGTGACAATTCCCACTGTAGTCTTCGTTCCGCACCATGCTGCGGAATCCGAGCACAAGCACCAGGATGGTCGCCAGGCCACCTGCGATTTTGAGAGTCAGGTCCCCGCTGCAGCACGCCGAACACCAGCGGACAAGCCGAAGCACAGGCAGAAGCAACACGATGATCACACCCAGAAGCGGGATGTACATGCGATGCTCGAAGACGGCATCCTGAATCGGCACGAACGTGGAGGTCGGGGCGAGGTAAATGAAGAAGAGCGCCGCGGCGACTGCCCAGGCATGGTTGCGGATCAAGCCATACGCCGTAGCCAGCAGCATGACCAGGATACCGAGGATCGACCAAATGGCATCTTTCCAGGATTCGTACCCAGGCCAGTCGAGGTAGTCGAGCGCCAATGTCGAAGGCCAAACCGTGAGATACAAGTAGTGAAAGATGACTCCCGTCTCGGTCAGCGCGTAGGTGTATGTGGTGTAAATGGTGACGTTGCTACCGACGGTCTGCGAATCCTTGGCCAGCAATGGGATTAGCCAGGCGAGGTGCAGCGCCGGCGGGATTAGGTGCGCCAGGTAAACGGGCCACTTCCGCAATGCCCCACGCCACGAGCCTGAGAGAAAGGCACGATCGAGCAGCACGAGTACAGGGGGAATGGTCAGCATCAGTTCCTTACAACCGACACCGAGGATATTCATGCAGACGGCCAGAACATGCCAGCGCCAGCTACGGCCCTTCGGAGCTTCAGCCGCACGGACATGACACCAGAGTGCGCTGAGAAAGAAGAATCCAGCCATCGATTCGCAACGCTGAATCACATAGGTGACCGACTGAGTCTGCAAGGGATGGGCAAACCAGAGTGCCGCGATCACAAGTGCAATACCTTCGGCTCGTTCGCGATACCACTCATCGAAGCGTGGGCGACGGATCAACTTGCGGGCCAGGTCAAACAGGACCAGTGCAGCACCGAGGTGCACCACCACATTGAACAGGTGGTAGAACCGCGGATTATGGCGATCGATCCAGTAGTTGAAGCTCAAGCTCGCCCCGACGAGGGCCCGGCCCAGCATCGAAGAACGAAACGGGTTCGCGATCTCCGGGTCGCCCGTGATCAGGGCGTCGTCCATCACAAATCCCGCATGCAGCGAGTTGTAGTAGATGAACATCGCCAGCATGGTGAAGAGCACGGCAACGCGGCCAAAGCTAAACCAGCGTGGGGTGTTGGGCGTTTCCATGATCACCTCGGCTCCAGTCGAATGGCGATCAACTGCCGTGTATAAGCGTTCGGTTTGGCGACCGTGTCGGTTTCGTCGAGCAGGATCTTCCAGCCCGGGGGAGTTCTGCAGTGCTGTGCGAAGGTTCCCTGCGGTCGCCGATTCGACCACCATCAGGTTCACCCGGAAGTTATCCGCCATCTCCCACCAGCCAGGTCGCGCTTCGCTGATGATCCCGACTTGTTCCCAGTAGTCGGGTGGGAACAAGTGGATATGCGTGTAGGTCACCGGGATTTCAGGTGCGAGAGCCCAGAGCAGGTAGTCCCCTTGCATGGGCGTCGCCAGGATCGAGCCAGTGAACTTGCCTGCGGGATACCGCGACTTGAGGATGGCGGAAAGCTCGGCCCGATAGTCGGTCGCGGGGAGATCGGGGTTGCGAAGCTGCCGGGCGACTTCCCAGGGGGTCCCCGAGGAGAGGGAAATTGACGGAGGTGCCGGGCCTTGCGTGACCCAGCCTACAGGAGCACTCCACATAAAGATTGCCCAGCCGATCAGGCCCGCGAAGAGCGTTTTCCGAAAGCTAGGGAGTTCGGCCGGCTTCTCGGATTGCTGCTCCCCTGCCCCCCGGCGGAACATCTGGCTCCACCTTGGCACCAGCACCCAGGGGACGATCATCGCCCACCAGACGATGAACCGAGTCTGCATCGAGAACCCAATACCAAAGCCGACGAGGAGAAGCACTTCCTGTGCAGTAAAGACTTGCCGTGAGAACAGCTGCGTCATTCCAAGGATCAGGAAGCTCGCCATGAAAACCCAGTGCCAGCCAGGCTTCCACTCGAAGACGATCGGTTTCCACTCACTGATGCCGCTTGCCAGGCTGGGGTGAAGCGTCAGTTCAAAGGCCCGTTTGTAGAGCAGCGGCCCATAGGGGTTGAGCATCACGGCAAGAGCCGAGCCAAGGACCACCAACCCCAGGCGCAGGGTCTGCGGGTCGCGCCAGGGGCGTCGCCCGGCAAAGACGGCATCGGCGATCCGGCCCACGAAGGAGATCCCCAGCAACGCCAGCATAACGAAGAAGCTGCCGTGCGTATTCGCCCAGAGGACAGCCAGGAGTGGGATCAGTAGCAACGAACGGTTGGACAACACCGGGCGGGACATCGGCCAGAGCAGAAGCGCGAAGTAGAGTTCGGCGAAGCTTTGCGGTCGGGAACACGGCCAGATTGGTCTGGTAGATCAGCAACACAGCCCCGATCCCGAGTAGCGACATCCCCCAGGACCTGGTCTGGCGATAGAAGACCGCGAGGAGCAACGCGAACCGGCCCACTGTGAGCAAGGCGAATAGCAACCGCTGCATCTCGATACCGCCAGCCATCCGCTGTAGATCGTCGCCCCCGGCAAGCCGCTCCCCGGCCGCGTAGAAGCCGTACATCACAAGTTGGCTGACCGTGTAGAACTGCGTGAAGGGTTGCCGGCCATCCCACCAGGGGCTAAACGGTTCCCGATCAGGAATGGCCCGATGCTCGACCATCCACTGGCCATACTTCAAGTGACCCCAGACATCCGTATGCCAGACCGAAAAGAGGCTTGAGATCGTGAAGATGAGTGCGAGAACCGCCACCACCACGACATGAATCGTCCGGCAGTAGTACGGTGCGAGTGGGGAATTCGGGTCACTGAAATCGATCCCCGCACCGACCCCCTGCCCCGGAGCCTGTGAGGGTTCGCTACTGGCTTCCAACTGACCCGGACGCTGTTCCACAAGCACCCCACTTGCCACTACATTCGCTCAAGGTGCGATAGTCTAGCTGATCGGCATCGGCAACGTCCGAAAATCGGGAAGATGCGATCTGACTTCTTGGCAATCTGTTCCACGCTGGCAATCTAGGCAAAGAGGGCGAAAAGCTTGGCCGTTGACCCTAGTTATTAGAGATGCTTCAATTCAAGTGGATACCGCTGGAGCCAATCATGAAGAAATTCTCGCGTTGGATGCCACCGGTGGACAAACGATCTCTGTCACGTGCTGATTACGTCTTTGCTGCCTTTATCTATGGTGGCTTATTTTTGCTCTTGGCTTTATTCACATCGGTCGTTGTCGCTGCCTTCGTGCTGCTGTTCATCATCGTGAAGTGGAAAATCGGTCAAATCAGGCTGGAACGATGGCTTCGGCGGTTGTCATTGCAACGGCAGGGCGAAGATATCGGCACATTTGCCCGCAGTTTCAACCGATGGCTGAACCGGTTGACCCGTGGGTAGTACGGGCGACCTGGGATGCCTTGATGCCGTGTATGAAGTTCCGTGGTGGCCACGTCCCGATTCGAGCAAGCGACAGGCTAGATTTTCTACCCATGTTTCAAGAATGCATGGAACCCGAGGAAGTCGAGGATTTGGTCCACGAGATTGCACGGCGTGCACGACGATCACTGTTAGGATTCGAGGTGCATCATTGCGAGTTTGACCTCCAGACAGTCGGAGACGTGGTCAGGTTTCTCACACGGTTGCCCAAAATGTAAGACCACCGACATAAGCAGTTGCACCTACCACTTGGCTTCTTCATCAAACGGGCGGGCGGCAGGCGGTGGGGCACTGTCCCGGCGGGTCTTGAGCACGGCCGTGGCCAGTGCCAGATCATCTCGAGTGGTAATCTTGAAGTTCAACGCCGAGCCCGGGACAACAGTCACCCGGTGGCCGGCGGCCTCGATCAACTGGGCATCATCGGTAATCGAACCCTGGAATTCGGCCCGACGGGCATAGGCATCGACAAGCCAGTCGCGTCGGAAGACCTGGGGAGTCTGGGCGGCGTACAGCCCTGCTCGGGGGATCGTATCGCTGATCTGCAGCGTCTTCGCGATGACCCGTTTCAGCGTATCGGCTACCGCGAGGCCTGGGATGGCCGCCCCCGTGCGGGCCGCCGTGGCAAAGACCGCATCAATCAATGCCTGAGTGGCCAGCGGTCGGACCGCATCGTGGACAGCGACCAGGTCGACCTCAGTCGGTACGCGAGCCAGGGCATTGGCGACGGATTCGTACCGCTCCGCTCCACCGGCGACCAGTTCAGCATTCGCAAATGCCAGCACATGCCCGAACTTGGTGCGGAAATCCTCCCGGTCATCCGGAGCCACGACGACATAGACCTTGACCACATCTTGCCGGGTCCAGAATAGCTCCGCAGATCGCTGCCAAACTGGGCGACCGTCAAGCTGTGTAAACGTCTTCTTCTCGGCGCCGCCGAAGCGGCTCGACTGCCCAGCCGCGGGCAAAATCACTGCAACTGTCGCCATTACGAGAACCTCCAATTCGCTCCTGGCATTTTACCGGCTATGGTAATGGCATGGCGACGATTCCCCCCTTCGAAGTCTCGGAACCGGAAGCCGGGCATACCCTGGCCAAGGTTCTCCGCTCCCGGCTGCACGAATCGCAGCCGTCGTGGACTCTTGTGCGCAAACTGATCGAGACTCGCAAAGTCGTGGTCGGCGATGCTGTCTGCACCGACTCCGCCCGGCGATTGAAGGCAGGCGAAAAGGTGACACTACTCGCAGAATCGGCGACGCGCCCCTCGCGGTAGCACTCCGGATGAGTTGACCATCCGCCACCTCGATGAACATGTCGTTGTGGTGGAAAAGCCCGCCGGGATGAATACGGTCCGCCATCCGAGCGAACTGGACTGGTCCGAGGAACGTCGACAGCTTGTGCCGACGCTGCAAGATGTGACGCAGTGGGCGATTGGCAGAAAACTCAAGCGGCACACAGGCAAGTTACCTCCGCTCCGGATTGTGCACCGGCTTGACAAAGAAACCTCGGGATTGCTGGTCTTCGCTCGCTCGGTGCTCGCGGAGCGACACCTCGGCCTGCAGTTCCGCAAGCATACCGTCATCCGCCGCTATCTCGCGATCATTCCAGGCTCAATCACGCCCCGCACTTTCCGCAGCAACCTCGTTCGAGATCGTGGCGATGGCCGTCGCGGGAGTTCGCCGTTGCCCGATGTCGGCAAGGTCGCAGTGACCCATGTAGAAGTGGTCGATCAACTGCCGGGATACACGCTATTGTCGTGTCGCCTCGAGACGGGGCGAACGCACCAGATCCGGATCCACCTTAGCGAAGCGGGGCATCCGATCTGCGGTGATAAGGTGTACTGCCAACCCATGGCAGCACCCCGGATCGAGGACAAAAGCGGGGCACCCCGCCTGATGCTGCATGCCGCCGAACTCGGCTTCGAGCATCCCGTCAGTGGGTTTGCCCTGCACTGGACGATGCCCCTGCCTACCGATTTCTCTCGCCTGCTGGATAAGCTCCGCGATCGCGCCACCGGGGCCAAGTAGTTTGGCACTGGGCAACTCGGCCAATAACCTGTCAGCAGGCTGGTCTTCATCTCGACTGGCCAGGACCTCTCACGAGACTATTCAGATGAGCTTGCATCGGATTGCCGTGATCGGCGGCGACGGCATCGGCCCGGAAGTGATCGATCAGGCCGTGTTGGTGATTCAGGCCGCCGTGGCCAAGCACGACTCCAGCGCGGTTCTCGAGTGGAACAAACTCCCCTGGGGAACCGAGTTCTACAAACAGCACGGCCGGATGCTACCGGTCGATGGCTGGGAGACGCTGGCCAAGCACGATGCGATTCTCTTCGGTGCCGTCGGAAGCCCCGAGGTTCCCGACAAGGTAACCGTCCATGAACTGCTCCTGCCCATGCGGCGGAAGTACGATCAATACGTGAATCTTCGCCCG
This sequence comes from Ottelia alismoides, assembly GCA_037367405.1. Taxonomy (NCBI): domain Eukaryota; kingdom Viridiplantae; phylum Streptophyta; class Magnoliopsida; order Alismatales; family Hydrocharitaceae; genus Ottelia; species Ottelia alismoides. The sequence goes on along the minus strand of JAZKJV010003436.1, from coordinate 39,349 downwards.
GCGTATCTCTTTGCTGGGGTCCCCTGCCCTCTCGTCGGCAAGAAGCCTGGCGAGATCGACATGCTTGTGTATCGGGAGAACACGGAAGGGGAGTATGCTCCGGTGGGTGGGCATCTCTACCCGGGATCGGAGAATGAAGTCGCTGTGCAGACTGGGGTGTTTACCCGGCGGGGGTGTGAGCGGATTTTGCGTGCAGCCTTCGAAGCTGCCCAAAAAACGGCCCCGTAAGAAGCTGACAAGCATTACCAAGTCCAATGCCCAGGTCTATGGCATGGGCCTCTGGGACGACACGTTCAACGCGGTCCGCAAGGATTACCCGGACGTCAGCAGTTCGAGTTTGCTCGTCGATGCGGCAGCGATGGACTTCGTTCGCAAGCCCGAGAGCTTTGATATTGTCGTGGCGAGCAACCTGTTCGGCGACATCCTCACGGACCTGAGTGCCGCGGTGACGGGGAGCATTGGCCTGGCCAGCAGTGCCAATATCAACCCGACGCGCAAGTTCCCGAGCATGTTCGAACCGGTGCACGGTTCCGCACCGGACATCGCTGGGAAAGGAATCGCCAATCCGATGGCAGCGATTCTCTCCGGGGCTCTGCTCCTCGACCACCTTGGCTTGAGCGCTAGCGCCAGCGCTGTTCGCGGTGCGGTAGCCAGTGTGCTGGCGAGTGGATCGGTGAAGACGCCTGACCTTGGCGGCAAAGCGACAACAACGGAGATGGGTTCAGCAGTTGCAAAAGCCGTGTAGCACCAAGTCGATTCCCACTCGATGCGGGGAAGGAAAAACTTAGGAGTTTTTCAGATTTCGTTATCGGACTCAACCGCCCTGTGATAATCTGGACTCCGTGGTCCGGTTTTGGCCACTCCTACCTCTCCTCGCATTTCGAAGGCGGTGTGAACATGTTGAAGAAGATTGCTCTCTTTGCGGCACTCTCGATGTTCGGGCTTTTGGGCCAGGCACAAGAGTCTCAGGCGGCGAGTAGCTACGGGTACTACGGAAGTCAGTACCTGAACTCGGGGTATAGTTACGCGTACAACAATTACTACTACCATCACCACAGCACGTACGCCTACTACTCCTACTACTACTCGTATTATGCCAAGTACTATGGGTATTATGGCTACTACTATGACTACTACTACGGAAACAGCTATGGCAACTACTACAACGCCTACTACTACGGCTATTACGCCTACTACTACTCCTACTATGCCTATGTAGAGAACCCCAGCAGCAACAACTATTACGCCTATCTTTACAACTACTATGGATACATCTACTCGTACTATGCATATGCAGGCTATTGATCTAGTCTGACTGGCGGATCGCCACACTGCCAGACCGGCGTTTGGCGATCCGCCATAGCGACCCTCCTCAGTTTCCCAAGAAAACCTGATCGGTTCTGCGCAATTTGCTTCAGTTTTCTTGTCTGAATACCACAGATGCCCAGGAATCACGCTGTGCCTCAACCCGAGCCCACAGCCCCCTCAACTCGGATCTAGGTGGTTTCATGCTGAAGAAAGTCGCACTACTCGCAGCATTATCGCTGCTGGGCCTATTCGGCTCAGCCCTGGAAACTCAGGCGGCCAGCACATACGGCTACTACGGTGATCAGTACCTCAGTACTGGCTACAGCTACGCGTACAACAACTACGTGTACTCCTCCAGCAGCACGTCCGCATTCTACTCATACTACTACTCATACTATGCAAAGCACTATGCATACCATGCATACTACTACGACTTCTACTACGGAAATAACTACGGCTACTATTATTACGCCTACCTATATGGCTACTACGCCTACCTGTACGCATATCAAGAATACGTCCGCAACCCTACGACCAACAACTACTATGCGTACGTATACAACTACTACGGATTTTACTATTCGTACTATGCCTATATCGGCTATTAGCACACTCTGGTGATGATCGCCCCGCAAACATCGTGCGGAGCTGGTTCAATCCCTGCTCAATCCATTCGCCGCCGCCGGGAGGATCAACCTGTGAACAAGTGGAATCTCTCTTTAGGCATCCTCATCCTGGTGTTTCTCGGCGTAGGTATAGTGAAACGAATGACCGCAAACACGCCCCCTTCCCCTCCGGATGACGATCCCGATAAAGCCAAGCGATCTTTACCTGATCCTTCTCAGCTCAAGCATCCTCCGCCCCCACCGGCGGGATTGGTCCCACCAAAGCCGGGTATCACTCCACCGCCGAAACTTCCTGGCGCACCAGATCTCCCCTGGCCCCCGCCACCCCCACCCACAGGCGCTCCCCAGTTTCCTGCCGGCCCTGTGCCCCCGCCACCACTCCCGAATTTGCCGCCCCCTCCGGGTGTTAGCCCACCTCCAACACTCCTCCCACCAGAACGACGATGAAACAGCACCATCGCGGTATCACATTAATAGAAATCCTGGTCGTGATCGGGATCATCAGTGTCTTGATTGGTCTGCTATTGCCAGCAGTGCAGCGAGTCCGCGTTGCAGCGTTTCGGACCAAAGACACGAATCAACTCCGGCAAATTGCCCTCGCCACGCACAACTATGAATCCACCAATCGCACCCTCCCGGATAGTATCACTCCGATTAATAACAATCCGACTCTCATATCCTTTTCTTCCGTGTTTGTGAAACTGCTCCCACACGTCGAACAGTCCAATCTGTTCGATTCTGCTGTCGCAAACGGATCGTTCTCCCTGGCTGTTTCGGTGAGTATCTATGTCAACCCGGGAGATCCCTCGGCCAGTTCGACAACCGAGTTGACGAGTTACGTTGGCAATGCAGCAGTCTTTTCGCAATCGGGCAAGACACTTACCAACGCCATCCCCGATGGCACATCGCATACGATCTTGTTCACACACCGCCTCATGTCGTGCGGGCAACCATCCTGGCTGAATGCCTGGTCGATCTACGTCGATGGTGGGATCGCGCAGCAGTCGTCTCGGACACTTGCAGCGATGCTGATGACGACAGATCCGCCACAATTTGCCCCGATGCAGAAAGATTGCATCCCGCAACGCCCATCCACTCCCTGGATCAGTGGTATCCAAATCGCCATGGCGGATGGGAGCGTTCGGCATATGAGCCCCGCGGCTCAAGCTACCCTGGCGATATCACCCCAAGGTACGGTCACCAACTGGCAAGCAGCACTCTCACCGAATAAGGGCGAGACACTTGGTCTGGAATGGTAATACTCTGGATATCCCCGCATGATGTTTCAGGGTTCGTAATCCGATTCCCCAGAAATTCTTGGCGTTTCCATCGAGGGATCTCCACCGACCTGTCACCAGTCGAGTGATGTCCACACAGAGTTTGCCAGTTAGTGCTAAGCAGGAATTAGACGGCTTTGCCCTGGTCTACTAAGGTGACAAGATGACTACCTCGCCAACTGCCAAGCTGCACCCGACATCTTCCGTGCCGGATGCCCGTGGTCGATTCGGGCCCTATGGGCGGCCGATTCGTACCGGAAACCTTGATGTTCGCCCTCGAAGAGCTCGATCGAGCTTACCGGGAAGCGAAGGAAGATCCCGCGTTTCAGGCAGCGTTCCACCGGATCTTGAATAGCTACGTTGGCCGGCCGAGTCGGCTTTACTTCGCCGAGCGGCTCACCCGTGAAGCCGGTGGCGCCCGGATCTACCTCAAGCGCGAAGATCTGAACCACACCGGGGCCCACAAGATCAACAACGCCATCGGTCAGGCCCTGCTCACACGCCGCATGGGAAAGAAGCGGATCATCGCCGAGACCGGCGCGGGGCAACATGGCGTCGCCAGTGCCACGGCAGCGGCTCTCTTCGATCTGCAGTGCCGGGTGTACATGGGAAGCGAGGATGTCCGCCGGCAAGAGTTGAACGTCTTCCGGATGCGGGCCATGGGCACGGAAGTCTACCCAGTGGAGAGTGGTAGCAAGACGCTGAAAGATGCCACGAACGAAGCCATGCGCGAGTGGATGAGTACCGTCGAGCACACACACTACATCATCGGTAGCGTGGTCGGTCCGCACCCATTCCCGATGATGACGCGGGATTTCCAGAGCGTGATCGGTGTTGAAACTCGCCAGCAGTCTCTGGAAGAATTTGGCCGGTTGCCTGATGTCCTCGTCGCGTGCGTCGGCGGGGGGAGCAATGCTGCGGGAATGTTTTACCCGTTTGTTGACGACGCGGGGGTAGAGATGGTCGGCGTGGAAGCCGGTGGCCATTCCCCCAAGCCCGGGCAGCACGCCAGCACCCTCACCTTTGGGTTGCCGGGGGTGCTCCATGGCAGCTTTAGCTACGTCTTGCAGGATGATGACGGGCAAACCGCAGATGTGCACTCGGTCAGTGCGGGGCTCGATTATCCCGGGGTCGGCCCGGAACATAGCTTCTGGAAAGACACGGGCCGAGTTCGCTACACCAGCGTCACGGATCAAGAAGCCCTGGATGCGTTCCATTTGTGTGGGCGGCTGGAAGGGATCCTCCCGGCGCTCGAAACGGCCCATGCTGTAGTCGAAACCCTGCGTGTCGCAGCGAGACGTTCCAAGGATGATGTCGTTGTACTCTGCTTCAGTGGCCGTGGCGACAAGGATTGTGCGGAAGTAGCCCGAGTCACCCGCAAGGCCTGAGCATTCCTCTTTCTTGTGTAACCAAGCATCGTTTATACTTCCCCCACTGCCCTCCTCCCCGTGAGCCCTTCCATGCGGAATCCGTTGACGAAACTTGCCACTCTTGCCGTAACTCTTGCCCTTATTGGCGGTGTGGTGCTGCTCGGCCGCGATGCCAAGCCAACCGCGGTCAAGATGGCCGATTCCGCCGAGAAGTTCCTCGTCGGTCTCACGGCAGATCAAAAGAAGAAGGCCCAGTTCAAGTTCGATGATCCCCACCGACGACCTGGTACTTCACACCGCAGCAAGACAAGGAACGCAAGTACACCCGCAAGGGGCTCCCCGTTGAAGAGATGACTGCCGAGCAAAAGTCCGCAGTGCTGGAACTGCTCAAAGTCGGCCTTTCCGCCAAGGGCTACGAACAAGCCACCACCATCATGAGCCTGGAAAACATTCTCCTCGGGCTGGAAGGGAAGACCGGAGCCATGGTGCGTAACCCAGGGTGGTACTTCCTGAGCATCTTCGGCGAACCCTCGAATACTGGCAAATGGGGCTGGAGGCTCGAAGGGGCACCACATGTCGATCAACTTCACGCTCGACAAGGGGCAAGTCGTGTCGTCGACGCCGTTGATGTTGGGGGCCAACCCCGCTGATGTGAAGCAAGGGGACAAAAAGGGCCAGCGCACGCTCCCGGAAATCGAAGATCTCGCCAAGGAACTGATCAAATCGCTGACCACCGAGCAGCAAAAACTGGCCAAACAAGACAAGCAACTGCCCGAGATCAAGGAGAAGCAACCCAATGCGGATGTCGGCAAGGCCATCGGTATCGGGACAGACCGCCTGACAGCCGAGCAGCAAAAACTGCTGAGCAAGCTCGTCTCGGCATACGCGGAACGCCTCCCGGCGGATCTTGCGGAAGTCGAACTCGACCGGTTCCGCAAGGCGGGCGAAGGCAAGGTGACCTTTGCCTATTGCGTTGAAGAAGAGAAACCTGGCAAGCCCTACACGTACCGGATCCACGGGCCGACATTCGTGATCGAATTCTTGAATGTGCAGGCGGATTCGGCGAAGAATCCTGCGAACCATATCCACAGTGCCTGGCGGAGTCTCCCGAACGACTTTGGCCTCGAAACAAAATAAGACCAGGCCAGTCTGGGAATCTGACTACAATGATCGAGATCCCATAGTTCATCAGGCCCATCGGGGTATCCATGGCCATTGTCGAAGTCAGCAACCTGTACAAGACCTTTCGTCGCGGTTCCGAGTCCATCGATGTGTTGATGGACCTGAATCTCGAAGTGGATAACGCCGAGTTTGTCGCCCTGATGGGCCCTTCCGGCTCGGGCAAGACGACACTCCTGAACCTGATCGCCGGGCTCGACTCGCCGACAAGCGGTACGATCGTGGTCGGCGGGCAAGAAATCTCCTCGATGTCGGAAAGCGAACTGGCTCGCTGGCGGACGCGCAATGTCGGCTTCGTGTTTCAGTTCTACAACTTGCTGCCCGTGCTCAGCGCCTATGAAAACGTCGAGTTACCGCTGCTACTCCTCCCCATGACGGCCACACAACGCCGGACGCAAGTGTTGAACGCCCTGGAGTTGGTCGGCCTCGGCGACCGTGCCAATCACCGCCCAGGACAGCTTTCAGGTGGCCAGTGTCAGCGGGTCGGGATTGCCCGGGCGATCGTGACCGATCCTACCATCGTTGTTGCTGATGAACCGACCGGGGCACTCGATTCAGCCTCGGCTGATGTGGCCCTGAACCTGCTGGAACTTCTCCGGAGCGAACTCGGGAAAACCATCCTGATGGTGACGCACGACCCTCATGCCGCTGAACGGGCTCAAAGGATCGTCCGACTCGAGAAGGGTCGACTCGTCAACGATGGGCAAGAGACCATCACAACTCTCAGTCGTGCGGAATAGTCCTCGCCATCCCCGAAATCCTACGCCCAAGCAGGTCACCAAGCCATGGATATGATTCCTGGGATGTCGGCGACGCCGGACATTTCCCTCCTTCTGCTAGCAGTCTATACATCTGTCGTTCTCGGCGGCTTGGCCCTCCTGTTCTTGGTGATGGGGGTTCATGACGCTGCCGATGTTCTTTGTGTTCATCATCTGCTGTGAAGCAGTCCTGCGCATGCTCCAGGACACCGGCTTCTTTCTGATCAAGATGATGCTGCTCACCTTCCGTGGCATCCGCCGCAACCTGATCCGTACATCGCTGACATACGTGCTGCTCTTCGTCTTCACCGGCATGTTGACGATGATCTACTCCGTGATTTGGTTCTTGGGCAAAGTAACGGAGGAGAAAGAGACCGACGTCAAAGTCATCATGACTGAGAAGTTCCAGATCCCCAGCCAAATGCCGCCGGGCTACGCCCGACAAGTCGCAGCGATCCTGGAGAAGGATTTGCCACGCGAGTTTCGTCCTGTGCCCTTCACTTCGAGTGAACGAGCCGCCCGTGGTTTCGATCCCGTCGAGTACACACCGGGCAGTACACAGGAATGGAACCAGGCGATGAAAGACCACTTCATGATCTGGGGCTTCGTCGGTGGGAGTACGGATCCGAATGTGAAGTCGATCGAGAACTCCCTGTTTTTGTTCGCACTCGAGCCACATAGCCTGCTGACCATGATGGATGGCCTGAGCAACCAGGACATGAGCAAGGAAGATCACGACAAGTTCAAGGAATCGATCAAGCTGATGGAACAGGACAAGCGAAACATTATCCTCGGCAAGGATCGACTAGCGTTGATGAACAAGAAGGTCGGCGATGAATTGCGGCTCTACGGGCTGAACTACAAAGACATCATCTTCGAATTCAAGATCGTGGGGGAGTTCCCGGATGGGCGGTACAACACATCCGCTGCCATGCGGTTCGACTATCTCGAGTCCAAACTCGATAACTACAAGCAGCACAACCTGAAGGATCACCCACTCTCGGGTCGCTGTTTGAACCTGATCTGGATCCGCCTCCCAAGTAAACCCGCCTACGAGCAACTCGCGAATATCATCAACGAACCGGGGAAGTTCTCCTCACCTGCCGTGAAGATGGAAACGGCCTCGGCGGGGATCGGTTCGTTCCTCGACGCCTTCAAGGATATCTTCTGGGCGTGCAAGTTTATCCTGATGCCTGCGCTCGTGGTGATCATGTCGCTCGTCGTCGCGATCTCGATGACGATCTCTGTCCGCGAGCGCTGGAGCGAGATGGCCGTGTTGAAAGTGCTGGGCTTCAAGCCCAACACGGTCTTCTTGATGGTGCTTGGCGAAGGGATGCTGATCGGCTTCCTGGGCGGTGCGATTTGTACCTGGTCCTTGTATGCCACGCTGGCCCGCGGGATCAAATTCCCGATTGCCTTCTTCAGCACCTTCTACCCGCCTGATATTATCGTCGTCTACGGGCCACTTCTCGGGATGATTGCAGCCGGTGTTGGTACCTTCCTACCTGCCTGGTCGGCTCGAAAGATTAAGGCTTCGGAAGTCTTCTCGCAAGTGGCCTGATCCAGTTCGCAAGTGCCAGAGCGGGGCTTTCAACTGTCAGGATCACTGCGGTGGAAAGTCGATGAACTCGACTGGCACCTTTTCTGTCAACCAAACGCCATTCGCTGACAAAAAGAATTCGATACCTCGCGCGGCCATCTCGCCAGCACGGACGACCAACACCACGGGTTTGCCGTGTCGTTGCCCGACCCGGGTTGCAGTGAGGATATCCGTGGACAGGTGCACATGCTGGCGATTGCCCGAGTGCAACCCGGATGCACGGATCGAATCCAAGAAGCGTTCAGCGGTGCCGTGGTAGAGAACATCAGGCGGTGCCTGAGGTGGCAAGGCAAGATCGACGGAGTAGGAATGCCCCTGATTGGCCCTGATCCGCTGGCCATCTTCACTCAGGGCGAAGCGTTGTTTATCGTTCTCGGCGACGATCTTGGACAGGAGTTCCCGCGTGATCGATTTGCCGTGTTGATTCATCAGCTTGATCAACTCGTCGACAGATGCCCAGCCCTGTTCATCCAGATGAAGTCCAATGGCCTCGGGCTTGTGCCGAAGCACCAAGGCGAGAAACTTGCTCAATTTGACCAGTTCGGCTGCCATGGCTTGAACCAGATGAACCTGATCCCATCGGGCTTTATCGGAAGGTACCGCCGTAGCCACCTAGTCCGCTACCGAAGCCACCCAGGCCGCCGAAGCCACCGATGCCACCACCACCACCACCACCACCGTTGCCACCAACACCACCGGGACCACTGGGGCTTCTTAAATAGACACCTTCCATTTGGCGTTCACGAAGGCCTTCCGCCCGGGAACCGCCGATGCGAACTCGCGTTACAGCGTCTTGTTGGGGGTAATTCCCCTGGATCAACAAATTCACGATCGTCTCTTTGCGTTTATTGTCGACATCATCGTTGCCAATCGATTCAACGTAAATCGGATCTCCACCCTGATTCAAGCGGCGATAGATTCCACGGAAGTGACGCTTTCCGCTGTCGTTCAGTTCCGCAGTATCGTCGATCCAGTCTTCCATGAAGAGTACGAAGTACTCTCCGAGGGCTGCTGCGCGTTGCATGTCGAGGATTTGCGTCAGCGAACTGCCCAGTGGGGGTGGCACGGTGGCCGGCGTACGCAACTGGCAGAGGAAGGTGTACGGCCCACGACGACCCAACCAGCCACGACGACATACCGGTGTCAGGCAATCCGCTGGAAGCGGAGTACCGATGTCTGCATATGCCGATGGGCTGACTGTCAGAGACGTTGTGGGTGCGGGTGCTGAGGCAGGGAGCGATGGATTCGCAGCCGAGGGTGCAGAAGCCGGTTGGCCCTGAGGTGTAGCAACCAGATTAGCCAGGGGCATGGGCATAGGTGCCGGGACCCCAGCATCCACCCCTGGTACCTGGTTGTAGGCGAGTCGCGTGATCCGTTGCGGTTCACGCTGCATGCCAGACTGGCCGCTCACCGGGGTGACCACTGGGCTCTGAGCCGAGACCGCAGCAAAGGTACAGCCGAGAACAAGAGAACTGCTCGTCCAGCGGGAGAAGAGCAATTTCGTCGCAATACTGAGCATGGGCAGACTCCCAGTGATCGAGAAGCAACCTGGTGTTGCTTGGATTACGCAGCAGCGGCTGAAGGTTTGCGGCCCGACTTGACCTGCAAGGCGGTCCAGCCCTGGGCAGGCATGTTCATGGCGAGCTTGAGTGCACCCACGGCTCCAGCGAAGCTCGCGTCGGTCACGCGCGTGACCTTGGCGCCACCATATTCCTTGAGCGAGTTTTCGATGAGCCGGTCGAGACCTTTCAACTGGCTACCACCCCCACCCAGATGATGTTGTGCCGAAGGCGTTGCTGGAATTCCGGGTCAAAGCGGCTGATCAACCCACGGACCGCGTCTACGATGGGGCCGACGATCGAGGCACAGGCCGCTTTCAGGGGCTCGGTCACATCAATCGGGGTCGGGCGACCCGCGACGGGAAGATTGACAACCGCTTGTTCTCCCGCCTCGCTGACAAAGCCATAGCGTTCCTTGATATCCCGGATCATATTGCGAGAGACTTGCACTTCAGGGTGCTTGTGCCTCAGGCGAGTTTCAAACTCTTCATCGACGGCATCACCACCGAGCGGAATCGTGATCTGTTCTTCATCCGGAGGGAAGACGCCGTAGATCGGGCAAAGGTCGATGGTGCCTGCACCGATGTCAATTACGAGAGCATCGGTCAGGCGGTTCATTCCATACGCAATGGTGAACGGTTCGGAGACGATGGCCACAGCGTCGAAGGTGCCCGCAGCTGCATCCATGATGAACTTTTTGTTTCTTGATGCTGGCTCGCGAAGGGACGCCGATCACCCCATAAACAGGTCGGCCCTTCTCGGGTTGAACGGTGGCGACGGCGTATTCGATCACAAGGCGTGTTGCAAGAGCGTGCGTCTCGACTTGGCGATCAGTCATCCCTGCCGAGGACGCGTCGACGTACTTGAGTGCTCCCTTCTCGAACGGGCGCACAACATCCAGGGCCAGGCGGTGTTCTGCGATATCCTTGCCAAAGACAAGGTCACGTCCGAGCATGGTCCGAGCAATATGGTCTTTGGGCCAACCCACTGCCGTGGGAATCACATCCCGATAGCCGCTGGAACTGGCCACGGAGGTCTTGAATGTGCCAAGGTCCATGCCAACAAAATCGGAGCATTCGCGGACATCTCAGCCTCCTGGCGTACCGGAAGTTCAATCCGTTATTGGGTCTGGGATTACCCGTGAGCGATATCCAGGGTTAGCCTGGGTGCATCGACCGGGAGCACATATTTGTCGGTGTTCAGCGGTGGAAGGACGGGACTGATACCTTTGAGTGATTCTGCTCGGGTCACCTGGATACCATCCGCCGGGACGAGGGGAATAACCTGCTCGTCGTCCGGTGTCGATGGGAGGCTGGAAATTCGTGGAGTTTCGTCGAACATTTTCAGTTCGGGCTCCGGCGGGCTCGTCTTCTCAGGCAACGGCCCAAGTTGACCAAGCAGCTCGAGGTTTTGATTCAGAATCTGCTCGACGAGGGCAGCTTCACTTGCCTTTTCCCGTTCGACCTTGGCCTGGGCGTCGTCCTGATACGTCGGACCGAGGTCGAACTTCTGTGCAGTTTCGGGCAGTGGGCCGACATTGAGACCATCGCGGAGTCGGTGGCCTGGTTCGTTGCTGACGGGTGTTGGCGGTGCGGCCGGGGCTGAGGGTTGCGGTGGATAGGGATGCCACATCGGGATAGCCTGGGGCTGCTGCATTACCACGACCGGTTCACCGGAGCGCGGTCGGCGAACCAGCATGGCCAAACCGAAACCGAGCCCACAGAGCCCAGCCATTCCCATTCCCAGTTCCCAGTGGAATGGCTTCTCCAGATCGGTCGCAGCGGCAGAGCCATGCTCCTCGCGGACGATGACAACTGCTGGTGGAGCCGGTGTTGCAGGTGTGGCAGGAGCCGCTGAGACAACTGCTGCGGCAGGCTCTGGGCGGTCGGCCTTGCGATGCAACCAGTTCACAGTTGCCGAGGAGATCCGCCGCGTGCCGTCGCGTAGAGCGTGCATCGCTTCGATGACCGCTTCAGACTGACGGTCGACTGTCGGAGTTGTGATCTTGGCGGACGCTTGACTTACCACGGGTTGTGGATGAGTCGGAATCGTAATCCCGGCCGGGACAACCGCCGCTTTGCGCGTCCCGTAGTAGATCTCAATCGTTGGGGTAGCACCTGGGCTTAGTGGTGTACTTACTGGTGTCTGTGCACTGCCAGTACTCGGAAGTATTGCCGCCCAACTTACGGAGGCCACACCCCAACGTAGCCATCGCTTGCGGATATTCCAGGACATCATTCTCCCTCGCGGGCGATAGCCAGACTTACTTCCTCACTCTCATCGGCAGATCACGTTCGCGACTTCAGCAAAATCAGAACAACCCGCAAAACTTGCCCAAACCACCCGACAGGTCGCCTGCTTTAACCGTTTCAATCAGTAGCCTTGACCAAATCTGTTAAACTTGGCATGGTCAGTTCGTAACTTTCCGGGCAGGATGCCACGGAACATTGACCTCTTGGTCTGATACGTGGTCTGGAGATGAATCATGCGAAATTTACTGGCACTCGTGGGCTTGGTTGTGATTGTTGTTGTGGGCGTGGGCCTTTGGCGGGGTTGGTACAAGATCAGCTGGAAGACAGATTCCGATGGGCATCTTGAGGTGAATACCAAGATCGATACGGATCGCGCAACCAAAGATGTGAAACAAGGCGTACAGCAAGGTCTTGATGCGATCGGGAACTCGCTGAAGAACAAGGATGAGCCCACCCCGGCACAAGACTTCTGGAGCATGCCCAAGCCGGCGCCCTCACCGGCAACGCTTCCCGCGCCGAAGTAACTAAGCTACTTCGGCATCCCCTGATTGAAGTAAATCCGGCAGTTTCCAGTGGCTCGACCAACCGCAACGATGTCGAGCCAGCCATCGTCATTCAGGTCCGCGACGACCAAATCCTCGACGGCGACTCCACCATCCTCGATGATCTGCCGGTCCCATTTTTTCTTGGCAGTGTCAAACCGATAGACCCGAACGCCGCGTTTTTCCGTGAACTGATCCCCTTGCTTGGGATCAGGATTGTCACGCACTCCGACAATGACCTCGTCTGGACCGATCCGAGCGACCTTGGACTTGGTGTTTACTGTCATGTTCGCGCATTTCACGGCATGCCCCCAGCGCAAGTGATCATCAAGAACTGTTCGTTCCCAGAGTTTTCCTTTTTCCCCTGCCCGGTAAACGACCAATTCATTGCCATGCCAGGGCTCGATCGTGGCCGCGAAGCTGGTCGAGCGTCGCTTCTCGTCAAACCCTTTTCCTAATGCCACTTCGCTAGCGCCGCGATTGCTGTTGGGTTTGGCCTGGTTGCCGATGCCAATTTGGACGGAATCGACGAGCTTGCCCGTGAGCCGGATTTGATGCAGCCCGGCATAGCTCGTCGCATACAGGAGCGACTCGTCACCTTCCGGGCCATCGCCATCGGCCATGTTGTGGACGACATGCAAATCTTGATTGATGGCGAATGGTTTCCAACTCTCGGGTTTTTCTGGGTTCTGCTTGGGGATGGGATAGGCCATGATCCGGACTGGTCGGCCATCGACCCAGTTCATGTCTTTGGTTGCATCGCGGCCCATGAGAGGAGCCAGGATCAGATGGGGCACAGTATTGATCGGCACGATCCGAATCCGGTGGACGGTCGGTTCGTCGCAGGGGATCGTGTGCATCGTCCAGGCATCATCTAGAGTCTTCCCTCGGCGAAGCCACTGGAGTGTGCCCGGGGTCTTGGTATCGAAAGGTTCCAGGCCGCACCGACAATTAACTCAGGAAGCTTGTCTCCGTCGATATCCAGGGCCGCAATGCAGACGTTATCTGGCTTGGTCTGCCCATCGAGGATGACGCGCTTTTTCCAGGTGGGATTCTGGTACCAGACAACCTTGTGTTGATCCACGACCACAATGTCGGGCTTGCCATCGCCATCGATGTCGGTGGTGATCACGGCATAGCCGATCTTCAGCCCCGTGTCGATCTCCTCAACCTTGAACTGCGGGAATGTACTTGCGGGTTCTGCGGCAAAGGATCGGGAATCAAGTACCAAACAGGTGATTGTGATTAGCAGCAAATGACGCCAGGGCATGTCGCACCACGGGGAGAGTGAGGTAGCAGCAGAGACATCAGGAGTGTCGACAGGCTACTCGAGAAGATGACTGATTGCCAGGATTGGTCGTGTCAATTGCCACAGCCGCCCGAGCCACATGGCGTGGCTGGCACAGTGTTCACCATCGGAAGAGTCGCTTTTCCCTTCTCGGCGACAATCTTCGCCCACTGTGAGCCACCATGTTCCCCACGAAACTCAGGCCGGCCTGTAGCCTCGGCGTAGACGCCTTTCGCCAGCACATACCAGCAGAACGTGCAATGGTTGCTCGTTGCGCCGGGTAGTGCATCGGGATTGCTGGCGAGGATTTCCTCCTTGATTGCGGATAGGCCTTCTCGGAATACCTTTCCGACAAACGGATGATCACGCCCCTGTTGAATGACCTGCTCGACTGTGTCGGTATAGATGTTGCCAATACACAATTGATCCAGGTCCGAGGCAAAGCCACAGCAGGGCTTCACTTCTCCCTTGGGATTCACAATGAGAGCTTGCCCGGGGCCTTCGCAGTAATCTTCTTCGAACCATTCTCCATCCCAGGGGTTCCCCGGCAGGGACTCGGCCCGCTCAACTGTAGCGAGATGGTTCCAGTTCAACGTCATCGTCAGGTCGTCGGAGACAAGCATGTACCGATGGAGCAGGTCCGACCAGGCCACGACGCCACCAAGAGTAGTAGCCAGTCGGTGGATGGGCTCGAGCCCCTTATCGGGTGATCGGCTGGCATAGCTGAGCGACAGGATCGTATCCTGCTCGAAGACCCGCCGGGTCACCTGGCAGAACTCGACAAGCTTGGCGATATCCATTCCGTGGAACTTATCCACACTCAAGCCAATCTTGCCGGAGAAGCCCGCTTCTTGGATCGACGTCATGACTTCGAGCAGATGTGCCGAGTCGCGGTGCCAGACCCCGTTCGTCATGAGTTTGTCGAATCGGAACCCGAGTTCGGCACCGCGACGGATCAATGCCACGAGAAACTCGGGGAAGAGAAACGGCTCTCCACCAGTGAATCCCAGAATCTCAATCCCTGCCGCGTGTGCTTGCTCGAGAAAACGCACGGCAACCGGGATGTCCAGCCGATCCGTCCACTCGATCGGCACGCAGCAATGCGGACAGGCGAGATTGCACTGATACGTGCCCGCAAACGAGATGTAGTTGGGTCGGAAGATACGCCGACGATCTTTGCCCTGGCGTCCAGGTTCACGTGGTGCTGCTGCCATAGATACGACTCATGCTTACGGGGCGACACGCTCAGTGAGCGAGAGGACTGGATTCCAAAAGATCCCCAGGGCGACCATCGCCACAGTGAGGAGCAGTAAGAAGGCCCTGCCAAGCCAACTTACTTCCGGTTGCCATTCCATTTCCGGATCATCCAACACAATCGCTCGAAGCACCTTCAAGTAGAAGCCTGCACTCAGGACGGTATTCAACACCCCGAGTGCCAGGAGCCAGGTCAAATGTGACCCTGCATCGTATACGGCGGCAAACACCTGAAACTTCCCTGCAAAGCCAGCCAGGGGAGGTAAGCCGAGGAGGCTAAGCATGGAGGCCGTGAGTGCGATCGCAAGCATCGGCGAGCGTGTCATGAGCCCGCGGATCGCGCCCAGCGTTTCTGCACCCGTCTGGTTGCGTACGAGAGCGACGACAGCAAATGCCGACAGATTAGTCGGCACATACGCCAGCAAGTAGTAGAGCAGTGCCGACTGACCACTCGGGTTCAACGTAGCGACGGCCATGAGCATGTAGCCAGCGTGAGCAATGGTGGAGTATGCGAGGAGTCGCTTGAGGTTGGACTGCGTGAGTGCGGCGAGATTGCCGAGTGTCATCGTCAGGGCGGCGACGCAAGCGATACCGATCCCGAGGGAGCTCGATAGCCCGGACGAATGCGTCTGAGTTGCTCCCGCATGCAGGGCCAGGGTGAATCGTAGGGTCAAACCTGCTGCAGCGGCCTTGGAGGCGATGGAAAGAAAAGCTCCGATCTCTGCGGTTGCTCCCGCGAAGACATCCGGGCACCAGAAGTGCAGCGGAACGGCCGAGAGCTTAAAGCCCAGCGCTACCAAAACAAGGATCAGCCCCGCAACGGCGAGGCCAATGGCATGACCAGATTCGAGCATACCAGCCACTCCCTGAGCGATCCCAGGAAACGATGCTGTGCCAAAACCGGCGACGACCAGGCTCATGCCGTAGACCGCGATCGCCGAAGCTGCCGAACCGAAGAGCACATACTTCAGCGCCGCCTCGCTACCGCTTTTCTTGCCCTTGGAAAAGCCAGCCAGGGCATAGGACGGAAGACTCGCCATCTCCAGGCCAATGATCATGGCGAGCAAATGATTGGCGGACGCCATAATCATCATGCCCAGCGTCGCGCCCAGGAGCAGCGTGAGAAAGTCTGCGGAGTCGTCTCGATCCGGTAGACGGGTCGCCAGGGAGAACAGGATCGCCAGGATACTGTAGAGGAGGAGAAGACCGCGGAGAATGCCAGCCATGGCATCGATCAAGAGCAAGCCAGCAAACGCCGAGCGCCCAACGGAGCTCGCCATCCCATCGCTCCACTGCTGTATCAGAACTCCCAGAGCAGCAAACAGAAACGGCAACGCGACAATGCCACCATGCATTCGCTGCGACACCCGGAATAGCTTGAGGAAAAGGCCCGATAGCAGACCACCGACCAGAAGGATCTCTGGAAGGACGATCGCGAGATCGTCGGCAAGGCGTTCACGGAGAAGCTGATAATCGCCTGCCGTCAGCAGCATGGCACCAAACCTGTGTCGAGGTACTACCACAATATGGAATCACGACGCGGTATGGTATTCCTCGCGAGGATTGGCCAACCAGGCCAAAGTCCGGAGTGATTCCGAGCAAGACCTTCGCAAAATTCTGGTAGAAAGAGATAGAGAATGGCTCCCCATGTGAGGTCGAGATAATGCAACGGAAAGTCTTCTCCTGGGGTATTCTCGTGTTAGGTATTGGTGTCGTCGGCTGCAACCGACCTCAGCCCACAGTAGCACCGACCAAAGAACCTGAAGTCATCGTCGACAAGCCGATCCAGCAACTCGTCACAGACTACGAAGACTTCACTGGGCGGACTGCAGCCTGGCGAGTGGTCGAGATTCGCGCTCGTGTCAACGGCTACTTAGAAAAGATCCATTTCAAGGACGGCGATACCGTTTCCGCGGGGCAAGCATTGTTCGATATCGATCCTGGTACATATCAGCCGGAACTCGAGCGGGCTGCCGCCAACGTCGAACTTGCCAAGGCACACATGATCCGGCTCAAGCGCGATCTAGAGTTGTATACCAACCCCGCGACTAAGGGATCCATCAGCGAACTCGAAGTGAATCGGATACGTGGTGATCTCGCCGAAGCCGAGGCCTCACTCAAGGTCGCGGAAAAGCAGCGCGATCTCGCCCAGAAATCGGTCGACTACCTGCATATCAAGGCTCCAATCTCTGGCAAAATCAGCAAACGCAATGTCGACCCTGGGGCACTCGTCAAAGCCGACGACACGATCCTGACAACGATTTACGACACCGAAACGCTCTACATCAACTTCGACATCGACGACCGGACCGAGCTCCGGGTGAAGAGGTTGATTGCCAACGGATCCATGGCCTCGCAGGGGTTAATTAATCGTGTGGTTCAGATTGGTCTACCAGACAAGGAAGGCTTCTCCCTGGAAGCTCCCATCACTTTCGAGGACCCGCAATTCTACGCCAGCACCGGCACCAAGCGATTCCGTGCGGAGCTCAAATCCCCGCCCGCGGGAAGCCTGCTCTCCCCGGGGTTGTTTGTCCGGGTGCGTGTCCCGATTGGCGACCCACGACAGACACTCCTGGTCCTGGAGGAAGCGATCGGCACCGACCAGACCCAGAAGTACGTCTTCGTCGTGGATGAGAACAACAAGGTCGTGTACAAGCCCGTTTCACTCGGCCTGCAGTTTGGAAAATACCGGGCCATCGACACCAATCTGGACAAAACTGTCACGATCAACGACCGAGTCATCGTAAGCGGGATGCAGCGTGTTCGAAACGGGATGACTGTTCGACCCAAGCCGAAAGACGAACCCAAGGAGGTAAAAAAGTAAGCAGTCGTTCTGGTGATTCGTAGCGTTTCCACAGGACGACCGCAGGCGGCGAGAGTAGAACAGATTCTTGGGTGAAGATGGGTACATCATCGAGTCTGGCAGGGGTTGTAGTGCCATCCTCGGTCGTCTGGCAATTCGAATTGCCTGGCCACGGTACATGGTGCGCTCTGTGTATTGCCCTGGTCCTGGCCATTTTTTATCAGTTCAACCGTCCGCTTGCTCTCCGCAACTTTGACCTCCTCGGTTTGTTCCTGTTCATCCCGGGTCTACTACTCGTTGAGCAAGCCGAACGAGCCACCACGAACGAACCTGATCGCGTCCGCCGACTGGAACTCTTCGGCTATGGCATTTTGCTGCTCGGTTGTCTGGGAGGAATCATCCGGGCGTTCTTCGATATCTCCGCGATCAAGCGAGCCCGGATCTCGCCGAACTTGACCATCGCTGGATTGCTCTTTCTCGCACTGGCTCTCTTTGTGGCCATGGCCTGGGATACGTTCTCTCGTGCAGCTACCCAGAATCCGCGAACACAAGGGCCTGTGCCCTCACTAGCTGCCCTGCAAGCAGAAACATCCTTGGTCTACGTACGAGTTGGTTGGGCCATCGCCTGTCATCTCGGCGTGATGGTTCTTCTGGTGGTGATTTGTCGCCGGCATTTTCAGGACCTCCCCGCGGGAGCGGGATCTGCCCTGCTCTACTTGTTGCTCCCCTCGACGCTGCTGGCGTTTGCCTGGCCAGCGCAGGTCTGGTCGACGCTTCTTATCCTTGGGGCCATCGCCGGGTATCGAAGTCCCTGGGTTGCCGGGGCGTTGACTGGGCTCGCCGCTGGCAGTGCCATTCTGCCAGGGTTCCTTTTCCCCGCCTGGTATCAGTTTTACCGCGAGCGGGGTGCCTGGTCGTTCACGCTGGCGTTCGTCGTATCGGTGGGGATCGGTGCAGGGCTCAATACAGGTGTAGTCGCGTTGCTGGGCGAGAGCTTCATGATGAACACAGGCCTCCAGGAATGGCAACCCTGGCGCGTTCCCAGTCTGCCAGGGATCTGGACCGGAGCACACTGGGCCTACCGTGTGCCACTCTTCGTTGCCTACGTCGGGTTTGTGATTGGTTCGGCGATCTGGCCGTCAACACGAAATCTTGGCCAACTGATCGCCGTTTCCGCGATCATTCTCATTGGCCCGCAGTTCTGGCTGGCCGAGGCCGCTGGTCGATCGATAACCTGGTTTTCCCCGCTGCTCCTCTTGCTTGTGTTCCGTCCGACAACCATCGAACTGCAACCACCCTCAAGCACAGGAAAGAGCGGAGTCTTCCCGGGATACAGGCCACCGCAAGGAACTCTATCCTGAATCGATTACCCTGCATCTGCAGGATGAGTGGGTCTGTCGAATCGACGGGGGACGACGGACAAGTTCCCCACCACAGTTCGGGCAGCAGCCGAGGAAATGGATCTCAGTACAGTCTTCGCAGAACGTGCACTCATAGGAACAGATCATGGCTTCGCCATCACTGGTGAGGCCCCTTCTACAGTGTTCGCATTTCGTTCGCATCTCAAGCATAGGAGTGAGTTGCCGTTCTTGAATCTGTTGACTACCAGGGGCGTTCCATGAGATTGACGATTTGACGTGCCAGGCTGGCTGCGGCAGTATTCGCAGCCGTGACATTGGATTCACCGAGTTCCGGAACGAGTCTTCCCTTGCCGACGATGACGACTGGAGCCGTGACCCCTGCAGGTGCCTTGGGAGGAAGCGGAGCGATGCTGGGATCGAACGTCTTAGGTTGTTGTGCCGGTGGAGTCGCACGGGCGCTGTTGGTCAGCACCTCTCCGGAACGGAGGTCTCTCCAGACGATGGATACCGTGATGCTGATTTCCATGTCTCGAGCCAAACCTGCACGTTGTACAGGTAGTTCAATTTCGAAACCTGAGTGATGGTTCCGATGAGTTCTGTATCTGCCCGATCCGGGTCGGAAACGACACGAATCGGGCAGTGTCGGCTTGCCAGTTCGCGGACTACCGCTTCGGTGATGTCGACATCGATCCCGCGATATGGGTTTGTGATGAAAGATTCGAGCTTGAACGTCGGGATGTAAACAGTCCGGATCGAAGGATCGAACTGTGGCTCCGTGGTGTAGCCCAGCACGGAAAGATGCCGGCCAGGGCCACATCCCGCGAATGCACATACCGCCACGCTCGCGCCGAGAGAGCCGAGCTTGAGCCAGGTTCTGCGTGTCATGGGATCCTCGGGCCGTTGTTGTCGCCAAAGACCGCGGGAATCACCTTGGGAGGTGCATCCTTTGGGCCAGTTAGGGGCGTCTTGTTGGGCGTCGGATCTTGTGGGATGGCGTCGTCTGACTTCTGCTCGAAGAGTTTATCGAGTGGCGAAGATTTCCCTGCGGCCTTGTCAGCATCGCGCTTCTTCCGCACCGCATCGATCTCTTTCAACCGCTCTGTCGCCTGATCCGAGTATTTGGTGCCTGGATAGCGGCGGACCACCATCTCGTAGTACCAGTTGGCGCTCGCGAGGTGATTGGTCCGCTTGTAGTACTCAGCCTGTTCCAAGTCCTTTTGTGCTTGCTGAGCCCGAATGGCCATCTTTTGGCGCGCCAGCCAGGCGGACTTATCTTTGTCTTGCACGTAGCGTGGATCGGTGGCTTCCATGTGATGCACGAGTTGCAGAGCCTCGGCAGACTTCTGACCGTCGTAAACAGGCCCGCCGGTGCTGTTGTTCTTCGCCATGACCGCGTAGCGAAGGGCTTCCTGCCGGAGGGGGCTATCCTTGTGCATCTCGACCAGTTGGCTGAAGAAGTGGTCGGCGTCTTCGAATCGCCCGCGGACAAAGTGCATGTACCCCGCCCAGAACATTGCCTTGTCCGCGAATGGAGCCAGTGGCGCGCCGTTGACGACGTTCTCCATCGTCTTTACGAGTTCGCCTTCCAGGTCGATGCGGGGCTTGGTGCTATCGGTGAAGTTGGGCAAGCGGATTTGCGGCATCCAGGCTTTCTTTTGTGCCGCTTCAAAGTCGTGCTGGAATTCCTTGAGCCAGATCTCGGCAATGTCGTACATCTGCCCGGCGGCTCGTTCAGAGTAGACACCCGCAGGGAAATCCTGAAGCAACCGGTGATAGGCGTCCACAGCGGCAGGATACTTCTTCCGCTCACGCAGACATTCCGCTTCCATGTACCGGGCCCGTTCGATCACTCCCGCAGGGTTGTAGGTGTTGCCTGCAAGTTCTGCGAAGAACTTCTGAGCACCCTCGTAATCCTTCTTCTCATACAGGCGCTCTGCCGTGGAGAGTTTTCCTTCCACTTCATCGTCGTGGTAGGAGTCCGAAAGTGTGGACTGAATGCTCTTTTTGATCTTCTGCGTCAGGGTGGGTTTGTTACCCCCGCCGGGCGAAGTGCATCCCAAAGCGAGAAACGCGGGGATGATCCCCCCGAGGATGAGCTTGCGAAATGGTTTGCCTTCCATGGCAGCCGACCCCCTGGGAGCCAATGTTGCAGGGATCGTCACTCCCCGCCGAGATAAGTCAACAGCCGAGGCTTTCGGCCAAGGATGGACGACACCGTATGCCCGAGAACCTGGCGTAGCTCACGGATCCGCTCCAGTGAGACATTCGCCTCATGCCCCAACTCCACTAGCTGGGAGAGGGCTCGCCAACCAGGCACCGACAGGGTGCGTCGGTCGTAGGCCGCCGGGGCACACTCCCGACAGATCACACCCCCCGATTGTGGGCTGAAGTAGACCCAATCGGTCGCGGGCAGGTCGTCGGGAATCCTCTGGGCACATGCCGAGCATGCATCCAGCCGGGGGCTATAGCCAAGCTCTTGCAGCCAAACAAGCTCAAAGGCGCAGACACCCAGCAACGGGCTACTCCCGGGTTGATCCAGCTTGCGTAGTGTCTCCAGTGCCTCGTCGTAGAGTTGCGGATGCGGGTCGAAATCCTGTGTGCCATCGGAAAGGAGTTCGGCAATGTAGTACCCGGCATTCAACGCCAGCATCGACCGCCGGAGTTCCGGAAAAGTCTCTCGCAGCTTGGCTTCCGTGAGCAAATCCAGGCCCGAGGCTTTGTGAATGAACACCACATCACAAACAACCAGCAGATCAAATGCGAACTCGAAACTCGACTTGAGCCGCCGTGCCCCCTTGGCAAGGGCCCGGATCTTGCCATGCCCTCGTGTAAACAACGTCACAATGCGACTGGTCTCAGACCAGTCGGACCCACGCACAACCAGGCCTTGATCAGAAAGCATCGTCACAAAGTTCATCTCATGGCAGCAGGGGTCCGGCAGGCGGCAACGGGGTTACTGGTGGAGGCCCGGCTGGCAGCTTGGGTGCTACTGGTGGAACCGCAGGCTCTGTTCGTGGCTCAGCGGGCTTTTCCTGATGGGCCGCCGGTTGAATCGGCATTGCGGGGCCCGGCAGCGGTGCCGTACGGAGCTTTCCCTCTTCCGAGGAGAGCTTGGGAAGCGGCTCGCCGGCAAGTTCCGTCTCGCGCCGGATGGATCCCCGACTGAACGGTCCCGCACCAAAGACCCACAGATCTTTCAATGTACTCTTTGCTTCCACCACCCCAGAAGTCCAGACGGCGGTCCCCGAAGTGCGGTTGTACGCAAAGACAGCCAGCTTTGCGATGCCCCGCTGATCAGTCTTTTTGATCAATGCGACTTCTGGAATCTGTGTCGGCATCCCAGGCGTCACAGCCGGGAGGGACATTTGCGTGGTGCCAACGAGGAGAGTGTTGCGGTCCGTACCGACTCCACCCGAGCGGGCTTCGACGACGAATGTTGCATTCTTTCGATCTTCCTGCAGCAGCGCGCCAGAGAGAAGCAGGCTTTGCCGTAAGGAACTGATCACGTAGCCACGATCCACGGTACCATCGAGATATTGCGTATCGAGATAGACAGGCATTCCCGAGAGGGGTTTGAAATCGATTTGCTTGATCGCCTCGTCGACTGCCTGCGAAACCAGCAACATTTCCGATGCCGCCCGTTGAGTATCGGTCGTGCGTGTGGTCCCGCAACCTGCCAGCATGAGCAAGAAAAACACCCACATTCCACGGCAGCGCCGCGCCATCGTGCCATCCCCCCGCAGAAAAGACTCATCCCCCAGGCGCGAGACATACCATCGTGAACTTTCCGGTCAAGCCGAGCCTGGCCGATGCGGGTACGTAAGATGATTACTGGCAACGTGTCGCTTGCACTCGGAGGTGCCCATGTCGATTCGCCTGTTCCTGGCTGGGGTCGTAGCCATCACGCTGGCGTACCCAGCATCTGCGGCGGATGATCCGACGCAGGACCAACTCAAGACGATTCTCGCGGTGAGCCGAGAAGGTGCCGGGAACGATGCCGCGGCCAAGGCCTGGAAGTCTCTGGTCGCGATGGGCCAGAAAGCCCTGCTCCCGACTCTGCAAGCCTTTGACTCAGCCAGCCCGACGGCATCGAACTGGCTCCGCACCGTCGTCGATGGGATCGCCGATCAAGAAAAAAAGGCGGGCAAGGCTCTACCCCTCGCCGAGTTGACCAGCTTCACTCTCGATCTCAAGCGTTCGCCGACGGCTCGCCGCATTGCGTACGAACTGATCGAGGAACAAGACAAGAAAGCCGCCCTGGGGCTTCTCGAGAAATTCGTCAACGATCCGAGCCTCGAGCTTCGCCGCGATGCGATTCAGGTCAAGTTCGATGCCGAAATCGCCAAGGGAAAACCCGAAGCCGACGCTCTTTTGCCCTTGTTCCAGGCGGCCCGCGACAAGGATCAGGTCGAGGCGATTGCGAAGCAACTCACCACGCTTGGCAAACCGCAAAACCTGACCACGCATTTTGGCTACATCACGGAGTGGCACCTGGTTGGGCCCATTCCCCAGCAAAGCCGGCACAGGCTACGCCAAACCCTACCCCCCGGAAGTCGACGCGGCGATCGATCTCGGTGCAAAGTACCAGGGGACTGCCGGTGACGTGACCTGGAAATACGTCCAAAGCGATAACACCTACGGTGCGGTCGATCTGAACACCGGACTTGGCAAGCATAAGGATTCGGCTGCCTACGCCGTGGCGATCATCGTTGCCCCGAGTGAGATGCCTGTCGAATTCCGCGCAGCAACCAAAAACGCTGTCAAGATCTTCGTCAATGGCAAGAACAGCTTCGAACGGGAAGAGTATCACCATGGCTCGCGCATGGATCAACATGTCGCCAAGGTGACTCTGAAGCCGGGCAAGAACACGCTTCTTCTCAAGGTCTGCCAGAACGACCAGAGCGAAAGCTGGGCACAAGACTGGACCTTCTCGATCCGCGTCTGCGACGCGACGGGGCGGGAAAGTGGATGTGAAGCAAGCCGTCCACAAGGATGGCAAGGAAACCGTAGTGCCCCTCGGGGCTCTCAAGCCTGCCATGAAAAAGGAGGACAAGTAATGCGATACGTTGTCGTCGCCCTGCTCCTGGCATCGTTCCAGGCCACAGCGGCAGATTGGCCACAGTTCCGTGGGGCCAATGGCCTGGGCGTCTCTTCGGAAGAGAAGCTACCAGTTGGCTTCACAGAAAAAGAAGGCGTCCGCTGGAAATCGGCACTGCCAGCCCGCGGGCTCTCCTCTCCAGTGGTCGTAGCGGGGAAGGTGTTCGTTTCTTGCAGTTGCGGCCCACGCGATGAGCGGCTGCACCTCATCGCCTTCGACGCCGCCACAGGCAAGAAACTCTGGCATCGGCAGTTGAATGCCACAGGCAGCACAACCTGCCACCCCAAGACCTGCATGGCGGCGAACACGCCTGTCGCCGATGCCAACGGTGTCTACTGTCTCTTTGCCACTGGCGACATCGTCGCCTGCAGCCATGACGGCACGCTCCTCTGGTATCGCTCATTGACAGGGGATTACCCGACGATCACCAATCAAGTCGGCATGGCTGCATCTCCTGTGCTGTTCAAGAACAAGCTGATCGTTCCGATGGACAACGCAGGGGAGTCATTCCTCGCGGCGATTGACCTCAAGACGGGCAAAAACCTCTGGAAGACCGATCGCCCGAAGGACATCAACTGGACCACACCGACGATCCGCGAAATCAATAGCGACGAAGCCGAGATCCTCCTTCCCGGGCCCAAGGAACTCACCGTGTTCGACGCGGAGACTGGGAAAAAGAAGTGGTCCGCCTCCGCGGCATCATCCGCAGCTTCCGGTACGCTGGCCGATGGCTTCTTCTTCGCACCGACCGGCGGCCTGACTGTCTACAAGGCCGCAGAGGGCAAGCTCGAAGAACAGTGGAAGTCCCCCAAGTACCGCACGGGGTACTCCTCGCCGCTGTACTACAACGGCTACATCTACGCAGCCAATCCCACAGGCGTGGTCTACTGCGCTGATGCCAAGACCGGCAAATCGGTCTGGGAAGAGCGGCTGCAAGGGAAGCAGACATTCTCCGCCTCTCCGGTAGCCGGCGACGGCAAAGTGTATGTCCTCTCGGAGTCGGGTCGACTTGTGACCATCCAGGCCGGGACCAAGGGGGATAGTGCCGAGGTCCTGGGCGTTAGCGAACTCAAAGAAGAGGGACTGGCTACACCCGCGATCTCGGGTGGGGCACTCTTTATCCGGACCGACAAGCACCTCTGGTGCATCGGGAAGTAAGTCGTCGTATGTCTCAATCACTTCGCATCGTCGGTGGGTCGCTGCTGGTGCTGACCGGTTTGCTTTTCGTGCTTCAGTTTCGTGACACACTCACTGGCAGTCCAGCAGCGACGAACCCACAACTGCGAATTCTCACAGCAGCAAGTTTACGCAAGCCCATCGAAGCGATCGCAGGAGATTTCCAAAAGCGTGAAGGGTGGAACATCGAGATCCTTCCGGGGGCCTCGGAAGACCTCCTTTTGCAGGCCCGATTTCCCGATCCACATCATCCGGTCGATCTCTTCCTGCCTGCAGACGACAGCTACGTTGTGGAAGCGGCCAAGTACAACCTCGTTGCCGAGATGCACCCCCTGGCACGAATGCAAGCGACCGTGCTGTTAGCCAAAGGGAATGCCAGGCGAATCGCATCGTTTGCCGACCTCACGACCGCAGGCACTACCGTCGCCCTGGCCAAGCCGGGTGCCGCGATTGGTAAACTGACACGCTCACATTTAGCCGCCACTGGTCACTTGCAGGCGTTGGAGCCTCGGGTCCATGAGAGCGAGAATGTCGTAGCATCGGCAAATGCCGTGAAACTGGGGGTCAGCCATGCAGCCATCATCTGGGATCCGATGGCAAGCAACTATCCCGGTCACATCACACTCGATCTCCCGGAACTCGCCGGGATCAGTGCGAACATCCAGGTGGCTTTGCTACGCCAATCACGGAGTCCAGAAGTGGCAAAACGGTTTCTGACGCATCTCCTCAGCCAGGCGAGTCGCGAACGATTGCGCGAGTTTGGCTTTCGCACTACCGCATCCCCCAGTGATCAGCCATGAGGCAGGCTTCATCGAGCGATCGCATGTTCCATCTGGTTCTGGGTCTGCTTGGCGGCCTGTACGTCCTGCTACTTGTGGCCTTGTTTCTCAGCAATCTTCTCACAACCAGCAAAGCAGACATCGTTCAGGCACTCGGCTCGCCCCCGATCCAGCAAGCGATTGTGCTCAGCCTGACAAGTTCGCTGATTAGCGCCATTCTGGCCCTCTGGTGTGCGGTCCCGCTGGGCTACCTCCTGGCACGGACCACCTTCCCCGGAAGGCCCATTCTGGATGCCCTCCTGCATTTCCCGATCGTCTTGCCGCCTACGGTTGTCGGGATCAGCTTGCTCGTGCTTTTTCAGTCTCCACTCGGCACACGAATCCAAGAAGTCGTCCCTGTTGCGTTTGCGACACAAGCGGTGATTCTGGCTCAGTTCACGGTCTGCACTGCTTACGCGGTCCGGCTGATGAAGCAGGCTTTTGCGGACATCTCCCCACGATGCGAACACGTGGCACTCACGTTGGGGTGCGGCCGAGCCGGTGCGTTCTGGCGGATCGCGCTGCCCGAAGTAGCAGCCAACATTCGTACTGCCGGAGCGCTGGCCTGGGCCAAAGCACTTGGAGAATTTGGACCTGTATTGATCTTTGCCGGGATCGCACGTGGGCGGACGGAAGTGCTCTCGACCGCGATCTATCTCGAGCTCACGGTCGGCAACCTGGAAGCTGCCCTGGCGATCTCCGCCGTCATGGTAGTCATCGCCGGGCTGGGGCTTCTGCTGCTGCGTGTCCGCTGGCGCGCGGAGTAGTTCATCAGGCTGGAGTAAATCGGGGCTCTGGAGTATCGACACTGCCGAGAGGCGTCGGCTTACTCAGCAATCCATACTTCTTCATCTTCTTGTACAGTGTCACTCGACTGACACCGAGCACCTGGGCGGCACGAGTTCGGCTGTACGACACTTTCTCCAGAGCTCGCAGGATCGCGGCACGCTCGGTCGTTTCCCGATTATGTGCCAGGGAACCCGCTGGAGTGGCGGGGGCCATGGCGGGTTGCTCCGGCGGTGTGGTGTGCACCATCGGCGGAAGATGCTGCAGGCGAAGCTCATCTCCCACGCACGTCAGCACGGCCTGTTGGATGACATTCTCAAGCTGACGAAGATTGCCCGGCCAGGGGAACATTTCCAGTGCCCGCATGGCATCGGAGTGAATGCTGAAGATCCGTTTGCCGAACTTCGTGCCATAGCGTGCGGCCATCCCTCGCACGAGATGGGCAATGTCCTGGGGCCGCTCTCGCAAGGGGGGGAGCCGAAGCGAAATCACATGCAGCCGATAGTACAGATCGCTGCGGAAGGTACCCCGTTCAACGGCCTCAGCCAGATTCCAGTTCGTCGCCGCGATGATCCGGGCATGGCAGATGTGTGTCTCATTGCTGCCGACAGGTTCGTATTCCCCGGTCTCGATGACTCGCAGCAGATTCGCTTGCTGCTCGAAGCCGAGGGTATCGATTTCGTCGAGCAGGATGGTTCCCTGCCCTGCTGCTGCGAACTTGCCGACCTTGTTGCTGTCGGCTCCGGTAAAGGCACCTTTCACGTGGCCAAAGAGCTCGCTGCCAATCAAGTTGCCCGTCAGTGCGCCACAGCCGACGACCAGAAACCGGTGATTCGCACGAGAAGAGCACTCGTGAATCAGTTTGGCCAGGTGGGTCTTCCCGGTGCCAGTCTCACCCTCGATCAGCACCGTGACGTCATGCGAGGCGGCGATCTCGAGTTGCTCGGCGATCGGTGCCAGGGATGGGGTCAGTGTGAGGAGTTTTCGGCGGATTCGGTCAGCCGTTGGCTCAGTAGTGGGATCAGGGAAGGCAGTGCCAGGCAACACGGCTCGCCGAACCCAGGTGTTGAACTCGCGCAAGTGCCCTGGCCAGACGAAGGTCGCGTCGAGATAGGGCGAGACCATGTCGAGCTTGCGGCTGGCTGGAAACCCTTCGGTCGTCAGCACGGCGAGCCGCGGCGGAAGTTGCTGGAGCCGAATCTCCCGAACCGCGACCTCAATGCGATCCGCATCGTGTGGCTCGGCGGCCAGGAAGAGGATGACGCCATCCGTATCGCGGCGGACAAATTGCTGCACATCGTCGTAGCGGACTAGTGGTGCGGTCAACAAGAAGGACTTGTGCACATGGGTCTGTACGGTTTGTCCAAATCGCAGGTCCGTCCCCACCATCAACAATCGTCGATTGAACGACATCGTTCGCCTCTCCGGTCCATTCGAGACCGACCCTGGGCCCAATAGGGACCCGGTGCCGGGTATGTATTTGTTGGTTGCCGGGATTGGACGGAACTAACGGCTTCGCGGTTGATAGGGGGACCGAAGCAAGCCGTACCGCGTGGGGGTGGACGCTGGTGTGACTGGGGGTGTCAGCGTCTGCGGTAGCAAAGACTAGGTAACTCCGAGGCAAGACGCAACTTGGAAACAACATTTTCGTCGGTTCTTGCCACAGCGATACTCCGCGTTAACTTTTGCCCATGAATCCCTGAGGCAGAAGTAGACGACAAGTAACAACTGCAGCAAAAACTTGGCAAAGTTCATGTAGTGGATGAATCAGTCAGTCTGCACTGTCGAGAAATCGGGCAAGAAAAAACCCCGGCTCAAGGCCGGGGCAAAGTGGATTGTCATGCCGAAGCGGGCGGCGGTGGCGGAGCTGGTGGAGTGGAAGGCGCTGGAGGAGGCGGCGGGGGCACCGGCGGAGCCGAGGAAGCGGCTGGCGGGGTGACCGTCGGGAGCGACACACTGGCGGACGTGGGCGCAGGAGCCGGGGTGCTGGTCGCCGGGGCGGGTTGTGCCGGGGCGGTCAGATCCTCGACGTAGACTTCATCAATGTCCACTTCGTCGACCTTCTTCCGCATGAGCAGATAAATCATCGTCGATGCCGACCAGAAGAAGCTGTAGCTGAATCCGATCATCATCAGGAAGACCAGGACCATCCAGAAGGTGACCATGCCGGCGCCGGCGTAGTTCCACCAGGTCATTTCCTTCATGTAGGCATCGGCTGCGGGTTTGTTCACGTCGACGTAGCCAGGCCGCTTCAGGTTGGTCTTGGGGATATCGACCAGACCGGGGGTCTTCTCGATCGGGCTCCCCTTCAGGAGCAGTTCTTTCCAACCGTAGGATTCCGGGCTGTACACGAAGAGGAAGTCGGGCTTGCGCGAGGTCGCGATGCCGTTCGCAGGAATACTCACGGCCCATTTGCCGAGGTACACCATCAGGCAGCCCACCACGACAACGACAAATGTCACCGCGGCACCGTAGAGAATCGCGACGAGCGAGTACCAGAGATACTGCCAGGGAGCCTGGAATACGTAGTTGTAGGCCCGGCTCAAGGCGTCAAACGTGTCGCTGCCTTCGGTGCTGATGGTGGTGTACATCAACGGGTAGCCCACGAGGCCAAGCAGCAGAATCGCCATGATGATCCCGCCCAGGATGACCAGAGGCAGGAGTAGACCGTAAAGAACGATATCCCCGAGGATCGGCACCAGGGCCACGAAGCCATAGAGCGCCATGCAGACGACGATCACAGCCACGATGCCCAGCGGACGACCGGCGAGAGCACATACGACAGATAGCGTTCGGTGACGAACTTCGTCGCTTGCTTGAGGGTAATCCGCTCTTTGCCACCGAATTGGACCGCGGCAATCCGGGTAATGATCCCGCCGAAGTACGCCCAGACGATGACGCTCCAGAGCAGAGCGAGCAACAGATAGACCCGGGTCATAAAGCTGGCGTTCGGATCGAGCATCTTGACCACTGGCAGAGCCAGCTTGGTCACGGGCTCGATCAAGAAGGCGAGTTGTTCGAGGGCGTAGTCAAAGATCACTCCGCCCCATTTGGTCTTGGGCACATCCAGGAGCATGGTGGCGAACACGAACGGGTTCATCCCCCGGTATTCGTTCCAGGGCATGGTCCGCAAGCTGCCGCCAGGGCCAGCCAGACTGTGCAGGATCTTCCACTGAGCGTGGTCGTTGGCGTACTGTTTGGCCCCTTCCAGGACGTATTCATCGGGTGAGTAGTCCGTTCCGTCCGACTTTTTGTCACCGAGTTTCCGCTTCATAGTCGCGGTAGCGTAGGCGTCGTCCTTTTCAGTTGGCTCTTCGAACAAGCCGTAGAAGGTGACGGAAAGTAGCCACCAGCCGAACGCCGTGACCAGAATCCCGGCAGCCGCTACGACTAGCTTTCGGGGGTCGAGAGCGACCCCAAAGGTCCGGAATAGCTCCGTCCAGAGATAGGTCGTCCGGACAGGGGGTGCGGGGGTTTCGACGCGCCCGTCGGCCATGCTCGCTCCTCGCTCAGGGATACCGACACAGGCCGGTGATCCGGCCACAATTGAGAGATTCTAGTCGACTTACAGAATGCGGCAATTGGCGCTCTAAGGTCAATCCCGATGCTGTCAAACCCTCTCGATCTCTGTCGCGAGGTGTGTTAGAGATGCTCCGATGATTGCGACGGGCCTTTATCGATTCGAGAAAGTCGCCTTGGCCTTGTTGGTCCTGGGTCTTGTTGCGTTTGGCTGGCTTACTGTCCAGCGCTCCGCGTTCCAAAACGATCGCAAGACGGATTTCGGGGTATACACACGGGCGGCCTGGGCCGTCCGCACGGGAATGTTTGGGGTATACCAGATCAACGACGACCGGGGCTGGCACTACGTCTACCCGCCACCGTTTGCAATTCTCATGTGGCCACTGGCAGAGCCGCCTTACTGGCTCCCCCCGGATGGCCGAACATATCTACCGTTTTCCGTATCCGTCGCCATCTGGTACATCGCGAATGTTGGCTTGCTTGCGCTTATCCTGCATCAGTTGGCGAATGCTTTGGTTGTCGCCGAGCCCTTCTCTCGTCGCTGGTGGTATGCCAGGGTTGTTCCGTTTGATCTGTGCCTCGGGGCGATCGGATACACCCTCTCGCGGGGCCAGACCAATATCGTGCTGTTGAGTTTTCTTGTCGGGATGGTTCTCTCGCTCTCGCGAGGGCGAGGCGTGCGCGCCGGCTTCTTTCTGGCAGCGGCAATTAGCCTGAAGGTCATCCCTGGAGTGCTCCTGTTGGCGGGCCTCGGCCGTCATGGCTGGCGGGTACTGCTCGGAACATGTTCTGGCGTGGTCCTGTGGTTATTGGTCGTTCCCTCTTTGGTCTGGGGAGTCTCTGGAGCGGTCGATGAGAACCGGACGTTTTTGAACGTAGTTCTGTTTCCAGGATTGACGCAATCCGGCGACGAGAACCGTTCCCAGGAATTAACGAATACGACAGCGACCGACAACCAGTCGATTGCAGCCATGATTCACTGCTGGCGACATCCGGATCGCTCGGCTCGCCCAGCCAGGTCCGATCTTGTCACCAGCCTCGCCCACTGGTCGGTCGCATTGACGATGCTCGGGGCGACCTTCTGGACTTCACGACACGCCAGTGTCGGTGCCGTGAGCCAAGTTCTCATCTTCGGCTGCTACTCTGCCACGATGATGGTGATGACCCCCGTCTCACACATGCACTACTACGTACTGATTCTGCCGCTCGTCGCCGGACTGTGGGCAGCCGGGATCAGCCAGGATCGGATGATAGTGTTTCCAGGAGCCCGGATCACATTACCACTGGCGGGCTGGGCACTCGGCACCACGCTTCCACTCATGCCGGGTGAGTCGGGGCTATTTCTCCGCGAATGTGGGCTCGGCACGCTCTCAACCATCGCCCTCTGGGGCTACACCATCTACTGGATTCGGACTCGAATCGCATCAGAACGGGAGCCGATACTTTGACCATGGAATCCAACGGCACCGTGACTTCTCCTGGTAATCAACCACTTCGCTGGTGGGAGAAAGCCGCCCTGATTTTCTCGGCGTCGGCCTGGTGGCGTTTGGCTGGCTGACTCTGTTTCGCTCGGCGTATTGCCCGAATCGGATGACCGATTTCGGTGTCTACGCCCGTGCGGGTTGGGCCATCCGCACAGGTGCGGACCTCTATCGAATTACCGACGACAACGGCTTTCACTACGTCTACGCTCCGCCGTACGCTTTCTGCTATCTACTGCTCGCTGATCCACCAACCGGGGCCGACCGCACAGGCTACATGAGCTACGAGCTCGGCGTCGTCATCTGCTACATCATCAATCTTCTGCTCGTGATCTACACTTGCAACTTGCTCGCGAGTGTCGTCTTGCCCGATGCCCGGCGCTGGTCGCGGCGCTGGTGGTATGCCCGGCTCATCCCCTTCGATATCTGCCTGGCTGGGATCGGCTTCACTCTCTCCCGGGGTCAGGCCAACATTGTCTTGATCGCCATTCTGGCCACGGCATTTGCGGCCTCTGTGCGTGGGCGGCAAATCCGCTCTGGCTTCTGGCTTGCCGCGGCGATTCTGTTGAAGGTCTTCCCGGGGCTTCTGCTGGCGTTTCCCTTCTGTCGAAAGCAATGGAAAACGTACATCGGCGTCTCTCTAGGTGCTCTCGTGCTGACCATTGGCGTCCCCTCGCTGGCCTGGGGACCGGTGAAGGCGTTCGAAGAGAACATCCGCTTCGTGAATATCGTGGTGGCTCCAGGGCTCTTCAGCGAAATCGACCCGATGCTGGCCAAGGAACTGCACGAAGTCACCGCGCGACCCAGCCAGACGTTCCTCTCCATCCTGCACTACATCAAGTACCCCAATCCTGATGGTCGGCCAGTCACCGTGGACAAATCGACCAAGCTCATCCACTGGGGGATCAGCGGGGCGATGGTGTTGACGATGGTGATCCTGGGGTGGCGGTTGCCGCAAGACACGCACCCTGCCAATGTGTTGTTGCTCCTGGGCACCTTTGCCATCGCCATGATCATGATCGTGCCGACGTCCCATATGCACTACTTTGCCATCGTGCACCCTGGCATCGCAGGGTTGTGGCTGCGGAGCATGGCGAAGCGTCCTGGCCGAGTCTTCGGTAGCCCCAAACTCCTCGCCGGGTTGATCACCTGGATGATCCTTACCGCGATCCCCCTTCTGCCGCCCGACATGGGCGGGGAGTGGTTCCTGTACAATGGCTTGGCCCTCTGGGCGACCTTCGGCCTCTGGACGGGTTGCGTCCTGGAACTCTGGCGAGCCGGCGGCGAACGCGCACCCATGAACCAGGCTCAGTGAGTGGATCATGCCTCCCTCAACACCGGAACGGGGTCTACGCCCCTCGATTCTCGATCGGCTGATCGACCCAGAGTCCGCCGGGACCAGTCTCCTGATTGGCTACAACGTCGAGCAGATGTATCAGTCGGTGCTGAGGGATCTCGACGACCTGTTGAATACGTTG
This sequence comes from Ottelia alismoides, assembly GCA_037367405.1. Classification (NCBI taxonomy): domain Eukaryota; kingdom Viridiplantae; phylum Streptophyta; class Magnoliopsida; order Alismatales; family Hydrocharitaceae; genus Ottelia; species Ottelia alismoides. The sequence goes on along the minus strand of JAZKJV010003436.1, from coordinate 5,816 downwards.
CATTCGGCTCACGATGTGCCGGCGACCTTCCCCGAGACACGCGATTCCATCGTCATGTACGGCTTGCCCGACATGGCCTCGATGCAAGCCATCTCACCCGAACAACGCTTGAATATCGGCAAGTCGATCAAGAAAGTCATCGAGCGATTCGAGCCCAGGCTGAAATCGGTCCGTGTGATTCTGCTCGATCAAGGGCAAGAAACCAGCCGGGGCTCGATCCGTTTCCGTATCGATGCCAAACTGAATGCCGATCCCGCACCGGATGTCTCCTTCGACACCATCCTGGAGATGGGGTCGGGCAAGTATCTCGTCTCTCCGGTCAGTGGGTAGCCCTGCTGAGCACCTATTTTCTGCCCGGGTCCTGGAAATTTGATTACAGTAATAGTGCCAGCGTTCATCAGGAGAACTCCCATGCCCTGGATTGTGAACCGTCGCCAGTTTTTCGAAGGTAGCGGGCTTCGCCTGGGGGGGATTGCTCTTGGTGGATTGCTCTCGCAATCTCTGCGAGGAGCTGATCCCAAAGCCGCCGAGCGGATGCATCCGCCACTCCCAGGCCTGCCACACTTCGCCCCCAAGGCCAAGGCGATCATCTACCTTCACATGAACGGCGGGCCTGCCCAGCTCGACCTCTGGGACTATAAGGCGAACCTCCACGAACACTACAACAAGGACCTTCCCGCCAGCATCCGCAACAACCAGCGCATCACCACGATGACTAGCGGCCAGTCGCGGCTGCCAGTGGCCCCGTCCATGTTCAAGTTTGCCCAGCATGGCAAATCGGGGATGTGGGTCAGCGAGTTGCTACCCCATACCGCGAAGATGGTGGACGACATTGCCCTCATTCGCAGTGTTCATACTAACGCGATCAACCACGACCCCGCCTGTACGTACGTAATGACGGGGAACGAAGTCCCGGGTAGGCCAAGCCTGGGATCCTGGCTGGCCTACGGCCTCGGGAGCGAATCGAACGACCTGCCGGCATTTGTCGTGCTGACTCCGAACTGGAAATCGGGTGCCGCGGCCCAGGCACTTTTCAGTCGGATGTGGTCAAGCGGGTTCCTGGCGACGAAGTACACCGGCGTCACCCTTCGGCACGTCGGCGATCCTGTGCTCTACGTCAAGAATCCCGATGGTGTTTCTCCTCAGAGTCGGCGGGCGATGCTCGACAGCCTTGCGGAACTCAATGGAAAGAGTTTCGAGAAGTACGGCGATCCCGAGACCCAGACGCGGATGAGCCAGTACGAAATGGCTTTTCGGATGCAGACGAGTGTTCCTGATCTCACAGACCTCAGCAAAGAGACCAAAGAGACCCTGGCCCTGTACGGTCCTGATGTTCAGAAGCCAGGTTCATTTGCCGCCAGTGCTCTGCTCGCCCGTCGGCTTGTGGAACGAGGCGTCAGGGCGGTACAGATCTTGCACCGGGGCTGGGATCAGCACGGGAACCTACCGAACGATCTCCGCGCCCAGTGCGAAGACACGGATCAACCCTGCGCCGGGTTGTTGGCCGATTTGAAGGCCAAGGGAATGCTCAAGGATACGCTTGTCGTCTGGGGTGGGGAGTTCGGTCGTACTGTCTACAGCCAGGGGACCCTGACCAAGACCAACTATGGCCGCGATCACCATCCTCGGAACTTCTGCATGTGGATGGCCGGGGGTGGAATCAAGGGGGGCGTTGTCTACGGCGAGACGGACGACTTCAGTTACAACATCGTCAAGGATCCAGCCCACATTAACGACGTCAACGCGACGATCCTACATTGCCTGGGTATCGACCACGAAAAGTTCACCGTCAAGTTCCAGGGCCTCGATCAACGGCTGACAGGCGTTGAATCTCAGCACGTGATCAAGCCGATCCTTGGCTAAGTCACTGGAAACAGTCTTCAGAAATCGCCACAATTCTGACGAATTTGTCCGCAATCTCCCTGCCTGGCATTCGATGTTATTCAGGCCTTACCAAAGTTCCTGAGGGTCATCGATGTTCTCTCCCAACGAAGTTATCGTCACACTGAAAGTCCTGGTCAGCGCGGTCACAGTCCTCTTCTTGGCGTCCATGGTCGCTCTAGCGGCAGGACGCCCCCGCTTGCATGGTTACCTGAACAAGACATTCTTCGGGCTAACCTTGGTGACCGTGATCGCTTTTGAGGTGCTCATCCGATTGGGAACCGACTTCACCAGCCAGTTCGATGCTGAGAAGATCGCGGCCCTGCGGTTGCACTTGAAGTTTGCGATTCCCTCTGTGGTCCTCATGACCGGGCTGCTGATCACTGGCATCCAACAGTATCGGTACATTCACCGGGCCATGGGTGTCGGCTTTCTCATCACCTGGACTGGCACAGTGATCACTGGGTTATTTACCCTCTAATCCTGGGTCAGGAAAGAATTAGGTTGCCGGGTCGGCATAGGCTTTTTACATTCCTCCGAATCACTCCCCGATTCGGAGCCCTTCCCGATGTCCGTCTCTGCTCCGTCCAGTGCGCCGGCCCTGCCGATCGCGATGCGGTTTCAGTTTTCGGTGATGATGTTCCTGCAGTTCGCGATCTGGGGATCATGGTTTGTCGTCTTCTTTCCCTACCTCACACACCTGAAATTCACCCCGGCTGAAGCCGGGTCGTTGATTGGTAACATGGCGCTCGGTGCCATCATCTCCACGATCTTCGCCGGGTACATTGCAGACCGGTTGATCAATAGTGAGTTGATGATGGCAGGCTGCCATATCCTGGGAGGGATCTGCCTCTATGCCATCACGATGTTCGATAAGCCCAGCGACTACGGCATGCTCTTCGCTCTGACATTGATCTACTCCCTACTCTACAATCCGACTCTCGTCCTGGCGAACTCGATCACCTTCCGGCATGTGCCGGATGGCCAGCGGGACTTCCCAAGTATCCGCGTCATGGGCACCCTGGGCTGGATCCTGGCGGGCTTCGCGATCGACTTCATCTTCACTAGCGCAGGGGTGAAGGCCACAGAATCGAGTGGTCCACTCAAGCTCGCAGCCGGGCTTTCAATCCTGCTGGGGCTATTTAGCTTGATGCTGCCCAAGACACCACCCACAGGCAAGGCCGGCGATGCGATTCCGTTCATCAAGGCCCTGAAACTATTCAAGGACTACTCCTTCGCTGTCTTCTTCATCGTTTCGCTGGCGATTACAGTTGTGCTCGCCTTCTACTACACCGTCACCAGCGACTTCCTGCAATCAGCCGTGAAGATTGAGAAGGTCGCCTCGACCATGCTGATCGGTCAGGTCTGCGAAACCGTCTTCCTACCACTGTTGCCGCTCTTCTTGATCCGATTCGGGATGAAGTGGGTGCTGGTGCTGGGTATGTTCTGCTGGGGTCTGAGGTATCTGCTCTTTTCCCAGGCAGGCCCGGATGGCATGGGACTGACTCTGGCCATCATTGGTATCGCCCTTCACGGCTTCTGCTTCGACTTCTTCTTCGCTGCCGGGTTCATCCACTGCGACAACGAAGCCCCCAAGGACATCAAGGCGAGTGCTCAGGCTCTCTTCAGCTTCCTCACCTATGGCGTCGGTATGTGGCTCGGCAGCTTGCTCGCCGGCATCCTTCGCGGGACCTACACCAGCAAGAAGACCGTCACCGATGCGGCGTTGAAGGGTGACAACTCGATGGCAGAGGCCTATCAAGGCGTCACCGGACCATCGATGGCCGTCGCGGAAGTATCAGTGACAGACTGGACAGGCTTCTGGCTTGTCCCCGCGATCGGCGTATCGGTTTGTATGGTCATCTTTATCTTGCTCTTCCGTTCCCCCAAGCGGAAGAGCGCGTAGGTCACCCCAGGGCTGGGGTACCGCCAGCAAATGAGATCCAGTACTCTCTCATGGCTGGCGGTCCAGGATTCTTTTCCGCAGTCAGGATGATGCGATGCCGGTGGTCATGACTCAGCGTCTTGCGGCGCGGATATTCCTCGCGTTGCTCGTAGTGATAGCGATCATCTCCGCAGTGCAGCACTACTACAAATCCAAGAAACTGAGCCGACTGGGAACGCAGACCCGCACGGCTTTTCTCCGTTGGCGACCGCAAATTTTCGGGTTCTACGACACCAAAAAACAAGAACATCGCCCCGGCTTGCTTCAAGGCGGCAACGTCTATCTCCTCTACCAGTACCCCAACCCGCCGATCATGCCGTTGATCCTCTCGATCCCTGGCCGGCTCGAACCGAGCGCGGGATCGATGCTCTGGTTTCTGCTCAAACTCGGCATGACCGTCCCGATGATGATCTGGTGTTTCCGCATCACAGGTACGACAGACGTCCGAGTCAAGATGCTCGCGGTGGGGCTTACCTTGCACCCGATTCTCGGCGATCTCTCCCATGGCAACGTGAATATCTTCATCGCCTTCCTGGTCGTGGCATGCCTGGAAGCCTACAGAAGGGGTTGGGGCTTCCTTTCTGGGATAAGCCTGTCATTAGCCATCGCCTGCAAGATCACACCCGCGTTGTTCGTGCCATACTTCGGCTGGAAGTGGACGACGAAGCTCATTCATGCAGCCCGTGGCCAGACACGGTACCAAGACGTCTTCCTCGGAATCGAACTCCGGACATTACTCGGGAGCCTCATCGGCTTGTGGCTATGGCTGATCGCAGTCCCCGGGGCAGTTCTGGGCCACGAGCACAACCTGGAACTCCTGAAAAGCTGGTATGACGCGATGGCCAAACCCTTCATCGTGGACGGGAAAATCACCAGCGAACTCGCTAACCAGTCCATTCCTGGCGTCGTGGCCCGCCTCCTGACGGCCGCCCCATCAGAACTCGACTACGACGAGGACGATCGCCCTTTCGCCGCAGACTTTCACAACATCACAGACATCGGCATGACTAACGCCCGACTTCTCATTCGGGTTTGCCAGGGGCTTTGGGTCCTGGCCATCGTGGCACTCTGCTGGCAGAAGCAACGCCAGGGTTTGGCCTTTGCCGCCGAGGTCTCATTGGTTCTCCTCGGTATGCTACTCTTCAGTGAGCGGACCTGGAAGCATCACGCCGTCACCTTGGCCTTGCCGTTGACTCTTCTTGCAACTGCGAGTCTCCAGGCACAATCCCGCTGGAGAATAGGTAGGCCCATGCTCGCCGGATTGCTCTTTATGGTCATTCCAAGTTTGTTAGGAGATCACATTCAGGAAGAAGCGCTGGCGTATGGCTCGCATCTCTGGGCATTTCTCTGCTTTACCTCAGGTGTTCTCATCGTCCTGTATGACTCGATCAAATCGAAAGCTACGTGACCGTCTTCGGCTGGATCCATCCTTCATTCCTCACGGGTTTCCTTTCCCAATTCGATTTTCAGGCCAGAGCAGAATCAAGCTTAAGCCTGGCTGAATTCTGATCTACTAACTACCAATTCGCTTCACCGCACTGCCAGATGCAAGCTAAAGTTGATTGAAAGCTGTGGGGGGGGTGCATCATGGCAAGAATGTCGTCGGCACACTCCGACCCAGTCGAGAAAAAACATGCCGAGACCGTGAATCCCGCTCAGGCGACCATGTCGCTTGGGCCGGTGGTGCCTGTGTACACCGATGCAGGCAGGCAGACGCGTAAGCTTCCTGAAGCAGGCGAAAAGCTAGGTCCGTTTTAGCCTGGTACGGGAACTCGGCCGTGGCGGCATGGGTGTGGTGTATGAAGCCTACGACAATGAACTTTGCCGATCCGTCGCGCTGAAGTTGCTCTTCCCAGATGCCGAGTCGGGTTTGTTCGAGCGGTTCCTTCACGAAGCCCGGGCCGCAGCGGCGGTCAGCCATGACACGTCCCAGATCACCATTCTCTCGTGTAGGCGAAAGCTAGTGGCACGCCCTATCTGGCGATGCAGT
>JAZKJV010003434.1:0-339557 GCA_037367405.1 Ottelia alismoides | reverse complement strand
ACTGCCTAGACCGTGTGCTGAAGCGCTGCATAGAGGTTAATCTAGTCTTATCCTGGGAGAAGAGTCATTTCATGATGACTCAGGGGACGGTCCTTGGTCATATCGTCTCCAACAGGGGCATGGAGGTCGATCCGGCTAAGGTGGACATCATCAGAAAACTCAATCCGCCGTCCAATTTGCGTCAGTTACGGTCTTTTCTGGGGCATGTCGGTTTCTACCGACGGTTCATTCAGGACTTCAGCCGAATTGCCCGACCGCTCACTGACTTACTGACCAAAGACACCGAGTTTATTGTTAATGATAAGTGTCTTGAATCATTTGAGACTCTCAAAAACATGGTTGTTTCAGCTCCTGTCCTTCAGCCACCCGATTGGTCTCTTCCATTCGAGATCATGACTGATGCTTCAGATTTTGCCGTTGGGGCTGTGCTTGGACAGAGGAGGGATGGTTTACCGTTTGCCATTCACTACGCCAGCCGGACTTTGGATGCCGCGCAGCGGAATTACACTGTAACTGAGAAAGAGATGCTGGCCGTAGTCTTCGCTCTTGATAAGTATCGATCATATATTCTCGGATCTAGAGTAACAATCTACACTGATCACACCGTCATCCGGTACTTAATGGCGAAGAAGGATGCCAAAGCACGTCTCACCAGATGGATCCTTCTACTCCAGGAATTTGATATTGAGATTAAGGACAAGCCTAGAGTCAAGAATGTGGTGGCGGATCATCTCTCCAGATTGGAGAATCTTGAGGAATCTGAGCCCAGCGCACCTATCACAGAGACATTTCCAGATGAGGCGATATTGGCTGTCACCTCACTCCCGTGGTATGCTGACTTTGTAAACTATCTTGTTGCGAAGACAGTCCCTCAGGGTTGGCCCAGGCAGAAACTTGAGACCTTCCTAGCTAAGGCCAAGTTTTACCATTGGGAGGATCCCGTCCTTTATCATGAAGGAGGGGATAGTATCTGGAGGAGGTGCATTCCTCAAGAAGAGCAGCATAGCGTCCTCACATACTGCCACAAGCTTGAGGCAGGAGGACATCATTCTGGAAAAAGGACAGCACAGAAGGTGCTTCAATCCGGCCTATGGTGGCCTACTCTCTTCAAGGATTCTGATGAGTTCGTGAAGAGATGTACTGACTGTCAGAAAATGGGAACCTGCTGACAGAGAGACATGATGCCCATGCAACCCATTCACTTCTGTGAGGTTTTTGATGCATGGGGGATTGATTTCATGGGACCATTTCCTAAAAGTCAGGGATTCGAGCACATTTTGCTCGCTGTAGATTATGTCAGCCGATGGGTTGAGGCCATCCCCGCCCGAGCCGCAGATGCTAAAACCATTTGCAAATTTTTGAGGAAAAATATCATTTCACGGTTCGGAGTACCTAGAGTCTTGATTTCAGACGGGGGGTCTCATTTCATCAATGACAAAGTCAGGGCCCTTGCAGACGAGTTCGGCATTGACCATCGGGTTGCCACTCCTTATCACCCTCAGACTAATGGTCTTGCTGAAGTATCGAAAAGGGAGATAAAGACTATCTTGCAGAAAGTTGTCCGCCCAGACCGAAAGGATTGGTCACAGCTTTTGGACTCGGTCTTGTGGGCTTATCGGACCTCTTTCAAGAATCCATTGGGAACATCTCCATTTCATCTCGTCTATGGCAAGCCGTGCCATTTGCCAGTGGAGATCAAGCATAAATCTTTTTGGGCAGTTACTGAGTTGCTCTTAGATCCAGAGAGTATAGGAGACCAGAGAAGAGCAGAATTGGCAGCCCTGGAGGAATTGAGAGACACAGCCTTCTCCAACAGCCTACAATACAAAGAGAAAGTAAAGACATGGCATGATTCGCATATCAGCCATAAACAGTTTGAGCCAGATCAGAAAGTATGGTTGTTTGATTCCAGGCTGAAATTATTTCCAGGAAAGTTGCAGAGCAAGTGGAAAGGACCGTATGTGGTCAGGAAGGTACATGACAATGGCAGTATCGACATATCCGAACCGTCATCTTCCTCTACCTTCCGCGTCAATGGTCAACGTCTGAAATTATATTTTGATCATGATCCGCCGACCATTGACGTTGCCCCCATTCTTCTGGTATGAGATGTGTCACTTGACTCTCATCATCTACATCTCATACATGGTGATCAAGTCTATCTTCCGCTGTACAGATCCATCTGTTTATATCACTTTGTTTTCTGTTGCTTTATTTTCTTCTTTTCTTCTTTTCTTCTTTTCCTTTTCTATCTTCTTCATCTATCAAAAGGTGCCGCCCTTGTAGACAGTTTTCCATATTTAGGACATACTTTGTCCTAAGTATAGGGGGGTGTGCACCCCGAATTGTTCTATTCTTTGATCCTCTCCATTATCTCCTCTTCTTGTCTATACTTAGGGATATCTTACCCTAAGTATAGGGGGAGACAGTCTGAGTACGATCTGTTCATTCCCACCCTTGACCCTCCCTGCTTTGTGTACAGTCTGCTATACTTAGGATTATTTGATCCTAAGTATAGGGGGGACGGTCAACTTCTCATTCGTTTGTTCATCCATTCCTTTATTTCTTTATTCTTTAGACTTGTCTATACTTAGTACGAGTTATGTCTTCTCTTTTCTCTCCGATCTATGAGGACATAGCTCAAGCTAAGTATAGGGGGGTCGTATATACTATGTATATACTTTAGCCATAACTCGTACTTTCGTATTTTCTCAATAATATGGCTAATAATTCTTTAAAATTCATTAAAAATCCTTAATAAAAAGATGTGGTTATTCCTCAAATTCTTTTTACTGATTAATAAATCAGGTGAAAATGTTTTTTGCAAAATTTTTGAAAAATAGTTTGAAAATCTTTGTGAACATCTATTGAAAACTATTTTGAAAATATTTTGTTTCGTATTTTCAACCTGTGTGGATTGCAAAATTTCTTTTCTTTGTGTGAAATAAAATGTTTGAAAAATGATTTGCAAATGGTTTGAAAAATGGTTGCAAAAATGATTTGAAAAACCTATATATATACTGTTTTGAAAGCCTTTGTAAAATGATTTTCAAATGTGTGTCAAATGTTTGTAAAAACTATTTTGGACTATAGTTTTCAAAAATTGTGTGAAAAGCTTGTGTCAAATAAGTTTGAGGAATATTCACATCACACAAAAATCTATCTTATGTATATCTGTATAAAATTGACCACTTACCCTTGAAAAATTCTTAAAATCCACTTCTTGTATATATAAAGAAGCACTCCCGTGTACATATTTTCACCTAGTTTTTAGCCAAAATCTTTTTGTTTTCAAAAATCCCCAAAAACATTTGCAAAATTAAAATCCAAAAACATTTGAAAAATTCCTTTGAAAAATACAAAAAAAAAATTGCATCTGCATACATCATCTTTTCAAAAATCCATAAAAAGTTCAAAATCCTGAAAATTGCATCACAAAAATATTTTCTGCATTGCATGTGCATAGCATTCGCATTTTTCGGATTGAGTTTGATAATTGAACAAGTCTGAGTAAAATCCGAAGATTGGAGCTTGATTGGACCTTATAATCTACCTAATAACAGGAACCTTATAGGAACTGGGTTTGAGGTACTTCAGGTCTAGTTGACTTAATTCTTTGAGGATCACGGGGCTTGGTTCAATGGATTCTTGACTGCCTAAGTAGAGTATTTCGGAGCACACGCACGATTCTTGTTGATAATGACCTAACTTGGACACCTGCACCTTTCACATGGCTCAACTCAGTTGGAGTGGTGAGGGGATTGGATTTGCCGGTATGAGACGCACACAAGTGGAAACATTTGTCCTCCTCTAGGGAGGGAAGTGCACCCCAACCCGTCCAGGGATTAGGAAGTCTAAAGACAGGAGGCTGTGGGTTACGATAAAGCTTCAAAAGAGGGATAGTCTACTGGCTCATGAGGAAAAACTCCTTATGTAAATGCTGCTGTATATAGTATTCAAAAAAAAAATGTTCAGGCATGTACAAAAATAAAAAGCCTGCAAGTATGTACAAAGTCAATAAGCAAGCTTGAGTTTCAAAGTCATATCATGTGAGCCTGCAGCAGGATGACTTGACTACACTGGTCTTGCATCCAAGGATAGGTAGCTACACTGGCTACCGTCCATTCTTCTCTTCACCCCCTCCTCTTGAGCCGGTTGCCACTTGAACTTAGAAGGGAATACCCCGCTCCTTGAGGATGGAGTTGCTGGATTGGGGAATCATTGGGTTGTCGTACTGGAGAAGTCAGTTTCTTTGTCATTCTAGTTGGGGAGAGCCACCATCACTTACACTGTACAAGTCAGATTCATAGTCGTAAGAGTTTGCGTACGAGTTGAAGTATTTCTGACCTGGCTATTGAGGAGACTTGGACAGAGTTTTGGGATTCTCAGGGACTGTTGGATTTCAAACACGGTTCTCAATAAGGTTCCGCCCGCACTAAATTTCTAAAGGTCCGATTTAAGCTCCAAACTTTGATTTTGCGAAGACAAGTTTGATAATCAAATAAAATCCAAGTTCTTCTTTTTCTTTTCTTTTCTTTTCTTTTGCACTTATTGCATAAGTGTTTGCTAGGGACTAGCAAAGGTAAAGTATAGGGGGACGATGAATCCACATTTCATCATCTTTATTCTATCATTTTGGCACCAAAAACCCTAGCAAATGCATGTAAATAGCCTTAAATCAAGCATCTTAGCATTCATGCATGTGCATCTCAACAGTGTGTAAATTACTGTAATTAAGGCCAAAATTATAGAATAAATAAAGAAAAGAAAAAGAATAAAATATTGTAAATATTTTATGACCCAAAACCCCGAGACCTAGACATCTTGATGAATAGGTCGACAAGGAATAAAGTAGGGGGAGATAAGGCCAAAAACACAGTCAAAATACCTATACTTGTTATTCATTCTTTACTCATTTTGGGACCTATTTTTGGTTTCACTTTTTACACCTCAAATAAAGAAACTTTGTACATGAAAGTTGTAGATAATTGCATAAAGAAAAAGACAAAAGTGATTTCACAGAAAAAGAATGTACAGACAAAAAGATATGGTCTGAATAAGAATCCAAAATCCCAACTTCCCAGACCCGTATCTCACAACTGACAACTCCGAATGCAGTATACTCACCTTTAATTGTATATAGAATAAAATAATCTATCCAATGGCAGTGGTTTCGCATTTGGCGGAGCTACGGTTTGAAAGTTGGCTTTTGGACCCCTATTGTACACTTGTACTGAATAAAATATTCAATTTATTCTTTGTTTATTATTTATTCATTTTTATATTTTTATAATTTTGTAAATATTACTTATAATAATTATGTGCATTAAAATCAGAATAAAAATGTAAATAAAAATCAAAATAAAAATACATGTATATACATTACCAGGTATAATACCTATACTCATACCTATAATATTACTACTTGTATTTTATTAAACACACAAAACATAAAAGAAAAATAGATTTATGTATCTAAAAGTATTTTATAATTTTTGAAAATAATAAACAAAAAGAATAAAATTGAGAATACCAAAATAAAAATAAAAATATCAAAATACATAGGTAATATACCTATATAGGGTTAAAAATGTAACTTGTAAAAATATAAGTCATAAAAATAAATAAAAATCAGAATTAAATACTACATAAAATTTTGAACATCTTTTATTTTATAACTTTTATTTAATTCGGCCTTTTATTATTTTAAATTGAATTAATAAAACATTAATTCAGGGTTTTTCCTGGTTGGTCCACGTGGACCAACCAGGAGGCCAGGACTGTTGACCTCGGTCAACAGTCTGACCTTCCCCCTGCAGCCGTGTCAGAAATGTATTTTTGGGTCGATTTCTCGGATTTTTCGAGGGCGCTAGGCACCTCATTTCGTGCTAGCGCCTTCTTGACTTTTGATCATAGGTAATCGAGGAAGCCCGCCCATATCTTACATTGGATTGTGGATCACTGCATCGCCCCAGAAATCTTGGTCTTTGGACCTCTTCCACCTCGGGTCAAACCACATATAACCGACCCCCCACTTTTCAATTTGAAGTCGAGTCCCCTTGGTCCACCCTTCAGCGTCTCTCTTGTGCTCCTGAGCTCCGTGGAGGTGACAGCTCCACCGCCGGCCCTTCAGCTGAGGCGCGCGAAGTCGAGGGAAGCTCCACCACCTCCGCCAAGTGCCGGCGTCGAGGTACCCCCTTTTTCCTCTGGCTCCGGCCATTGAGGGCTCGCCCCACCTTCTTGTTTATCCATTTAGGTTCCTGTTAGCTCAATCTTCGAAAACCCTAAAAAATCTCTAAATTTAATCGCTCATTTCGCCCGTTCACGCATCATCGCCGGAGCGCACCTCCGGCCACCATCGATCACTTCACCTCACGCATAGATTAGGTCCTTGCGAGGCCCAGGCAATTTGCCCTGGGCCTTCTCACCTCTTTTTGCAGGTCCAAGAGCATTGAAAGCACCTGGAGGGCGATTTTGCGCCTTCGCCGGAGATACCTGGAGCGTGAAGCTCCGCCGCCTTTGCGCACGCGCTTCGACGCCTCTCCGGCGAATCCGAGCCGTCCAATCAGAAGAGGGACCTTCCAGGAGCTTGCAGCTCCATTTTGGAGTCCATCCACCGTTGGAGGAGCAAGATCGGAGTCGGGGAAGTTCGCCTTCGCCGGCCTTCTTCCCCGTTCTTCCTCCTTGCGTCTTCACCGCACGATCGAGCTGCAGCTCCAGTTCGCGTGTGGGCCGTTGGATCCTCCTTCGCCTCGACCGTCAGATCAACCAGGGAGGATCTAATCTCAGCCGCACACGCCCAACCGTCATCGGCCGCTCAGGACACGCCACGTGGATAAGTGGAGTGCATCCAGCCGTTGGATCGCGCCTCGTCGCCCAGCCGTTGGATGCGTGCCACGCGTCCTCATCAGAGCGCCCGGGCGAGGGTATTTTGCATCTCAACCCTCGCCATTTTTGTATTTAATATTTAGTATTTAAACTTGCCTCTGTAGCTTAAATCTTTTTGTAATATTTGCATAAACACCCCCAGACTTTATTTTATTTGCATTCAGGTCCTCGCCACGTCACCTCACGTGACCTGTACACGTGAGGTGGTGGGCATTTTGCAGAGGAACCCTCGGTTGTTTGTGTATTTAGTCTTAGTACCAAAACTTTGGCATTAAGTGTAATATTTCTGGTTATTTTGCAAGTAGGCCCCCAGGTTTTTTGCGATATTACATTTTGGTCCCTCCCAGGCGCGTGCAAGTCACGCGCCCTGGTGGGTAAATTGCCAGGAGGCCCAGGCGGTTTTATTAATTGTCTTTTAGCGCCAAAAATTGAATATAAAGTGTATATTTTTGTGGAAAATTGCATGTTAGCCCCTGGTTGTTTTAAATATTGCACATATACCCCTGCCAGGCCTGTTTAATATTTGGATGCTTGTTGTATTTATTTGAGTGATCATTTTAAGCCCAAAAATTCCACAAAAATAGACTTAAGCTCCTGTGCACCTATACTTTAACGCCAGCTATTTAGTTTTTGATTTTATTTTATTTTCCTATTTATTAAAAATCAAAAACTCCCTATTTGTGCACTGTCTAGCTTAGAAAATACCAAAAAAAATATTAAAACACCTCCAAAAATTCCAAAAAAATCACCTAGTGTCCATTTTATTATCTTTTAGTGTCAGTCCAAAAATCATTAAAAATTTCAAAAGAAAAACACAAAAAAATTAAAAACTCTTAAAAACTTCAAAAAAATATATAAAATAGTAGAAAAATCAAAAAAATACAAACTTAGGTTCTGTTTATCCCTTATTTTGTCCTTCTTATTTGAAAAATAGTGTGAAATATTTTTGCTACTGGTTGGTATTTTTAGATTCCATTTTACTCACAGCCAGCCTTGTTTGCACCGTTTTCTCTTATTTCAGCTTTTAAAAATATCAAAAACACCTTGAAAAATACCCAAAAATCACAAAAACAGTAAAAAATATTAAAAAGACCAAAAACATTTAATTTCTGAATTTTTGAGTATTTTTGTGCATTTTTATAAGTATTCTACCTTGCCTTTTCTTATATTGCCTTTACTTTCCAATATTAAAAAAAAAGAAAATAAAAAAAAAATTATAAAATATAAAACATAAAAATCAGAAAATCAAAAATCAAAATACAAAATTAAAAATTAAAAAAAAATATTAAAAATTAAAAAACCCACAAAATTCCTTTGCTTGCTTAGTGTAGACACATCACACACTCACACACACTTTAGCATTCATTTGCTTGGACTACACTGTTTCCTCCCTGTGTTCGAACTCTCTGCATACTTGCCCTTTACATCATTTGTGCAGAGTTAAAAATAAATTTTAACTCCACATTGTTTCTAATTTATTGATCTTAGTGTGGGTTAATTGTTGATTAATCGCATTTTATTGTGGGTCGCCACAGCGACGTATTTAGACCCGCGATAAACTTGCGTTTATCACTTACTACGAGTCTCTTGGTTGTCCTCCGCCACCCTTTTACGTAGGAGGCTATGGAGAGCCATCTACCTCAGCAGCCCCTACAGGATTCCCAGTCCAGGTCCCCATACCAGCCCGGACATCGATGGGTTCTGACTCTCCTTCTTCTGGACGGCCGAGCACATCCGTGCCTTTACCCACTGTAGTTGGACAGACGTCGGCGTCCAACCCTTTGTTGGAGGTTACGGCTGATGGGAGGTAAAATTTTTCTAGATTTTATCTTTAAATATATTCCAAATTTTTATAAATTGTATGGAAGTTAAATTTTCTAGTAAATGCAGGGATTTTTTGAACAGCAACAGGGTGGCAAAGGAGATAACCAACATAATAAAGACACACTTGAATTCCATGCAATTTAGGTGGTGTCGCATCCCTGCTGCAGAGCAGGAGAGACTTTTTGACATGTTTCTGGTAAGAAATGTTTCTTAGAAGTGATATAGAATTTTTTGATCAAGTTTTTTGTATCTTATAAATTGTTATTATTTTTCAGAGTAGGTTTCGCCTTGGCACTGGTCTGGGGAAGGAGGTTTATCGTAGAGCCTTCATTCGTTTGGCAGAAAAGAGAATGAGCGATACATTTTTCAAGGCAAGGAGAGACGCGCATGCAAAGACGGGATGCGAGGAGATGAATTTTGAGGAGATGAAGAGGTTCCCGCCGTCATGGTGTACGGAGGATAGGTATTATACTTGTCAAATAATTTATATTACACTTTTTAAAATAATCAATTATCATAACGTAATCCTTGCAGATGGGCCGATTTCTGTGATGCATTCGTTGCGGATGATGAGTTTGGAAGAAGATTTACGGCGGGAAAGACAAACCACCAAAAACAAAGGATCAAGTCGACCAGTGGCTCTAAAAGCCACAATCAGATTAGAGCGGAGATGGTATTACGATTCGAAATTATTTTTTGGAGATCTACTTTAATATAATGCAATGTTTTAATAGATCTTAAAAAAAATTTCAGGCTGCTAGGTTGGAAAGGGAACCCTCTTTTTAGGAGTGGTGGTCGAGGTCCCACATTAGTGGGAGAGAAGGAGAGTCGCAATGGTCCACTCCTGAAGCAGGACAATTGTTGGTAAGTCTATCAATTTATTTACAATTAATTGATATTGTTAGAAAATTCCATATATTGTCGCTTCTCTATTTATCTCTATTTCCTTATGCATTGTTTCCTTATGAACTGTTTCCCTTTGTAACCCCACAGGGGTACTTTTGTAAAGTTCTACTCTGAGCACCCTAGGGTTTTTCGTCCTATATAAGGACCCCTAGAGCTCACAGAATAAAACACAACATTACAGTCTTCACATGGTATCAGAGCCTAAAATTTTCCAACCCCAACAGCCGCCCTCGTCATGCTTGAACCCTAGGGGTCCCCCCTAGGGTTCCTCCCAGCGCCGCCCTTCCACGCCAAGACGTGATTCTCGCCCACCGCCCTCCGCCCTCGCCCACGCCAGGCGCCCTCCGCCAGAAGGACCGCCCTCCGCACGGTCATACTCCTCCGCGCACTCCGCGCCTCCCGCGCCGCCCGCGCCCCCCGCGCCCCCCCGCGCCCTCCACGGCACTCCTCCGCGCCCCCCCGCGCCGCGACCACACAAGGCGACCTCCGCACCGCACCCCTCCGCGCCGCGACCTCTGATGAATCTGTGATTCATCACATCAAAAGTCAAAAATAGAGCCTTGTTCCCGAGAAAATAGAGGCATATTTCCTTTTATCTTGCATAAATAACACTCATGCATGCATCCATAATTCATGCATTTTAGCAGCTCATCTGCATTTAAATAAGAAGCCAAAAATCCCCTGTAAAATACCTCTTCATCAAATAACTTCTTCTATATATATATATATATATATATATATATATATTCCTTAATAATAGAGGGAAGAATGCCAAAAAAATTCACCCTTGTAAAATAGCCCAAACATCCTGAGAACCCTTGTAAAGCCCTCATACAAGCCCCTAATTAAGTCTACTCACTCCTAGAATACTTCTTATTAAAAGACCTTCAAAATGAGACTAATTTCATTGAAATTGGAGCTTGTTTGAGAAACTTGGGTTTTTGGGTCATTTTGTATACTACATATGCATATTTATGTATCTTTGTATTTATGTATCATATTTGACCTCATTTCCGTCTTTGGTCAACATGAAACTTGTAGATCTCATCAAGATCTACAATTTTCATGTTTTGAGTTTTTCCAAATTCGGCTTCCTCTTCTTCCTACACGTGTTTCTTCCTCCAGCCATTCACAGCAGGCCACGTGGCGCCCTCTGATTGCGCCACGCGGCCCGCTGCCCTTCGCCTCGTCCGCCCTCGCCTTCCGCCGTTGGATGGTCGTCCTGATCCAACGGCCTAGCCGCTACCACGTACACCCTTCACATTGACCGTCGGATCAAAGCCCCCGCCTCATATCCATCGTCCGCTCGCGCCTTAATCTCATCACGCCACGTGGCAGCGCGTGCGCCCTTCGATAGCGCCTTCATCTCTTCATCTGCGCCGTTAGCCCCGCAGGCACCTAGACCACCCGATTGAACACCCGACTCCCATCTCAGCCATCCATCAGTACCGAGCCCTTAGCACACCACGTGGCGCTCGCTACGCCCTCGGATCGCCACGGCCAGATCTTCATCCAGCCGCTCATCTCGCTTCGATCACCACCGTTGGATCACAAGATCCAACGGTGGAGACTTCGTCTCCTACCTCGGGTGCCCCTCTCTCCCACGATCTCTGCCTTGCGGGAGGGGCACCCCCTTCCTATTCTTGGCAGCGCTCCTTCCACCGTCGCCGAGATCCACAACCTCCACGATGGCCCCCACTCATCCCTTATCCTCGCCAGCTACTCCGTCAGCCACGTCAACCTCCAGCTCTCTCCCACGAACTCCATAAACCTCGCCCCATCTCCATTCCAGCCGTAACCTTCATCCTTTAAATACCCCCTCTCCGGCCACATTCTTGGCCATCCGCCACTCCAGGGAGGTCCCTCGAGCTCCAAGCTTCCTGTTGGTGACAGCAATTGGTCGATTTGTCGAGCGACGACAGAGATCTAATTCCGGCGAGATCCACGGCTACCTCCACCGTGCCGCAGCCTCCCTCGAGCAGCTGCTAGAGCTCGGGACCTTACCGATCCCTTGAGCGACGACCTGGAGCTCAAAGCTGAGCCCCAATCCCCAGGTAACTCCCTCCATCCATGCTCCAATCTTCTTCTTCTTTTTCTTGGATTTTCTCCGCTTTTATTCGCCGTCATCAGCCATCTTCGCGCCTCCTAATCACTCCGACGAGCTTCGTGTTGAAGCTCTGATCCTCGCGGGCCTCTCTACACCTTCAGACACTCTACTTCACCAGCCATCAACCTTCAGCTCCGCCACCTGGCCGGAGCTCCGTCACCCGACCACCTCCCTTCGCCTCAGGCCTCGCCGATCACTCCACTCTCCTCCACGAACACCTGCACGCTTCGGCTACCTCTTCTAACCCCTGCAGGATCTCATTCCTTCATTGGCCGGAGCTTCACCGGAGACAACTTCGAGCTTCATCGTCATCCATCTCCAGGCGCCCCCCGTGGCTCCTGAGACCATCAGCGCCTCCGCCGCATCGTCACGCTCCTGCTGGGATACCTCCGACAACTCGGAGAGCTTCATCGGCATCTGAAGGATCGGGTGGAGCTAGGCGACCTTCACCGGAGCACCGCCCTCTCCTCCGCAGGTGGCGGAGGACCGTTAGAGAAGAAGAAGCAGCAACCGTTCGATCATCTGATCGAACGGTCCTCGCCTCGCCACGCGTCCCCTCGCCGCCCTTATCCTCGACCGTTAATCACACCTCAGATCGGACGACGCTCCAGCCGCCACGCGTCTTCATCGACATCCCTTGGATCCATCTTGATCCAAGGGCCTTCAGGCCGCCACGTCTCCTTATCCGAGCCTCGGCCTCCAAGCCTAGGCTCGGGTGACCCGAAGCTGCACCGAGGCTAGTCCGAACCTCCAGAGGACTCCGAGCCTCACTCCGAGCCTCCGACGCCCTCCGAACCTAGGTCGCCCCACGTGAGGAGCACGTGCGGCCTGGGTTATTTGCACAGACGCCCCTGAAGCTTTCAGAAATTGCAAAAAGGTCCCTGTGAAGCAGACACCACGTGAGGAGCACGTGTCTCGTGGAAAAATTGCATAGGAGTCCTGCATGCTATCGGTAATTGCATTTTAGTCCCTGTCAGCATATTTAATTGTTGAAATTTTAATTTCCAGTATTGCATTTACACCCTTGTGTTTGCACGTGTCCCTAGAGTGCATTTTTCATCATTTTGAGATTCTAAAAATTGCATGTTGTTGGAAATTTTGTCCTCTATCTATTAGAACACGTGTTTGATTTTTGTTGGCTTGCTTGAATTATTAATAAATTAAATGGTTCATTTGTGACATATTTTGCCCAGTGATGCCTTTTGATTTTTAGTTAATTATCTGTGCCTTCAAAAATCACCAAAAATTCACAGTAGCTTAAGGACATCATTTTTAACACTCCATAAAAATTTCATATCATTTGCACGCATAACGAGGCCTAAATAAATAGTTTAGTGATTTTCTTGAATTAATTTTAATTAATTCATTTCACAGTAAATTTAAGTTCTGTTAATTTTCCTAGGTCCCTGATCATTAGACCCTCCTAGGATAATTTTAGTTCTTGGAAAAATTGTGATTTGATATTTATTAAAAATTAAACACTGAAAATCACTCTGTCTGTTTATTTAATTCACAGAAAAATTATTTTGAGTCGAAAAATTCCAAAAACATTAGTGTAGGTCATTTTCATCATACATAATCGTCTGGCCAATTTTCATTATTTTTGGACTTCGTTTGATACATCAATTAAATTTAAAGTTAAATTGGCTAAGATTTGTCTGCATATGTCTGCATAAGAAATAAAAAGACCAAAAAAAATTGACCCTCGAACATCAACACTTGAAAATTGCTGTGATCCACCTAAGGAGACAGTTGCCTCCCTGAGATCGACCTTGGACTCCACCAAGTAAAAAAATATCACCGCTTAAAATTGACTAAAATCTGTCTTAAGTGGTTTTTGATTAATCTCTCGTATCCGACTGCAACGAACACTTAACATTAATTTGGAACTTTAATGTGCCCGAATTAAGTAAGGGTGCGGGAGGCTTATCAAAATGGCGCCGTTGCCGGGGAGGCACGGCTTAGGTTAATTGTAGCATATTTTTGAAGTGTTTGATTTCTAATCCCTGGGTAGTCTGACCCCCGGTTTTTCTTGTAATTATTTCTCTTATTTGTTTTCTTTTTGCATTATTTTTGTGTCACTCTCTGACCTCTATTTCATTTTTGTGCGAGGACCGCGAGGAGTCGGCGACGCTTCAAGGACTTAGCATTTAAAGTGTGTTGAGAGAAAGAGAGGCATTGTACTTTTTATTTTATTTTTCTTTTGCATTATTTCCAGCGGTTCCCGTTTGGGAGCTCGCGCGTGTAAATATAGTGGAAACTGTGTCCCGTGTGCTGTGTGGGTGATTGGTAATTTAGCTTGCACTAGCGGCTCCTCGAGCCAATCTAGGACTTGTTTGTGCTCGTAATCAATAGGACCACACAACACACATAAAAGACACACCTAGACCGCAGGACTTAGTTCAAATTAAACCGTTCTTCACGCTAATAGAACTGCCTGTCTAGGAGCGGCTTTCATCGCCTGCATTTGCATGTAGAATAAAGTTTTCAATTCTGTATTGCATCCTGCATCAACAAGCGAAGGGATCACTGTAAGTACTCTTTACTTAGCGTACGCATCATTGATTTCAACTTGCATCGGCTTTTCTCGATTTCCCCCTCTGATTTTTCTCACTTAAATTAAAAAGGAAATTGGGACTGTACGATAGGCGCGCTTTGTGGTGATTAATTACAGTGATAACCTAACTTTAAAACCGGGACTGCTAACAGTATTGACCAATAAAAGAGAATAAAAACTGAAAATTGTTTGCGGGAGACTAATCCCCGACCTTGTTTTCAGGCTGAGTGAGGTTACCTGAGTGTGTGTGAACACCCTAAGGTAGAGCCCAAATCCCCGTCTTCCATATCACGTTCTAACTGATCCTAGCAAATATCACGAGCCGGATATTTTCAGATTCTTTGACTAGTACCAAGTAACCTCCGCCTGTCTCAGGTAGATAGGGGCGAAATTGCGGTACTTCGCGACAAGCTGCCAGTAACCCCCCGGGGTGAAGTTCCGGCCTTGTCAGCCTCCGCCTGCTTGTAGGTAGATAGGGGCATGGTCACTGAATCCATCGGCTTGGGATAGGAGCGAAGAAAGGAAGGAGCGGCGGTATCTTAGACGACAGGATAAACAGGGAAGACGCATCCGGCTTTGAGCCGACTTCCCTCTAGGCCGCGTAATCCTTGCTAGATTTGCTTGAAAATCACACTTAAAAACTACAAGATAAATTGGACTCAACTCTGAGTCCTTCACTGTGTTGAGTGTGAATCCTGGGTCTTGGATTGATCTTGTGCTTGCTTCAGGTAGGAGTTAGATCCTATCTTCTTCTAGCTTCACCAAGATGAGTGACTGGGGAGATCTCGACGCACAGTTCACTGATCTCTCTATGAGTCCCCCAAGTAACTCGTCTTTCTCGGTCCAAGCGCACCTTGGACCACCCAGGACTCATGACCCTCTTGAGTCCTGGTTCCCTCCTGCTCAGGGTGGTTACTCTCAAACCAACCCTTTTATCTCCTCTGAGATTACCGAGGAAGACCATTGCCTCGGTAATCCCTTCCTTGATTCACCCTCTAACACCGACCTTATTTTCCAATCCCCAGAACTAGAGGGAGAAATGCCGCCAAGGATGCCGCCCGATGAGGACCAGATGAGACAGATTCTTAGACGCCTTGCTGAAGCCGAACAGAAAAATGCTGATCTCACTGCACGAATGGGGCAGATAATAGTAGCTGAAGGGATCGACCGACCAATGGTCGATACCTACAACCCGGCGGAGAACGAGATCCAAAATTGGCTAGCACCTGCAGTTCCCGACCAGGCATTCGAGCTGAAGCCCCACTTCCTTAGCCTGCTGCCGAAGTTTAACGGAAACCTCAATGAAGAGCCTTACACTTTCCTCCGTGACTTCGAACTAGTCTGCAACAATCTTAGCCATCCCAATGTTGGCCAAGATTATATCCGGCTGAAGGCCACCCCGTTTGCCTTAGGAGATAAGGCTGCACATTGGCTGAAAAACCTAGGGGTGGTATGTACTACCTGGATGCAGTTCAAGGACCTCTTCTTGAAGAAGTTCTACCCACTCAGTAGAACCAATCAGATGCGAACAAAGATTGCCAGCTTCGCCCAAGGACCCTGCGAACCGTTCCACGAGGCTTGGGACAGGTTCAATGACTTAGTACAGAAATGCCCATGCCACGGCATTTCTAAGGCGATCCTAGTCCAAACCTTGTTCTGCGGTCTAACCCTAGAGATGCAGGGGTTAGTCAGTGCCGCCTGTGGAGGAAGCTATCTGAACAAGAACGAACACGCCGTGTGGAAAATCCTAGAGCAGATGGCAGAAACCGGCAGGTCACAGGCCACAAGGGCCTATCAGTTGTCTCCCTCGATTCTATCCAATGAGACAACTAGAAGGACTGTTGCAGATCTGACTGAGGACCTCATCCCCAGCATGGGGATGATTGCAGACAAGCTTACCATGGTCGAGCAGATCCACAAGAGAGTCGCGGAGATGGAGTCTCTTTCGAGCCTTCCCAAGAAGGTGGAGGAACTCTCTGAAAAGGTAGCCAAGATTAAGCTACCTACCCCTTCTGCACCACCTGTACCTGTACATCGAGTCCATCTTGTACAGGAACAGACACCGGGGTCTCAGAGCAGCTGGGATCAGACTTACACCCAGCAGAACCATCATGCACCCCCACCAGTGGAGACAGAGTACGAGGAGCCTCCGCCCGTTTACGAGATCAACGGGCTCTGGTATAGCCGTGACCCACTAGTCCGGCAAATCGAGATGGGGAAGGATCAGGCACACCGCCCAACCCCAGTCTACCAGGAGACCAGGCCCGTCACAATCCCGCGATACCAGTCCAGGCCAGAACAGGGGTACCAGCCGCAACAGCGCACCTACCAGCAGGGGCCAGCACCGCCCCATCAGCAGCAGTATCGGCACGGCCAGCAGGGCCAGTTCAGGACCGCATCCACTCAGCAGCCAGCCCAGCCCACCGAATTGGAGTCCCTCACCTTGGCGATCCAGACCCTGTCTGATAGGGTACAGCAGATGCAAAATGACTACCTGGACATGAGAACCGACATCAATCAGGTCTCTCGTGCTCAGGATCAACAAATGGCGCCTAGGACTCCAATTCCCGCACAGGTTCAGGCCAACCCAAACAGCATTCAGCAGGGCCAGAACCGACCCCGAGATCAGGTATACTATTCAGATAATTATCTATCTGAACATGAGATCCTTTCGTATGATAATGTTAACCATATGTCCCTCAGGAGCGGAAGGACCGTGACCATACCTGATCGGGCACGGGCGCAAAAAGAAGGAACCTCCGAAACTCTACCTGAGGAGAATTCGGAGGAAGAAGAGGAGGAGCATCACCACCGTCACCGCCAGCAGAAGAAGAGGACATCTGAGTCCTCGAAGCACCAGCCCCGCAGTCATCCAGAGTCTGACGACACCGATGAGCCCGCACCTCCATCTGAGGAGGATCAGCCAGAAGAAGCGGAAGAAGCATCACCGGTTTCGCCCAAGCATTTTCCTTTTTGTCAGAGTCAGAGTCAGAGTCTGTATAAAAGTCCGAGTCAGAGTCCTGTTCAGAACTCAGTTTCAGCAGCTAATGAAGATATTTCAGTTCCAGAACCTGAGTTAATAATCCCTTTCCCCCAAGCTCTCAAGGGTGGGAAGAAGAAAAACAAAAAAATCCAAAAAGATGACCCTGAGATGGCTGAGTTTTGTAACAAACACATCAAGGTCACAATCCCCTTTGACAAGTTCGTGGAAATGACTCCTGCATTCCAAAAATACCTTAAGGTGAGATGCACACCTACTAGGGTTAGCAGGAAGACCAAAAGCCGTGTTGAGAAACACGTCCTATCAGTAGCCACGACTTGTGCAATAAAGAACTCGTTTCCTCGGAAACGAAGAGACATGGGTGCACACTATGTAGTGAGTCATGTTGATGACATCGCGTTTGCACGCACTCTCCTGGACAATGGTTCCTCGATCAATTTGATGCCCACAGCCCTCTATGAGCGGCTCAATCTCGGACCTCTTAGGAAATCTAGAGCTATTCTTCAGTTTGCAGACAAATCCACTAAGAGGTCCCAAGGAGAGTTAAGGAACATTGTGATCAAAGTCGAGGGGCAAGAATACATGGTGGACTTCACTGTCCTCGATATGGAAACCCCTCGTAATTGGAGAGATTCCCAGATCATTTTGGGTAGGCCCTTCCTCAGAACAGCAGGGGCCTTATTCGATTATAAGAATGGGAAAATTCAGTTCCAAACTCCAGGCGGAGATGAGGAACTTGAGATGAAGCAAACAAGATGGCAGAGACCGGACTCCGAATCCAGCACAGAATACTCTTCTCTCGAAACAGACTGGGAGCATGTAGACTTAGTTGGGCCATGGAGACAGAACCCAGCCAACACCGATATGTCCATCTCCTTTGAAGATGATCCAGTGCATGAGTCAGTCTGCGAGATCCTCAGGAACGAGTACAGCTCTGAGCCTGCATCGCCCTACATCTTCGATGACATAGAGGCCCAGGTGGGCCTGCCAGTCCTTACATCCTTAGGACAATCGGAAGATGAGGATGACGAGTCGGACGAGGCGTTTGCCGATTGCATGGAGACCTTTGACGATCCGACTCCAGAACCAAGCTTGGTGGCAGCCACTACAGAACAGGATCCAGCCACTTCCAACACCGAACCAGATCAGATTGAGCCAGACTTCTTAGACGATCATACCATCCCTGAGCTCAAACCTTTACCCACAACCCTGAAGTATGCCTTCCTTGCGGGCCAAGACAAGAAATTTCCAGTCATTATCAGTTCGCAATTGACCGAGGAGCAGGAATCTCGCTTGCTAGAGATCCTGGAGAAGAACCGCAAGGCAATAGGCTGGAGCATTTCCGATCTCCACGGGATAAATCCCGCTCTGTGTTCGCACCATATATATTTGGAGAACGAAGCCAAACCCTCTCGTGAATTCCAACGTCGGTTGAATCCAAATCTACGAGAGGTCGTGAAGAAAGAGATAGAAAAATGGTGCGACGCGGGTTTCATTTACCCAATCTCCGACTCTAAGTGGGTGGCCCCAATCCATGTTGTCCCGAAAAAGTCGGGAATTCAGACGACCACCAACGAGGATGGAGAGGAGATCGTGACAAGAGTACCCACGTCGTGGCGCGTCTGTGTGGATTACAAACGCCTGAATGCTACGACGAAGAAAGATCATTTCCCCCTACCGTTCATTGATCAGATCCTAGAAAGATTAGCGGGGAAAGAATTCTTCTGCTTCCTTGATGGGTTCTCGGGCTACAATCAAGTAGCCATAGCTCCAGAGGACCAGGAAAAGACCACGTTCACATGCCCCTTTGGTACCTATGCTTTCAGGCGCATGCCTTTTGGGCTATGCAATGCTCCAGGTACTTTTCAAAGGTGCATGATTGCTGTATTCGCCGAAATGGTCGGCGAATTCCTGGAAGTCTTCATGGATGACTTCTCGGTCCACGGAGACTCTTTTGATTCCTGTCTTAGGAATCTGGACCGAGTCCTCAAAAGATGTTGTGAGGTCAATCTGGTGCTCTCCTGAGAGAAAAGTCACTTCATGGTGACGGAGGGCATAGTGTTGGGGCATGTCATCTCCAAGAGAGGAATGGAGGTTGACCCTGCCAAGGTGGACGTGATCAGACGACTCCAGCCACCAACCAACGTACGGCAGTTGCGGTCGTTCCTCGGGCATGTCGGATTTTATCGAAGATTTATCAAAGATTTCTCTAAGATTGCCCGACCGCTAACTGAGCTTTTAGGCAAAGACGCGGAGTTTATTGTCGATCACAAGTGTCTTGAGGCCTTTAAGCTGTTACAAGGAATGATCATGGACGCACCCATCTTACAAGCCCCAGATTGGTCTCTCCCTTTTGAGATCATGACGGATGCCTCAGATTATGTTGTTGGGGCCGTATTGGGACAAAGAAGAGATGGCGTCCCGTTTGCAATTCACTACGCAAGCAAAGTGCTTGATTCGTCTCAGCGTAACTATACAGTTACCGAAAAGGAAATGCTTGCGGTAGTGTTTGCCTTGGACAAATTCAGATCTCATTTAATCGGATCCAAGGTAACTGTGTTCACAGACCATACGGCACTACGATACTTGATGGAGAAGAAGGACGCGAAGGCGCGTCTTCTTCGTTGGATTTTACTTCTCCAGGAGTTTGATTTGGACATCCGTGATAAACCTGGAAAGAAGAACGTAGTAGCCGACCATCTCTCTCGTCTCGAAAATCTTAATACTTCCGAGGTTTCCCCAATTCGAGACACCTTCCCCGACGAGTCGATTTTTGTTATCGACTCACTCCCATGGTACGCCAATATCGTGAACTATCTTGTCTCCAAGAAAGTTCCCGAGGATTGGCCCAAGAGCCAAATCGACCGACTGAAATCGGACGCTAGACACTACCATTGGGAGGATCCGATCCTTTTCTTTGAAGGACTGGATTGTGTCTGGAGGCGTTGTATTCCTCAGGAGGAATACCAGAGTGTCCTTTCTTTATGCCATAGCTTAGAGGCAGGAGGACACCACTCCGGGAAGAGGACCGCATGGAAGGTACTTCAGTGTGGTTTTTACTGGCCGACTCTGTTTCGCGATGCCACCGCCTTCGCGAAGTCGTGCCCAGTTTGCCAGAGAATGGGAGGAACCGTTGGTTCCAAGGATGAGATGCCAATGCAGCCGGTCATCATTTGTGATGTCTTCGACGCCTGGGGCATCGATTTCATGGGCCCATTTCCTGTCAGCCACGGATTCGAATACATCCTTCTTGCGGTTGACTATCTGTCCAGATGGGTGGAGGCTATCCCGACCCGAGCCGCAGACAGCAGGACTGTCTGTAAATTTATCAGAGAGCACATAATCTCTAGGTTCGGGATCCCCAAAATGATGATATCAGACGGGGGTAGCCACTTTGTGAATCGGGAGGTGAAGAAACTCCTGAAGGACTACGGCATCGAACATCGTGTCGCAAGTCCTTACCACCCACAAACCAATGGTATGGCTGAGGTGTCGAATAGGGAAGTGAAAACCATATTGCAAAAGCTTGTCCGCCCAGACAGGAAGGACTGGTCTCAGATCTTGGATCAAGTCCTCTGGGCGTATAGGACGGCTTACAAGACACCGTTAGGCACCTCCCCATTCCGAATGGTATTCGGAAAGCCGTGCCATTTGCCCGCAGAGTTAGTGCACAAATCAGAATGGGCAATAAAAAAGGTCAACTGGAACACACACCTAGGCCGGAAACAAAGAGACATGGATCTGAATGAGCTTGTGGAAGTCAGAAACCGAGCATACGACAACAGTGTGGTGTACAAGGACAAAGTAAAGCGTTGGCATGATAGATATATCAGACGAAAGACCTTTGTTCCTGGACAGAAGGTATGGTTGTTCAATGCTAGGCTGAAGATTTTCCAAGGTAAGTTGAAGTCTAAGTGGACGGGACCATTTGTTGTCCGTACGGTGCATGACAGTGGATGTGTCGAGATCTCAGATCTCGCAGATGACGCACCGACATTCCTAGTGAATGGACAGCTGTTGAAACACTTCGTCGAATCCAATGAGAAGTTAGTCCATGTCGAGGAGATTGTATTCATGCGCGAGACAGATACAGCAGATTCACATCAAGCCGCGTATGAGACCTTGCAGCAGTGAATTCCAGCCATCCGCAGCATCTCGAAAGATTCAAACCGACTCATCTGTATATATCATCATTCTTGTACAACCTACCCTTTCTCCCGCGACTTTAGTAACCCATCTCCGCCTCATCAGATCACTATCTTGGACTATACTTAGGATAACCAGATCCTAAGTATAGGGGGAAGGGTCACCTAAGTCGGTTCACTGTACATTCTCCAGATCACATTGGTCCTCATACTCATTTCCTACCTATACTTAGGCTGACCTAAGCCTAAGTATAGGGGGGACCGATGCCCGCATTGTACACTCATCCATTACCCATCTTTCCCTCGTCCGCCCCATTTCTATTCTTCTTCTACACTTAAGCTGTCAGAGCCTAAGTTTAGGGGGGCGAGACGACTTCTATACTTTCTATTCCTCTTTGGCTCTTCTACGCTTAGCACGAGCTATGTCTTTTTCTTCGCTCTTCATGCTCTGAGGACATAGCACACGCTAAGTATAGGGGGGCGTGTATATATTACATATATACTTTACCCATAGCTCGTACTTTCGCGTATTTTTGTATATATTTTACAATAATTACGGGTGGGTAACAAATGAAATTTTTTTTTTTTTAAAAATAGGCTTCTTATTTACTCGTGCATATCATCTCCGCATAGAAAAGTAAAAAGAGTCTTGCATTTTCATAGCATGACATCTCATCTCATCTGCATATCTTTGCATATGCAAAGTGAAAAGCTAGTGGGTTCTGGACCAAGTTATGAGTAGATATTGAGGATGGACTTGATTTGACCTTAATCCACCTAATTTCAGATGAACCTTACAGGAACTGGAGTTAAGATTTCTCAGGTCAAGTGACTTAATTCTTTGAGTCCGCATGTCTATGTTCACATGTCATCTTGATTAGTCTAAGTAGAATATCTCGTGCGTACGCAGGATTCTTTTAGATAATGACCTAACTTGGACAAGCACTATGCACGTAGCTCTTCACTGATGAGGTGGTGAGGAGGTAGAATCCTTTAACTTGGAGTAGCACACGGGTGGAAACATCCGTCCTCCTCTAGGGAGGGAAGTGCGTCTCAACCTAGTCTAGTGGTGTTGACATCTAAGGACAGGGTGCTGTGGGTTGCAATAATGCTTCAAAAGAGGGATAGTCTACTGACTCAAGAGGAAAAACTCCTGATGTACATGCTGCTCTCGAAAAAAAATGCAAAAACTCCAAAAAAATCAGACAGGTTCAAGAAAAAAATAAAATACCTGTCGGAGCCTGTATACTAGTAAAGAAATGCAGCTGGATGACTTGGCTACACTGGTCAGGCATCCCGGGATAGGTAGCTACACTGGCTACCGTCCATTCTCTTCTCTACCCCCTCCTCTTGAGTTGGTCGCACTTGAACTTAGAAGGGAATACCCCGCTCCTCGAGGAAAGAGTTACTATACCGGGTTATTGAGTTACCTTGTTAGAGGAGGCTGGTTCCGAGCCATTTCTGATGTGGAGAGTTACAAATCACTTACACAGTACAAGTAAGAATCATAGTCATCAGAAATTTGCGTTTGAGGATTTGTTCTGACCTGACTATTGAGGCGTCTTGAATAGAAGACTTGTGGAACTTGAAGTCTGTTAGGTCTTAAGTCCAGGTCCAAATAAGGTTCCGCCACACAATTAATCCAAAGTTTGAGTCAGACTCCATTTTTCAACTTTTGTTCATGACCTTGGTATGGAACCCAAAATCATTTCACTCTTGCATTTCATTTTAGTTGCTCGGGGACGAGCAAGGTTTAAGTATAGGGGGTTGATGAATCTGTGATTCATCACATCAAAAGTCAAAAATAGAGCCTTGTTCCCGAGAAAATAGAGGCATATTTCCTTTTATCTTGCATAAATAACACTCATGCATGCATCCATAATTCATGCATTTTAGCAGCTCATCTGCATTTAAATAAGAAGCCAAAAATCCCCTGTAAAATACCTCTTCATCAAATAACTTCTTCTCTATATATATATATATATATATTCCTTAATAATAGAGGGAAGAATGCCAAAAAAAATCACCCTTGTAAAATAGCCCAAACATCCTGAGAACCCTTGTAAAGCCCTCATACAAGCCCCTAATTAAGTCTACTCACTCCTAGAATACTTCTTATTAAAAGACCTTCAAAATGAGACTAATTTCATTGAAATTGGAGCTTGTTTGAGAAACTTGGGTTTTTGGGTCATTTTGTATACTACATATGCATATTTATGTATATTTGTATTTATGTATCATATTTGACCTCATTTCCGTCTTTGGTCAACATGAAACTTGTAGATCTCATCAAGATCTACAATTTTCATGTTTTGAGTTTTTCCAAATTCGGCTTCCTCTTCTTCCTACACGTGTTTCTTCCTCCAGCCATTCACAGCAGGCCACGTGGCGCCCTCTGATTGCGCCACGCGGCCCGCTGCCCTTCGCCTCGTCCGCCCTCGCCTTCCGCCGTTGGATGGTCGTCCTGATCCAACGGCCTAGCCGCTACCACGTACACCCTTCACATTGACCGTCGGATCAAAGCCCCCGCCTCATATCCATCGTCCGCTCGCGCCTTAATCTCATCACGCCACGTGGCAGCGCGTGCGCCCTTCGATAGCGCCTTCATCTCTTCATCTGCGCCGTTAGCCCCGCAGGCACCTAGACCACCCGATTGAACACCCGACTCCCATCTCAGCCATCCATCAGTACCGAGCCCTTAGCACACCACGTGGCGCTCGCTACGCCCTCGGATCGCCACGGCCAGATCTTCATCCAGCCGCTCATCTCGCTTCGATCACCACCGTTGGATCACAAGATCCAACGGTGGAGACTTCGTCTCCTACCTCGGGTGCCCCTCTCTCCCACGATCTCTGCCTTGCGGGAGGGGCACCCCCTTCCTATTCTTGGCAGCGCTCCTTCCACCGTCGCCGAGATCCACAACCTCCACGATGGCCCCCACTCATCCCTTATCCTCGCTAGCTACTCCGTCAGCCACGTCAACCTCCAGCTCTCTCCCACGAACTCCATAAACCTCGCCCCATCTCCATTCCAGCCGTAACCTTCATCCTTTAAAAACCCCCTCTCCGGCCACATTCTTGGCCATCCGCCACTCCAGGGAGGTCCCTCGAGCTCCAAGCTTCCTGTTGGTGACAGCAATTGGTCGATTTGTCGAGCGACGACAGAGATCTAACTCCGGCGAGATCCACGGCTACCTCCGCTGTGCCGCAGCCTCCCTCGAGCAGCTGCTAGAGCTCGGGACCTTACCGATCCCTTGAGCGACGACCTGGAGCTCAAAGCTGAGCCCCAATCCCCAGGTAACTCCCTCCATCCATGCTCCAATCTTCTTCTTCTTTTTCTTGGATTTTCTCCGCTTTTATTCGCCGTCATCAGCCATCTTCGCGCCTCCTAATCACTCCGACGAGCTTCGTGTTGAAGCTCTGATCCTCGCGGGCCTCTCTACACCTTCAGACACTCTACTTCACCAGCCATCGACCTTCAGCTCCGCCACCTGGCCGGAGCTCCGTCACCCGACCACCTCCCTTCGCCTCAGGCCTCGCCGATCACTCCACTCTCCTCCACGAACACCTGCACGCTTCGGCTACCTCTTCTAACCCCTGCAGGATCTCATTCCTTCATTGGCCGGAGCTTCACCGGAGACAACTTCGAGCTTCATCGTCATCCATCTCCAGGCGCCCCCCGTGGCTCCTGAGACCATCAGCGCCTCCGCCGCATCGTCACGCTCCTGCTGGGATACCTCCGACAACTCGGAGAGCTTCATCGGCATCTGGAGGATTGGGTGGAGCTAGGCGACCTTCACCGGAGCACCGCCCTCTCCTCCGCAGGTGGCGGAGGACCGTTAGAGAAGAAGAAGCAGCAACCGTTCGATCATCTGATCGAACGGTCCTCGCCTCGCCACGCGTCCCCTCGCCGCCCTTATCCTCGACCGTTAATCACACCTCAGATCGGACGACGCTCCAGCCGCCACGCGTCTTCATCGACATCCCTTGGATCCATCTTGATCCAAGGGCCTTCAGGCCGCCACGTCTCCTTATCCGAGCCTCGGCCTCCAAGCCTAGGCTCGGGTGACCCGAAGCTGCACCGAGGCTAGTCCGAACCTCCAGAGGACTCCGAGCCTCACTCCGAGCCTCCGACGCCCTCCGAACCTAGGTCGCCCCACGTGAGGAGCACGTGCGGCCTGGGTTATTTGCACAGACGCCCCTGAAGCTTTCAGAAATTGCAAAAAGGTCCCTGTGAAGCAGACACCGCGTGAGGAGCACGTGTCTCGTGGAAAAATTGCATAGGAGTCCTGCATGCTATCGGTAATTGCATTTTAGTCCCTGTCAGCATATTTAATTGTTGAAATTTTAATTTCCAGTATTGCATTTACACCCTTGTGTTTGCACGTGTCCCTAGAGTGCATTTTTCATCATTTTGAGATTCTAAAAATTGCATGTTGTTGAAAATTTTGTCCTCTATCTATTAGAACACGTGTTTGATTTTTGTTGGCTTGCTTGAATTATTAATAAATTAAATGGTTCATTTGTGACATATTTTGCCCAGTGATGCCTTTTGATTTTTAGTTAATTATCTGTGCCTTCAAAAATCACCAAAAATTCACAGTAGCTTAAGGACATCATTTTTAACACTCCATAAAAATTTCATATCATTTGCACGCATAACGAGGCCTAAATAAATAGTTTAGTGATTTTCTTGAATTAATTTTAATTAATTCATTCACAGTAAATTTAAGTTCTGTTAATTTTCCTAGGTCCCTGATCATTAGACCCTCCTAGGATAATTTTAGTTCTTGGAAAAATTGTGATTTGATATTTATTAAAAATTAAACACTGAAAATCACTCTGTCTGTTTATTTAATTCACAGAAAAATTATTTTGAGTCGAAAAATTCCAAAAACATTAGTGTAGGTCATTTTCATCATACATAATCGTCTGGCCAATTTTCATTATTTTTGGACTTCGTTTGATACATCAATTAAATTTAAAGTTAAATTGGCTAAGATTTGTCTGCATATGTCTGCATAAGAAATAAAAAGACCAAAAAAAATTGACCCTCGAACATCAACACTTGAAAATTGCTGTGATCCACCTAAGGAGACAGTTGCCTCCCTGAGATCGACCTTGGACTCCACCAAGTAAAAAAATATCACCGCTTAGAATTGACCAAAATCTGTCTTAAGTGGTTTTTGATTAATCTCTCGTATCCGACTGCAACGAACACTTAACATTAATTTGGAACTTTAATGTGCCCGAATTAAGTAAGGGTGCGGGAGGCTTATCAACCTCCACAAGGCGACCTCCGCCCTCCGTCAGGAGACCTCTCGCCCTCCGCCAGGCGACCTCTCGTCCTCCGTTAGGCGAACTCTCGCCCTCTGCAACGCCTTCTCCTCCAAACACCAGGATCGCTCCAGACGCCATCTCCTCCAGACGCCAGGAGACCTTCGTTCCTCCCTGGCACCCATCTGCAACGCCTTCTCCTCCAGACGCCATCTGCAACGCCCATCTGCAACACCATCTGCAACGCCAGGAGACCTTCGTTCCTCCAGACGCCATCTGCAACGCCTTCTCCTCCAGACGCCAGGAGACCTTCTCCGCCAGGAGACCTTCCAGACGCACTTCACCTCCAGACGCCCTCCGCAACGGCCATCCCAGTACTGTACTACGGCCATACCAATACTGCTCTACGCCCATCCAGCCGCGTCATTGCTCTACGCCCATCCAGACGCGCCCTCCCAGTACTACTCTACGGCTCTTCTGCTCAAGAACTGAGCTCCCTTCGATCCAAGACTTCTCACAAGGACTGGGTCCTCTAGACTGCCAACCATAGATTGATGGTTTTCTTTAGCATGATCTACTAATATTCTGTATGATCTCAATTATCTCTGCATACTAGGTCATTGACCACTACGGCCACCATGGCATCTGCTCTCACGTCTTCAGACTCCAAGCCCTTGTACCATACATCATCTATGCTGGTACAGGGCACCTCAATCAAACTAAAGGGCTCAGAGAACTACGTACTATGGTCTCGCTCCTTCAAAATTTTCATTGGTGGCCAGCGCAAGATCTACATTCTCACTACTACTCTGCCTGCCGAGACAGACGCCAACTATGACACCTGGTATGTCGATAACTGCCAGGTAATCACTTGGATGACGAGCAGTGTTGATCCTAATATTGCGTCAAATTTGCTCTATAAAACAACTGCAAAGGAAATGTGGGAAAGTCTTGAGAAAACTTACTCCCAGAAAACAACCAAATCTAGGCTTTCTGACATTTATACAAGAATTTGGTCTGCAAATCAAGGAGAAACATTCTTGATAGAATATTATAGGCTACTCACAGGGTTATTTGAAGAACTGCTTATATTTCAACCTGCATGTTGTGACAAGCAAATTGGTGAAAGAGCAGAATGGCAGGTGTATCGTTTTCTTTCAGGTTTACACCCTCGGTATAAATCTGTCAAAGACCAATTCCTGACGGCAGCTTCCCTACCGTCACTTGAAACTATTTTTGGCAGACTACAGGAGCTGGAATCGCCCAACCAACCTCCCACTGCAGACACTACTGCTCACTTCGCAGGAGGACGACCACCCTTCCAAGGATCACGTGGCCGCATATTTGGTCGCAGTCGTGGACGAGAGCAGAGACGAGGACGAGACTCAGGACGCGGTCGTAGCCGTGATTTTTTAAATTCTCGTTATCCTGCTTGTACTCATTGTGGCCGCTGGAACCATCCGTCTGACAAATGCTGGGCGACCTTTGGCATGCCCAAAGCCAATAATGCATATGAGGCCACATCTCATGAACCAAATTATGATACTATGGAAACCTCTCAGGCTCAATCTCCCACCGATGCTCCTGTATCTTTTACTGTTGCAGAATATACTCGTCTTCGCCAACTCCTTCAGAACCCAGTTGTCGACACTACAACCTCAGGGCCTACTGCAACTCTAGCAGCTACCACAGGTACCATTGCCAATTCTGCCTCTACCACTACTTCTACATGGATCATCGACTCGGGTGCATCAACCCACCTCACAGGAGAATGCAGTCTCCTCGCCTCTCCCAGGGACCCCTCTACGGTAAAACATGTTCGTGTGGCTAATGGCGCCTACTCACCTATCACTAGTGTGGGGACTATGGAATTTAGCCCCAAACTTAGACTAACGTAGTAACGGATGTCTACTGTGCTCCTGCTTTTCCCCTTAGTCTGCTGTCGGTTCACAAATTATGCACAGAACTCAATTGTCGCTTGATTTTTGATGACTTATGCTGTTATTTGCAGGACATCCGGACGAAACAGATCTTTGGTGGGGGACATGAGAAGAACGACTTATATTATCTTGATATCCCTTTCAACTCTGATTTCGCTGGCGCGACTTCCATCTCTGCTGATCCCCTTCTCTGGCACCTTCGTCTGGGTCACCCCTCTGCTAAAGCTCTTTCCTTAATGTTCCCTGAACTGTCCATGCTTAAACCCTTCCAGTGTGAAGCATGTCAGTTCGGAAAACATCATCGTGCATCTTTTCCTGCTAGGACTGAACCCCGTCATACTATGCCCTTTTCATTACTTCATTGTGACGTTTGGGGACCTTGTCCTGTCCGAACCATTGGTGGACACCGCTATTTTACTGTTTTTGTGGATGATTATAGCAGGTCATCCTGGGTCTATCTTATTAAAGAACGATCAGAAATCGATAAAATTATCAAAGATTTCTTCGCTTATGTCAAAAATCAATTTTCAACAAATATTCAGATATTCCGCTCAGACAATGCCTTGGAGTTTACTCAACGAGAACTTTCTGATTTCTTTGCTTCCAATGGAACAATACATCAAACCTCTTGTCCTTATACCTCTCAGCAAAATGGGGTTGCTGAACGCAAGCTTCGTCACCTCCTAAATATTGCCCGGTCCCTTCTAACCCATATGAATGTTCCCAAAACATACTGGGGTGATGCTGTCCTCACTTCAGTCCATCTTATCAACAGGACTCCCTCTCTTACTCTCAAAGGATCCACACCATTTTCTTTACTTCACCCTGATAATCTTCCCTTTCCTTTACCTCTACGAATATTTGGGTGTGTCTCCTTCGTCCATAATTTTCACACTAAAGACAAATTATCCCCTCGCGCCATCAAGTGTGTTTTCCTTGGTTATTCCTCCACTCAAAAAGGTTACAGATGTTATGATCCTATTAATAATCGATATTACATATCTGCAGATGTAACCTTCTTTGAGCAAACCGGCTTCTTCACACAAAGTATCCCCGATGTCCCTCTAGATCTTCCTCCACCACCAATCAACCACACCCATCACTCTCGGACCTCACTACCAGATGTTCCTCTACCCATACCTTTGCCTCAGGATGATATGCCATCTTCGACAGTCCCCTCCGCTACTGTTCCGGATGATCCAGAAGACCTGCCGATTGCATTAAGGAAGCAAAAGAGAAAGTGTACCTCTTATCCTATGACTAACTTTACTACTACTGCTGGACTCTCTTCCACTGACAAACAATATGCAGATGCCCTAATGACTATCTCCATTCCGAAAGATCATCATAGTGCCTTCCAAGATGCAGGCTGGTGACAGGCTATGAATGAAGAAATGGATGCACTCACATCCAGAGGCACGTGGGATCTTGTGCCATGTCCTAAAGGCATCAAGCCCGTTGCTTGCCGATGGGTCTTTACGACCAAACAATCTCCAGATGGTTCTATTGACAGACTTAAGGCACGACTTGTGGCAAAGGGATTCACTCAGACATACGGGGTCGATTACTTTGAGACCTTCTCCCCTGTTGCTAGGATGGGTTCCATTCGCACTATACTCTCTGTTGCAGCTAACAAGAATTGGCCAATTTTTCAGCTGGATGTCAAGAATGCCTTCTTATATGGTGATCTCGAAGAAAAGGTCTATATGATGCAACCGCCGGGTTACTCCGTCGAGGGGGAGTATGTGTGCCGACTTCGTAAGGCCATCTATGGCCTAAAGCAGAGTCCTCGAGCCTGGTTCGACAGGCTTACCACTGAAATTAGCTCTATTGGTTTTCACAAAACTACATCTGATTACTCTGTGTTTGTTAGACGACGATCCACTGGTACTGTGATACTTGCTGTCTATGTTGATGATATGGTGGTCACTGGTGATGATCACAATGGAATTCTAGAGACCAAGGCATTCCTTCAAAAGGTGTTTGTCACCAAGGACCTTGGACAACTCCGGTACTTTCTTGGTATTGAGGTAATACGCACTGCTGAAGGGTTACATCTATCGCAACGAAAATACTGCTTGGATATTATTACGGAAGTCGGTTTACTTGGATGCAAACCATCTGGCATCCCTGCAGAGGTACGAAAACACACTACATCCGCCGATTCTGAGTTTGAAGACACTACACGATACAGAAGCCTAGTGGGTAAACTAATCTACCTCACAGTCACTAGGCCTGATATATCTTATGCTGTGAGCAGAGCCAGCCGTCACATGGAAAGACCTCTTTACAGTCATTGGCAGGATGTCCTTCTGATCCTTCGATACTTGAAGGAATCACCAGGGCGAGGACTTATCTATAGAGTCAACGGTCATACTGATATCACTACTTATGCAGATGCTGATTACGCCAGTTCTCCTGAGGACAGACGATCCATTACAGGCTATGCTATGTTTGTCGGTGGTAACCTTGTTACATGGCAAAGTAAGAAACAAATCGTGGTTTCCAGATCAAGTGCAGAGGCAGAATATAGGGCAATGGCCCATGCTGTTTGTGAGATTACGTGGCTTGTATCGTTTCTACGGGATCTTGGGTTCCCAGCTACCACTCCTACACCGCTATATTGTGATAACAAGTCTGCTACATACATTGCCACCAATCCATTTTTTCATGAACGAACGAAGCATATTGAAGTTGACTGTCACTTCATTCGAGATGCAATACGAGGAGGGCAGATCGTCACACCACATATCTCTACAGATCTTCAACTTGCAGACGTATTTACTAAAGCACTATCAAGGAAGCGTCTTTTATGGATAACTTCCAAGTTGGGCATGATTGATGGATATGCTCCAACTTGAGGGGGAGTGTTAGAAAATTCCATATATTGTCGCTTCTCTATTTATCTCTATTTCCTTATGCATTGTTTCCTTATGAACTGTTTCCCTTTGTAACCCCACAGGGGTACTTTTGTAAAGTTCTACTCTGAGCACCCTAGGGTTTTTTCGTCCTATATAAGGACCCCTAGAGCTCACAGAATAAAACACAACATTACAGTCTTCACAGATATATTATAACTTAATTATATATATTGTAAACTTTGTATTTCAGGATCGTTATCTGGCACTATCTGCAGAAAAATGGGGTGTCGATCCAACTGGAGAGCAACCACCATTTGATAAAATGATCTGGAAGCAGGTATATATGGATAAATATTATCTTACTATATTCATTTCTAATATATACTTTTATATTAAAAATTGAAAAACTTATAAGGTGTTGGAGGAGAGGGATGTTGTGGCGAATAGGAAGCAGGCGCTTGGTGGTCTTCCTCCATATTATGTGGAGGAACATCGTCACTCCTATTCTGCATACTCTCAGCCGTCGTACGCGCAACCACATCCGTCCCAATCAACAGTTCCAATGGAGTCGCAGATGGCGATGATGGTGGAGCAGGTGACGAAGTTCCGAGAGGAGTTCACGGCGTACATGTAAGTATTCTTCTTATAGAATGAGTAATACAATTAAATTTCTATATCTGCAAAATGCATGTAATAGATAAATATCTTCCATATATAATATAGGTCGCAAGGGCGTGCATCTCAACCTGAAGAGATTGAATCTGATAACGAAGAGGAGGAGGAGAACGACCCTGAAGAAGAGGCACGCATGTATGCGAGGTTCAAAGAAAAGGAGAAAGAAAAAAGAAATCAAAGCAGGGTTTAGTGTCCAAATTTTTTAGATCAAAGAAGAAGTAAATTTTTGGTGGTTTGGACCTGTATTTTTTTAAAACTTTTAGAACATCTTTTTATTTATATGAACTTTGTTGGCGTTGACTTGTTTGTAATATTTAGATATTAAATTAGATTGTTTATTTCTGAATTCATGTATATTGCGTTCCTTTAAATTCTTAGTGCTAGTTATCTTACTCTACGAACTGCTATAATATATATATCCTTAGGGAGATACCTGCAGTGGTTTATTGGCAGGGTATACCGGTTCGACGGAGCGTCAAAACCCTGTCGAACCTATATATTTTTTTCCTGGAAATCACTTTGGGCGAGCACATGTGCTCGCCCGGTGCTCCGTGTGTAATCGCAAATTATAGAGAAGGCGATCACACCGGCGAGCACATATGTGCACGCCATCGAGAGGGCGAGCACATAGCGTCCCATGGTGCTCGCCCACCAGCCGTGGCGACTCTCAGATAAGAGAGCACGCCCTTCACGAGCACATGTGCTCGCCCACTCGTCGGGCGTGCACATGGCGTGCACCAGGCGTGCACATAACGAGCTTTTATGTGCACGCCAATCCCGCCTTTTTTGTAGTGGGGACAAAAGGAGGCTTGATGGTGACGTGGAGGAGTGCAAGAAAAGCTCAAAATCAAAAGCGCATGCTTTAAATCTATGTCTAGAATAGAGGAAGTTGTCACAAACTATAAAATATCGAAGAAGGAAGCAAATTAGGCTATATAAGCGAAGCTAAGTCAAAAGCTTATGAATGTACAAACATTGCGACTCGAAAGAGGGCCAGAAGGATGTATTTAGGTTGGCCAAAGTAAGAGAAAGAAAGATCAAAGACCTTTCTCAAATGAGATGCCTTAGGGATGAGGAAGGTCGCATGCTTGTTTACTCAGAAGGATATATAGACTAGATAGAAGCAGTATTTCTATACTTTTCATTGGGGAAGGAAATAGAGATAACACTTTGGGATATACAACTAGTAGTGAAAGTTACTTGAATCATGCAAACTATAGAATAATACAAAAGAAGGAAGTAGAGGAGGTTTTGAAGGTTATGAAACAAGGGAAAGGTTAGGACCTGATGACATTCCTATAGAAATATAAATAGTTTTAGATGAGCGTGGTTCGACTTGATGATGAATCCACATTTCATCATCTTTATTCTATCATTTTGGCACCGAAAACCCTAGCAAATGCTTGTAAATACCCTTAAATAGAGCATCTTAGCATTCATGCATGTGCATCTCAACAGTGTATAAAATACTGTAATTAAGGCCAAAATTATAGAATAAATAAAGAAAAGAAAAAGAATAAAATATTGTAAATATTTTATGACTCAAAACCCCCGAGACCTAGGCATCTTGATGAATAGGTCGACAAGGAATAAAGTAGGGGGAGATAAGGTCAGAAACACAGATAAAACACCTATACTCCTTTATTCATTTTGGGACCCATTTTTGGTTCCACTTTGTATACACCAAATAAAGAAACTTTGTACATGAAAGTTGTAGATAATTTCATAAAGAAAAAGACAAAATTGATTTCACAGAAAAAGAATGTACAGACAAAAAGATATGGTCTGAATAAGAATCTAAAATCCCAACTTCCCAGACCCGTATCTCACAAACGACAGCTCCAAATGCAGTGTACTCACCTTTAATTGTATATAGAATAAAATAATCTATCCAATGGCGGTGGTTTCGCATTTGGCGGAGCTACGGTCTGAAAGTTGAGTTTTGGACCCTCATTGTATACGTGTACTGAATAAAATATTCAATTTATTCTTTATTCAATATTTATTCATCTTTATATTTTTATAATTAATGCAAAGAAAAATAAAAATAAAATACTTGTACAAAGACTACATAGGTATATTATATACACTTATACCTGTATAGAATACAATTGTATTTTATTAAATATACAAAACATATCAGAAAAATAAAATAAAAATATAATTATGTATATAAAAGTATGTTATAATTTTACAAAATCATAAATAAAAATAATAAGATTAAAGATACATAAACTAAAATAAAATACTAAAACACATAGGTATTATACCTATATAGGGTTAAAAAGGTAACTTGTAAAAATATATGTCATAAAAATAAATAAAAATCAGAATAAAATACTACATAAAATTTTGAACATTTTTTATTTTATAACTTTTACTTAATTCGACCATTCACTATTTTTAATTGAATTAACAAACATTTTTCCAGGGTTTTTCCTGGTTGGTCCACGTGGACCAACCAGGTGCTAACCCTAGTTGACTTCGGTCAACTAGCTGACCTACACCTATAGCCCCTGTCAGACTTGGTTTTTGAGCCACCTTGGTGGCTTTTTCCCAGTCAAGTCTTGCATGATTTCGTGTTACTTCCTTCTGCAAACATCTTCACCAACCATCCACCTATCTCGCCCAAGCTTAATCTTGGTCGTCGGACCCAAGATTTGCAAGATTTTCCTTGGTCTTTGGACCTCTGCCATCGGGGGTCAAACCAAATAAAACCGACCTCCCATTTTCAAATCAATTTCGAGTCCCCTTGGTCCACCCCTCTCCGCCTCTCTTGCGCTCCAAGCCTTGCCGGAGGTGACAGCTCCGCCGCGAGCCTCTCAGCCAAGGCGAACGAGGTCGAGGAAGACTCCAGCACCTCCGCCAATCGCCGGCGTCGAGGTAACCTTCATCCTCTGGCTCCGGCCATCGAGGGTCTCCACTCCGCCATTTCTTTATCGCATTTTATTCCTGTTAGCTTAGGCTTTAAAAACCCCCAAAAAAATCAAAGATCCATCACGTATTTCGCCCATTCAACCATCATCGCCGGAGCGCAACTCCGGCCACCGTCAACCATTCCCCCTCGCGCTTAGTTTAGGTCCACCAAAGGTCCAGGCACTTTGCCCTGGACCTTCTAACTCTTTTTGCAGGGTCAAAGCGCGTTGAATCGCGCCTGGGAGCAATTTTGAGGCTCACCGGAGTTCAGCCGAGCCATCCCAGCTCCGCCACCTTCGCCTGAGCACCTCGGCCGTCGCCGAGGCATTTTGAAGCCCCCAGGAGGTAGACGACGACCCCAGGAGCCTCCACGGCCATTTTGAAGCACATTCGTCGCCGGAGGAGGGAGATCGAGGTCGGAGAAGCTCACCTTCGCCGGCGTTCTTCCCCGTTCTTGCAACCCTCTTCCCGGCCGTTGGATCGAGGAGGAGTCCCAGATCGCACAGTTGCCGTTGGATCTTCCTCAGCCTCGACCGTCAGATCAACTCAGGAGGATCTAATCTTGGCCGCACATCCGCGAAGCGCCATCGGCCGTCCACAACGCGCCACGTGTTTAAGTGGCCCTCCATCCGCCGTTGGATCGCGCGCAAGAGGGTATTTTGCAACTCACCCCTGCGCATTTTTGTATTTAATATTTAGTTTTTAAACTTTCGTCTGTAGTTTAAATATTTTGTAATATTTGCAAGTAGGCCCCCAAACTTTTGATATTTGCACTTAGGTCCTCCGCCACGTCACCTCACGTGACCTGTACACGTGAGGTGGGGGCATTTTGCAGAGGAACCCCTATACGTTTGGGTATTTCTTTTTGGTCCTAAAATTTTGGCGATAAGTGTAAAAGTTTAGGTTATTTTGCAACTAAGCCCCCTGGGTTCTCTGATATTGCATTCCAGTCCCTCCCAGGCGCGTGCTAGTCACGCGCCCTGGTGGGTAATTTGTGGGCATACCCCAGCGGCTTTTGTAATTGCTTTTTGGTTCCAAAACTTGAATATATAGTGTAATATTTTGTGGAAAATTGCATGTTAGCCCCTGGATGTTTTGAATATTGCATTTATGCCCTTGCCAGGCCTGTTTAACATTTGTATGCTTGTTGTATTTATTTGAGTGATCTTTTTAACTCCAAAAATTCCACAAAAATAGGCTCAAGTTTCTGGATAGGTGTACTCTAACGCCATATATTTAGTTTTTGATTTTATTTTCTTTTTATATTTATTAAAAATCAAAAACAGCCTTTTTGTGTACTGTCTACCTTAGAAAATACCAAAAAATATCAAAACACCTCCAAAAATTCCAAAAAAATTACATAGTGTCTACTTTATCCTATTTTAGTGTCAGTCCAAAAATCAGTAAAAACTTCAAAAGAAAAACACTAAAAAAATTAAAAACTCTTAAAAACTTCAAAAAATTATAAAAAATCATAGAAAAATCCAAAAAATATAAACTCAGGTTCTGTTTGTCATTTATTTTATTCCCTTTATCAGAAAAATAGTGTGAAAAATTTTTGCTACTGGTTGGTATTTTTAAATTGCATTTTTGTCACAGCCGGCCTTGTTTGCACTGTTTTCTCGTATTTCAGTTTTTAAAAATATCAAAAACAACTTGAAAAATCCCCAAAAATCACAAAAACAGTAAAAACCTTAAAAATACCAAAAACATTTTATCTCTGAATTTTTGAGTATTTTTGTGCATTTTTATAAATATTTTACTTTGCCCTTTCTTATTTTGTCTTTAATTTCCAACATTGAAAAAGAAAATAAAAAAAAATTATAAAATATAAAATATAAAAATCAAAAATCAAAATACAAAATTAAAAATTAAATAAAAAAAAAGTAAAAATTAAAAACCCACAAAAATTGTAGTTGCTTGCCTGCTTAGTGTAGACACTCACACACACACACACTTGTGCATTCAATTGCTTGAATTACACTGTTTGCTCCCTGTGTTCGAACTCTCTGCATACTTGCCCTTTACATCTTTTGTGCAGAGTTAAAAATAAATTTTAACTCCACATTTATTTCTAATTGTTGATTTTTAGTGTGGGTTAATTGTTGATTAATTTCGGGATTCGTGTGGTCAAACACCGACTGTTGACTCGCCTTGTGAGTCGACATAACCGCATCGATTTCCGAGATTATCAAATGGCGCCGTTGCCGGGGAGCAACAGCTTGTAGTTCATTTTTATTGATTGTGTGACTGGTTACCATAGCATTGTTTTCCATTTCTCACATTTTGATATATCTTGATTGAGCTATCTGACCATCTCTTTTTGTCTTCTTGCGAGGGACCGCGGAGCGAGGCGGATCGCCTAGGCGACCGACGCAACCTTGGGACGTGGAGCCGGCTTTTCTTTAGCCAAGCCGGCAGGAGAGAGCAAGGAGTGAGAGAGAGAGTGATTAGTTCGCTTTTCTTTTATTTTGTGAGAGAGTGATTCATTTGAATTGTAATAATACAGGTACCTTGGACACTTAGACATTCGGGCCTAATTTCCGGGTGTTTGTTCACCCGGGGGCTCACCGCAGTTTTGTCGCGTTTTTACCGCTTGTCATTTTCCGGTTTTGTGTTTATTTTCCATTTTCTTTTGTGGAATGAGCTCTTAGATCTAGGTCTGCTTGATCGATTAGAATAGGTCCAAACACCTAATAATCTTTGCATGTTCCTATAGATACGTTTTGGACTTAGACTAATTTAAACAGTTAGCAAGAAATTCCCAAATCCACGCGCCGCGAGCTCACACCCGAACAAGCGCTTTCTCCTACTCCAAATGTGTTGGGCAGAGGAGGGGTGAGCCAAGACCGGACACTCGGATTAGGAGTTGCTAGTTGACTTGTGGTTCTATCGCTAGCAGTTGCCTGTTCTAGGACGATTTCCGTTGCATTTCGCCATATAGCTTAGGTTTAAATATTCTGCTTTGCATCCCGCATGGAGAGAGCTGGGATTCGCTGTAAGTCTTCTTACTTTGCACGCATCATCTAGGCACAAAGGTGAGATTTCCACCTTGGTGCCGACTTGCACGGCTTTTCCGACTCTATTCTCCCTCTGTTTTTGGACAAAGTAGGATAAATAAAAAAATACAAAAACGTTAGGCGCTTGCTTGAATTGACTCAAAAGAAGCGATAACACCAAAAAAAAAATTAAAAAAGGGACTGCTAAAGAAAACTTGACCAAAATAAAAACGGTAATTGGATTCATTGCTTGGGGAGAGTAACACCCTCACTTGTTTTCAGGTTGCATAGGAAGGTTTCCTTCCCAGTGAGGTGAGCGCTTCGTAAGGATTAGAGCCCAAAACCCAACTTGTGGCTGCCTTGTGTATCGCCTGGATTTCCGAAGTATTGGCGCTACTATCGTACGTAGTCGAGTAGGACTTGGTCGCCATTGGTGACTCTCTGTTGTGAGAGCGCCGACCCTGTCCGAAGTACCGAGCCTAGGCCACGCCTTCACGGGTGTGTCTGTCTCACCGGCTGCGTCCGAGTAGGACCTTGTACGCTCACGGGTGATTCCGTTGCGAGCGAGGTCCGAAGTATCGGTTTCGCCTATCGGCTTCCTCCCTCTTTTCTTTGGCTGAGTAGGGATCCAGGAAGGGTTACAAGGA
Organism: Ottelia alismoides; assembly: GCA_037367405.1. Taxonomy (NCBI): domain Eukaryota; kingdom Viridiplantae; phylum Streptophyta; class Magnoliopsida; order Alismatales; family Hydrocharitaceae; genus Ottelia; species Ottelia alismoides. Next base: position 300,815 of record JAZKJV010003434.1, on the reverse strand, counting down.
TCTCAAAAAGCGCAAGTTACAGGTTACACAGGAGGAGGACAAGTACGGGGATACTCTCCTGGCAGTACTCTCTCTCCTATAGGCGTAGCGCTCTAAGGACTCGTGAAAAGATAATTGCCTGAAAAACAAGCTAAAATTGACAAGATAAAAGCCGAACCTTCACGGCTTCACGAGTTGAGTTGGTGAACTTACCCTTGCTTTGTGTTTGATTTCTAGATTTATTAAGGTCAAGATCAAAAATACCGCACAATTGTGCAAAATTTTGTTGCATCTCATTTTCTTCTTCTTGCATCTTCCCTGCTCTATTCCGAACAATCAAGATGATGGGACGGAGGTCTCTTAGGCCGACCTTGTCGGCACCGCTATCCAGCACTCCTCCCTATTCATCTAGGAATAACTCAGAGAGTCCGCTCTCCGAGCCCGAGTTCACATCCACCCTGTTCCCCCTCGACCACCCTTCCCATTCTCCTTCCCTCAGTCCAATCATTTCAGAGTTCAGTGCATCACAGAGTTCAGCCCATTCCACAGCACCTGAAATGGCCTCTTTTGCATTTTCAGAACATCAAGCAATGGCAGACAGAGGCGAACACCAAGATGATCACGATCACCCGCCGTTCATTATTGATCAAGCGGCCATCAACAATTCCCTGCTAGCGTCCCTGGAGAATATGCAGAGACAGATCCGTGACCAGGGTACATTCATGGGTGATCTGATGAGAGAGATAGCACAGCTGAGAGAAAACCGACCTGGGGGCGGTGGCGGTGGAGGAGGAGGACCCGATGCAGGAGGGGGCGACCCAGACGGTGAGCGACCGCCTCAGACCATCATGAGGGAGCTGCACAACCCAGCTTCATCCCTCACTCACCGGTGGATCAGACTCCCGCCAATCCACGGAGACTTCGAGCTTCGGCACAACACAATTCAGATGCTACCCAAGTTCCATGGGTTGCCGACCGAAGAGCCGCACCTCCATCTCCAAGAGTTCGAAATGATATGCAGCACCATCCACGATCGGCTGTTGACCGAGGATACTATCAAGATGATCGCCTTCCCGTTCTCATTGGTTGATCGAGCCGCATATTGGCTCAAGCATCTAGGGCGATTTGTCGACACCTGGGCAGATCTCCGGTCCGTGTATTTGAAGAAATACTATCCTCTCGACCGGACAAATGCAGCGCGAGCCATGATCAGCAATTTCGTCATGATCCCAAATGAACAGTTCCATGAAGCATGGGATCGATTCAGAGAGCTCATAGACCGGTGTCCACATCACGATATCTCTAAGCCCCATCTGGTGCAGAGTTTCTTCTGTGGGCTGACACCAGAGCTGCAGGGGCTTGTGAACGCCTCTTGCGGTGGGTCCTATTTCTCCAAGGGAGAAGACGACGTCTGGGCCATCTACGAAGGCATGGCAGAGAACTCCACAGTGATGACCCAGGCCAGAGTCTACACTCAGCAGAAGCCCCCGCAAGGAGCGGGATCATTTCAGAGGATCGCACGCATCGATGCCGGGCCCAGCACAACGTCGGTAGCCGCAGCCCAAGCCGAATCAGCCACAGCCGACATGGGCATAATCAGTGAAAAGCTGGACCGCATGGAGATCCTCGAAAAGAAGCAGAATCAAGGTCTAGCCCAGATGGACCTTCTCACAAAAACAATGAGTGACCTGAAGACTCAAATTCTATGTATTCAGGAGGCACAAGCCCATTCCCAACAGCCTCCCAGGTCACAGGTTGCTTCCAGCAGCAGCAATCCCAACCAGGCCTCCACCTCATACCGCCAGGTGAACCATATCCAGGCGGAGCCGGTTCCATTGTTGCAGTACCATCCAGAGCAACCGCCATCTCAGGAGATGCAGATGGTGGTGTATCAGCCGGAGCAACCGCTGGCAGTTCTTCCTCCACCCTCCTTCGAGCAGGAACCGTTGATGGAAGTCAACGGGATATGGTATGACCGATACCCGCAGCCTGCAATCCGTAGGGATCACCCCGGATTCCGTTGGGGTAATGGAGCTTCCTCATCCCAACAGCACCTTCCTGCTCAAGGACAGCAGAGCAGCCAGCCACAGCAGCAACACCAGCAGCCCCAGTACAACCAGCCCCAGCAATACCACAGTGGTCCTCGTCCCGCCTATCAGGGACAGCAGTGGAGGCCGCGCCAGCAGCCTCAGCAATCTTATCACCAGCCTCCCCCTCAATTCCAGCAGCAATTCCAGCAGCAGCAGCCCCATGTCCAGCAGGGACAGACATCCGGTTCTCAGGGTCCAGCCTACGAGAACCCAGCCCTTGATGATCTTGCCCGCTTGCTATCTGAACAGCGAGCATCCTTCAGGCAAGAAATGGATGAGTTCCGGCAGGAGATGCGGGACATTATCAAAGGAAAGGCCGCCATACCAGCTCAGATCGAACCAAACCCTAATAATTACAAAAGAAAATCTGAGCAGGTAGAGTACATAGAGGGTGCCTCTCCTAGTGAAAATTTGAATGATATGTCTTCTTTTGTGCATGATGCTGATTTTGTGACTACTAGGAGCGGTAGGATACCAGCCGGCGGCGCCTCTTCTGAGCGACAACCCGAAGCCGAACCAGGAGCGCCAGAGGAGCAGAGGAGCGGTACTGATGCCGCGACAGATGATGTTGAAGACGGTGGTGCTGATGCCACCAATGATGGAGCCCAGGATGACGGTGCTGATGCCGTCGTGATACCAGATGCAGACGGTGGTGCTGATGACACCATTTTGGGAGATGAACCAGAGCGCGGTGCTGATGCCGCAAAGACCGGTGCTAGTGGTGGTACTGAGGCCACCACATCTACTTTTGTTGAGCCAACTTCTGTGACTTCACCACATTTTGTATCGAGAGACTGTGGGAAGAAAAACAAAAACAAAAATATGAATAAAGGAAAGGTTTCTGTTCAAATTGCGGATCCATATGTGTTGAATGATGATTATTGTATGGATTCTCCATCTTCACAGGCACAGAGACCGATTCCGAGTCCTCCATCTGAGGAGGCACCTACCATCCCCTTCCCTGAGGCACTCCGCCGAGCGAAGGGAAATAAAAAAGAAAATCCCAAAAAGAATCAGCAGGTAGAGTTCGGCAATGAGATGATTGACAGATTTCATATTCAGCTGACTCTACGAGAAGCGTTTGAGCATATCCCCTTCTTCAAGAAGAATCTGAAAGAGACAACTACTGTCCGAAGGAAGAAGAGGCACAGAGATCAAATCCATATGCTCACGCATAACACTTGCTGCGCCATTCAGAACACATTGCCAGCCAAGCGACCAGACGCAGGAGCTCCCTATGTCAGATGTGAGATTCAAGAGCAGCAGTTTGATCGTACTCTATTAGACAGCGGCTCTTCAATCAACCTACTTCCGGCAGCCTTACTCAAGCAGTTCGAGTTTGGCCCTCTTCTTCGAAGCAGAACCGTTCTTCAGTTTGCTGACAGGTCGATTAAGAGGCCGAAGGGGTTATTGAAAGACGTGGTCGTTACAATTCAGGGCCTGAAATTCCCCGTGGACTTCGTTGTGTTGGACATGGAGATCCCTGAGTCGGTAACTGATGCCCCCATCATTCTCGGACGTCCATTCTTGGCCACAGCCAAGGCGGTGACCGACCATGATAGTGGGAAGGTATGCTTTCGTGTAGAGGGCGAAACCATACAAATAGAGACGATCGAAGAGATCAGAGCTAGAGAGGCAGAATGCTCCGAGCAGTTCAGCGAAGCCGAGCAGATGACAGAGAAGGAGCTAGACATCCACCAGGTGTGTGATTTTGAGATGACTGATGATGAATCCAACTGGAAAGATCCCGTAGCACCGACCCTCGCCTTGCCTTCAGATTCACTGTATCTCAAGCTCATGGCAGTCGAGAGCCGGGAGAGCACATTCCTGGATAAGGATATTTCTGAGGCTGACAGTGTTGTGATGAGTGGTGCTGAAGAATTTCAATCTTGCTCATCATCTTCCGATCCCTCGGATTCAGACATTGACTGGGATGACTTTGATGATTATTTACCATGTCTGATTCCTACTGAGCCAACAGCCATGACAGAGTGTGAGCCAGTGCAGTTTATTGATGATCCATCAGGCCGCCCTTCGTCAGCGATTCATGCAGAGCGAGAGTTCTCCCATGCAGACCTGGTAGCCTTTACACAGTCATATCAGAAGCCAGATCTGCCACCTCCCAGTTGCCCGGAAAGGAAAGCTCTGCCGCAGTCAATGAAGTACAGATTCCTTGCTGGAGAGCCAGAAATGCACCCAGTCATTATCTCAGCAGATTTGACTGGAGAACAAGAATCTCGTCTGATGGAGGTTCTTGAAAGAAACCGCAAGGCAATCGGTTGGAGTATAGCTGATCTCCAGGGGCTGAGCCCTAATCTTTGCTCTCACCACATCTATCTTGAAGATAACGCTAAGCCGTCGCGTGAGTTCCAACGACGGCTGAACCCGAATCTTCGAGACGTTGTCATGAAAGAAATTTCCAAGTGGTGGAGCGCCGATTTTATCTATCCCATCTCCGACTCCAAATGGGTTAGTCCACTTCATGTGGTACCCAAGAAGACGGGTATCACTACAGTTATCAATGAGTCCGGAGAGGAGATCGCTACCAGAGTACCAACTTCTTGGAGGGTCTGTGTGGACTACAGACGATTGAATGAGGCCACCAAGAAGGATCACTTCCCGCTACCATTTATTGATCAGATTATCAAGCGGTTAGCTGGGAAGAGCCATTACTGTTTCCTCGATGGGTACTCTGGATATAATCAAGTGGCCATTGCGCCCGAAGACCAGGAGAAAACGACATTCACCTGTCCGTTTGGGACCTATGCTTTCAGACGGATGCCCTTTGGTCTATGTAACGCTCCAGCGACATTCCAAAGGTGCATGTTGTCCATCTTCTCGGACATGGTGGGTGACTGTTTAGAGGTCTTCATGGATGACTTCTCGGTCTACGGTGACGGGTTCGACGCTTGTCTTGACTGCCTAGACCGTGTGCTGAAGCGCTGCATAGAGGTCAATCTTGTCTTATCCTGGGAGAAGAGTCATTTCATGATGACTCAAGGGACGGTCCTTGGTCATATCGTCTCCAACAGGGGCATGGAGGTCGATCCGGCTAAGGTGGACATCATCAGGAAACTCAATCCGCCGTCCAATCTGCGTCAGTTACGGTCTTTTCTGGGGCATGTCGGTTTCTACCGACGGTTCATTCAGAACTTCAGTCGAATTGCCCGACCGCTAACTGACTTGCTGACCAAAGACACCGAGTTTATTGTTAATGATAAGTGTCTTGAATCATTTGAGACTCTCAAAAATATGGTTGTCTCAGCTCCTGTCCTTCAGCCACCCGAGTGGTCTCTCCCATTCGAGATCATGACGGATGCTTCAGATTTTGCCGTTGGGGCTGTGCTCGGACAGAGGAGGGATGGTTTACCTTTTGCCATCCACTACGCCAGCCAGACTTTGGATGCCGCGCAGCGGAATTACACTGTGACTGAGAAAGAGATGCTGGCCGTAGTTTTTGCTCTTGATAAGTATCGATCATATATTCTTGGATCTAGAGTAACAATATACACTGATCATACCGCCATCCGGTATTTAATGGCCAAGAAGGATGCCAAAGCACGTCTCACCAGATGGATCCTTCTACTCTAGGAATTTGATATTGAAATTAAGGATAAGCCTGGAGTCAAGAATGTGGTGGCGGATCATCTCTCCAGATTGGAGAATCTTGAGGAATCTGAGCCCAGCGCACCTATCACAGAGACGTTTCCAGATGAGGCGATCTTGGCTGTCACCTCACTCCCATGGTATGCTGACTTTGTAAACTATCTTGTTGCCAAGACAGTCCCTCAGGGTTGGCCCAGGCAGAAACTTGAGACCTTCCTAGCTAAGGCCAAGTTTTACCATTGGGAGGATCCCGTCCTTTATCATGAAGGAGGGGATAGTATCTGGAGGAGGTGCATTCCTCAAGAAGAGCAGCATAGCGTCCTCACATACTGCCACAAGCTTGAGGCAGGAGGACATCATTCAGGAAAGAGAACAGCACAGAAGGTGCTTCAATCCGGCCTATGGTGGCCTACTCTCTTCAAGGATTCTGATGAGTTCGTGAAGAGATGTACTGACTGTCAGAAAATGGGAACCTGCGGACAGAGAGACATGATGCCCATGCAACCCATTCACTTCTGTGAGGTCTTTGATGCATGGGGGATTGATTTCATGGGCCCATTTCCTAAGAGTCAGGGATTCGAGCATATTTTGCTCGCTGTAGATTATGTCAGCCGATGGGTTGAGGCCATCCCCGCCCGAGCCGCAGATGCTAAAACCGTTTGCAAATTTTTGAGGAAAAATATCATTTCACGGTTCGGTGTACCTAGAGTTTTGATTTCAGACGGGGGGTCTCATTTCATCAATGACAAAGTCAGGGCCCTTGCAGACGAGTTCGGCATTGACCATCGGGTTGCCACTCCTTATCACCCTCAGACTAATGGTCTTGCCGAAGTATCGAATAGGGAGATAAAGACTATCTTGCAGAAAGTTGTCCGCCCAGACCGAAAGGATTGGTCACAGCTTTTGGACTCGGTCTTGTGGGCGTATCGGACATCTTTCAAGAACCCATTGGGGACATCTCCCTTTCGTCTCGTCTATGGCAAGCCGTGCCATTTGCCAGTGGAAATCAAGCACAAATCTTTTTGGGCAGTTACTGAGTTGCTTCTAGATCCAGAGAGTATAGGAGACCAGAGAAGAGCAGAATTGGCAGCCCTGGAAGAATTGAGAGATACAGCCTTCTCCAACAGCCTACAATACAAAGAAAAAGTGAAGACATGGCATGATTCGCATATCAGCCATAAACAGTTTGAGCCAGCTCAGAAAGTATGGTTGTTCGATTCCAGGCTGAAATTATTCCCAGGGAAATTACAGAGCAAGTGGAAAGGACCGTATGTGGTCAGGAAGGTACATGACAATGGCAGCATCGACATATCCGAACCGTCATCTTCCTCTACCTTCCGCGTCAATGGTCAACGCTTGAAATTATATCTTGATCATGATCCACCGACCATTGACGTTGCCCCCATTCTTCTGGTATGAGATGTGTCATTTGACTCTCATCATCTACATCTCATACATGGTAATCAAGTCTATCTTCCGCTGTACAGATCCATCTGTTTATATCACTCTGATGTCTGTTGATTTATTTTCTTCTTTTCTTCTTTTCTTCTTTTCCTGTTCTATCCTCTTTATCTATCAAAAAGGTGCCGCCCTTGTAGACAGTTTTCCATACTTAGGACGTACTTTGTCCTAAGTATAGGGGGGTTGGCACCCTGAGTCTTTCTATTCTTTTCGATCCTCTCCATTGTCTCCTCTTCTTGTCTATACTTAGGGATATCTTACCCTAAGTATAGGGGGAGACAATCTGAGTACGATCTGTTCATTCCCACCCTTGACCCTCCCTACTTTGTGTACAGTCTGCTATACTTAGGATTATTTGATCCTAAGTATAGGGGGGACGGTCAACTTCTCATTCGTTGATTCATTCATTTATTCTTTATTCTTTAGACTTGTCTATACTTAGTACGAGTTGTGTCTTCTCTTTTCTCTCCGATCTATGAGGACATAGCTCAAGCTAAGTATAGGGGGGTCGTATATACTACGTATATACTTTAGCCATAACTCGTATTTTCGTATTTTTCTAATAAATATGGCTAATTATTCTTTAAAATTCTTTAAAAATCCTTAATAAAAAGATGTGGTTATTCCTCAAATTCTTTTTGTATTTACTGATTAATAAATCAGGTGAGAAAGTTTTTTGCAAAATGTTTGAAAAATAGTTTGGAAAACTTTGTGAACATCTATTGAAAACTATTTTGAAAATATTTTGTTCGGTGTTTTCAACCTGTGTGGTTTGTGAAATTTATTTTCTTTGTGTGAAATAAAATGTTTGAAAAATGATTTGCAAATGGTTTGAAAGATGGTTGCAAAAATGATTTGAAAAACTTATATATACTGTTTTGAAAACCTTTGCAAAATGATTTTCAAATGTGTGTAAAATGTTTGTAAAAACTATTTTGGACTATAGTTTTCAAAAATTGTGTGAAAATTGTTTTCAAATAAGTTTGAGGAATATATACATCACATCAAAATCCATCTTATGTATATATGTATAAAATTGACCACTTACCATGTAAATTCTTAAAATCCATTTCTTGTTTATATAAGAAGCACTCCCGTGTACATATTTTCACCTAGTTGTGAGCCAAAATCTTTTTGTTTTCAAAAATTCCCAAAAACATTTGCAAAATTAAAATCCAAAAACATTTGAAAAATATTTTTTGAAAAATACAAAAAAAATTGCATATGCATCATCATCATCTTTTCAAAAATCCATAAAAAGTTCAAAATCTTGAAAATTGCATCACAAAAATATTTTCTGCATTGCATTGCATGGCATTCGCATTTTTCGGATTGAGTTTGATAGTTGAACAAGTCTAAGTAAAATCCGAAGATTGGAGCTTGATTGGACCTTAAAATCTACCTAATAACAGGAACCTTATAGGAACTGGGTTTGAGGTACTTCAGGTCTAGTTGACTTAATTCTTTGAGGATCACGAGACTTGGTTCAATGGATTCTTGACTGCCTAAGTAGAGTATTTCGGAGCACACGCACGATTCTTGTTGATAATGACCTAACTTGGACACCTGCACCTTTCACATGGCTCAACTCAGTTGGAGTGGTGAGGGGAATGGATTTGCCGGTATGAGACGCACACAAGTGGAAACATTTGTCCTCCTCTAGGGAGGGAAGTGCACCCCAACCCGTCCAGTGATTAGGAAGTCTAAAGACAGGAGGCTGTGGGTTGCAATAAAGCTTCAAAAGAGGGATAGTCTACTGGCTCAAGAGGAAAAACTCCTTATGTAAATGCTGCTGTATATAGTATTCAAAAAAAAAAAATGTGTTCAGGCATGTACAAAAATAAAAAGCCTGCAAAGTATATACAAAGTCAATAAGCAAGCTTGAGTTCCAAAGTCATATCATGTGAGCCTGCAGCAGGATGACTTGACTACACTGGTCTTGCATCCAAGGATAGGTAGCTACACTGGCCACCGTCCATTCTTTTCTTCACCCCCTCCTCTTGAGCTGGTTGCCACTTGAACTTAGAAGGGAATACCCCGCTCCTCGAGGATGGAGTTGCTGGATTGGGGAATCATTGGGTTGTTGTACTGGAGAAGTCAGTTTCTTTGTCATTCTAGTTGGGGAGAGCCACCATCACTTACACTGTACAAGTCAGATTCATAGTCGTAAGAGTTTGCGTATGAATTGAGATACTTCTGACCTGGCTATTGAGGAGACTTGAGCAGAGTTTTGGGATTCTCAGGGACTGTTGGATTTCAAACACGGTTCTCACTAAGGTTCCGCCCGCACTAAATTTCCAAGGGTCCGATTTAAGCTCCAAACTTTGATTTTACGAAGACAAGTTTGATAATCAAATAAAATCCAAGTTCTTCTTTTTCTTTTCTTTCTTTTCTTTTTGCACTTATTGCATGTGTTTGCTAGGGACTAGCAAAGGTAAAGTATAGGGGGATGATGAATCCACATTTCATCATCTTTATTCTATCATTTTGGCACCGAAAACCCTAGCAAATGCTTGTAAATACCCTTAAATAGAGCATCTTAGCATTCATGCATGTGCATCTCAACAGTGTATAAAATACTGTAATTAAGGCCAAAATTATAGAATAAATAAAGAAAAGAAAAAGAATAAAATATTGTAAATATTTTATGACTCAAAACCCCCGAGACCTAGGCATCTTGATGAATAGGTCGACAAGGAATAAAGTAGGGGGAGATAAGGTCAGAAACACAGATAAAACATCTATACTCCTTTATTCATTTTGGGACCCATTTTTGGTTCCACTTTGTATACACCAAATAAAGAAACTTTGTACATGAAAGTTGTAGATAATTTCATAAAGAAAAAGACAAAATTGATTTCACAGAAAAAGAATGTACAGACAAAAAGATATGGTCTGAATAAGAATCTAAAATCCCAACTTCCCAGACCCGTATCTCACAAACGACAGCTCCAAATGCAGTGTACTCACCTTTAATTGTATATAGAATAAAATAATCTATCCAATGGCAGTGGTTTCGCATTTGGCGGAGCTACGGTCTGAAAGTTGAGTTTTGGACCCTCATTGTATACGTGTACTGAATAAAATATTCAATTTATTCTTTATTCAATATTTATTCATCTTTATATTTTTATAATTAATGCAAAGAAAAATAAAAATAAAATACTTGTACAAAGACTACACAGGTATATTATATACACTTATACCTGTATAGAATACAATTGTATTTTATTAAATATACAAAACATATCAGAAAAATAAAATAAAAATATAATTATGTATATAAAAGTATGTTATAATTTTACAAAATCATAAATAAAAATAATAAGATTAAAGATACATAAACTAAAATAAAATACTAAAACACATAGGTATTATACCTATATAGGGTTAAAAAGGCAACTTGTAAAAATATATGTCATAAAAATAAATAAAAATCAGAATAAAATACTACATAAAATTTTGAACATTTTTTATTTTATAACTTTTACTTAATTCGACCATTCACTATTTTTAATTGAATTAACAAACATTTTTCCAGGGTTTTTCCTGGTTGGTCCACGTGGACCAACCAGGTGCTAACCCTAGTTGACTTCGGTCAACTAGCTGACCTACACCTATAGCCCCTGTCAGACTTGGTTTTTGAGCCACCTTGGTGGCTTTTTCCCAGTCGAGTCTTGCATGATTTCGTGTTACTTCCTTCTGCAAACATCTTCACCAACCATCCACCTATCTCGCCCAAGCTTAATCTTGGTCGTCGGACCCAAGATTTGCAAGATTTTCCTTGGTCTTTGGACCTCTGCCATCGGGGGTCAAACCAAATAAAACCGACCTCCCATTTTCAAATCAATTTCGAGTCCCCTTGGTCCACCCCTCTCCGCCTCTCTTGCGCTCCAAGCCTTGCCGGAGGTGACAGCTCCGCCGCGAGCCTCTCAGCCAAGGCGAACGAGGTCGAGGAAGACTCCAGCACCTCCGCCAATCGCCGGCGTCGAGGTAACCTTCATCCTCTGGCTCCGGCCATCGAGGGTCTCCACTCCGCCATTTCTTTATCGCATTTTATTCCTGTTAGCTTAGGCTTTAAAAACCCCCAAAAAAATCAAAGATCCATCACGTATTTCGCCCATTCAACCATCATCGCCGGAGCGCAACTCCGGCCACCGTCAACCATTCCCCCTCGCGCTTAGTTTAGGTCCACCAAAGGTCCAGGCACTTTGCCCTGGACCTTCTAACTCTTTTTGCAGGGTCAAAGCGCGTTGAATCGCGCCTGGGAGCAATTTTGAGGCTCACCGGAGTTCAGCCGAGCCATCCCAGCTCCGCCACCTTCGCCTGAGCACCTCGGCCGTCGCCGAGGCATTTTGAAGCCCCCAGGAGGTAGACGACGACCCCAGGAGCCTCCACGGCCATTTTGAAGCACATTCGTCGCCGGAGGAGGGAGATCGAGGTCGGAGAAGCTCACCTTCGCCGGCGTTCTTCCCCGTTCTTGCAACCCTCTTCCCGGCCGTTGGATCGAGGAGGAGTCCCAGATCGCACAGTTGCCGTTGGATCTTCCTCAGCCTCGACCGTCAGATCAACTCAGGAGGATCTAATCTTGGCCGCACATCCGCGAAGCGCCATCGGCCGTCCACAACGCGCCACGTGTTTAAGTGGCCCTCCATCCGCCGTTGGATCGCGCGCAAGAGGGTATTTTGCAACTCACCCCCTGCGCATTTTTGTATTTAATATTTAGTTTTTAAACTTTCGTCTGTAGTTTAAATATTTTGTAATATTTGCAAGTAGGCCCCCAAACTTTTGATATTTGCACTTAGGTCCTCCGCCACGTCACCTCACGTGACCTGTACACGTGAGGTGGGGGCATTTTGCAGAGGAACCCCTGTACGTTTGGGTATTTCTTTTTGGTCCTAAAATTTTGGCGATAAGTGTAAAAGTTTAGGTTATTTTGCAACTAAGCCCCCTGGGTTCTCTGATATTGCATTCCAGTCCCTCCCAGGCGCGTGCTAGTCACGCGCCCTGGTGGGTAATTTGTGGGCATACCCCAGCGGCTTTTGTAATTGCTTTTTGGTTCCAAAACTTGAATATATAGTGTAATATTTTGTGGAAAATTGCATGTTAGCCCCTGGATGTTTTGAATATTGCATTTATGCCCTTGCCAGGCCTGTTTAACATTTGTATGCTTGTTGTATTTATTTGAGTGATCTTTTTAACTCCAAAAATTCCACAAAAATAGGCTCAAGTTTCTGGATAGGTGTACTCTAACGCCATATATTTAGTTTTTGATTTTATTTTCTTTTTATATTTATTAAAAATCAAAAACAGCCTTTTTGTGTACTGTCTACCTTAGAAAATACCAAAAAAATATCAAAACACCTCCAAAAATTCCAAAAAAATTACATAGTGTCTACTTTATCCTATTTTAGTGTCAGTCCAAAAATCAGTAAAAACTTCAAAAGAAAAACACTAAAAAAATTAAAAACTCTTAAAAACTTCAAAAAATTATAAAAAATCATAGAAAAATCCAAAAAATATAAACTCAGGTTCTGTTTGTCATTTATTTTATTCCCTTTATCAGAAAAATAGTGTGAAAATTTTTTGCTACTGGTTGGTATTTTTAAATTGCATTTTTGTCACAGCCGGCCTTGTTTGCACTGTTTTCTCGTATTTCAGTTTTTAAAAATATCAAAAACAACTTGAAAAATCCCCAAAAATCACAAAAACAGTAAAAACCTTAAAAATACCAAAAACATTTTATCTCTGAATTTTTGAGTATTTTTGTGCATTTTTATAAATATTTTACTTTGCCCTTTCTTATTTTGTCTTTAATTTCCAACATTGAAAAAGAAAATAAAAAAAAATTATAAAATATAAAATATAAAAATCAAAAATCAAAATACAAAATTAAAAATTAAATAATAAAAAAAAAGTAAAAATTAAAAACCCACAAAAATTGTAGTTGCTTGCCTGCTTAGTGTAGACACTCACACACACACACACACTTGTGCATTCAATTGCTTGAATTACACTGTTTGCTCCCTGTGTTCGAACTCTCTCCATACTTGCCCTTTACATCTTTTGTGCAGAGTTAAAAATAAATTTTAACTCCACATTTATTTCTAATTGTTGATTTTTAGTGTGGGTTAATTGTTGATTAATTTCGGGATTCGTGTGGTCAAACACCGACTGTTGACTCGCCTTGTGAGTCGACATAACCGCATCAATTTCCGAGATTATCACTTGACTTACAAATTTATTCAATGTTATTTGGTAAAATAAGAAAATGCTTGAAGATAGGATGAAAAGCATTGTGGTGGCTCTTTATAAGAACAAAGGAGATATACAAAATTGTTCAAATTATAAAGGTATCAACATGATGAGTCACACTATAAAAATTTGGAAATGTGTGATCAAAAGAAGGCTGAGGCAAGTTTCCAAAGTAAAAGAAATTCAAATTGGATTCATGCCAAGTCGCTCAATTATTGAATCCATCCACTTGTTGAGGAAAACAATGGACATTTATAGAGCTAAAAAGAAGAACCTCCGTAAAATTTTTATTGATTTGGAGAAGACTTATGATTCTGTCACACGAGAGATATTGTGGAGAGTTTTGAAGAAGAGACAAGTACATGCCCTATATATTAACATCATAAAGGATATGTATGATAGGGCTTCATCTTGTGTAAAGATATAGTTTGGGAAGACCGATTATTTTGACATCAACATTGGTCTGCATGACGGTTCAACTTTAGTACATTCCTTTTTACTTTGATTATGGATGAGTTGACATGTCACATTCAGGACGAGATACCTTAGTGTATGTTATTCGTCGATGATATTATGTTGATTGATGAGACTAGAGATGGAGTAAATGAGAAGCTTGAGGTCATGAAACATGCACTGTAGACTAAAGGATTTTGTATAAGTAGGGCTAAGACTAAATATATAGAGTTCACTTTCGATGGAAGCAATAGTGAAGGAATAGAGGTGAAGATTGGTGAATATAACATTCAGAAAAGGGACTCTTTTAGATACTTGAGATCTATTTTACAACATGATGAAATTGATGGAGATATTACTAATGTAGGTTGACTAAAGTGGAGAGGAGCTTCTACTATTTTTTATGGTAAGAAAAGTCATTTGAACAGCAAAGGAAAGTTCTACAAAGCAGCCTTGAGACCTACTATGATCTACGGATCTGAATGTTGATATGTGAACCATAGACATGTGTAGAGAATGGTAGTAGCAGAAATGAAAAATGCTAAGGTGGACGTGTAGACACACACGTAAAGATCATATTCAAAATGATGCAATTAGAAGGAAAGTCGGTGAAGCTTCGATCAAGGATAAGATGCAAGAAAACTTCTTAACGTGGTTTGGTCGTTTGCAAAGGAGGTTAGGTAATGCACCGGTTAGGAGGTGCGAATTTTGGGGTGTTGAGCCGACTAAGAAAGGGAGAGGAGGGTCCAAGAAGTGTTGGAATGAGACTATACGAAGGGATCTTAATTTTTTAGATCTAATCCCGACTGAATGGAGGTAAAGAATCAATGTAGCCGACCCTACTTAAAGTAGTAAAATGATTTATTGTTGTTGTACAACCCAACATGATTGACTTTTCATGTTTTATAGAGAAGCCTGGGATATAGGAGAATATTTTAAGCATGAAGTTTAAGCATCAAAGAATCAATGAAGTTTAAGCCTTGGTATCATATCTCAAAAAAAAGAATATCATATGCAATGGCCAACTTTATATTAAGATCTAACATATAAAATAGAAGGCATTCCCTTAGTGGCACACACACATGGGTAAAATGGTGCTGCCATCGGGGGAGCTAACTTGGCTCCCCGATCCTATTTTTCTTATTTTTTTGAAAAATACTTATGTGGATTTTCATAACTATATCTCTATTATGTCATTCAAGTTTCGTGTGAAACAGAGACTTCTATGGCATAGTCGATTTCAACAATGATGCAATCGTTAAAAAATAAAAATCTTGATGGAAGCAGTGGGAGTCTTTGCTTTGCACGAAACTTGAATGACATATATATTGACATAATGATTAAAAGCCACGGACTCATTTTTCAGAAAAATAAAAAAAATGAGAAAAATGGGATGCGGGAGTCAAGTTTGCTCCCCCTAGGGGCAACCCCATTTTACCCTATATATATACGAAAAAGTTCCAATGAATTGGACCTTTCCTAGATGCATGGAAATGCACACCAATTTAAGTAGGGATTTTTACACCCATAAACCTGAGTAACTCCGCAATTACATTCATAACCCCGTATAATCATGAATTACACTCACGCCCCTGAATAAATGCATCGTTTTACATCCATAACCCTCTGTTAGTTTAGTTCATTAGTCAAACAAAAGATTGAGTTAATCTAACCGATCCACAATCTAACGGTTGACCTTAACCCAAAGTAAAAAAGAATAAGAAAAAAATCATACCCTTTCTTCCTCCTGCACATCCCACACCCACTGCCGACCACCTCCTCCTAGGGATGGGCATGGGCCAGGCTGGGCCGGGCCCTGAAGGGCCCAGGCCCATCTATTTATTTCGGGCCTTGGGCCGGGCCTAGGCCCGCAAATATTCTTGTTGTTCGGCCCAAGCCCAGGCCCGGCCCGTTTCCTTTGGGCTGGGCTTGGGCCGGGCCGGCCCATCTCCATTTCTCTCTCATATTATGGTAGATGGCGGTGAGTGCTCTAGTTTTTGTTTCTGCTTTATAATTTTCTTTGATTTTATCTATAATACCACAAAAAACGATTACTGTCATAAGTTTTATTATATAAGCTAGTAGTATTCGGATCTAGCCAGATATGATGACAGAAATCGCGTAAACATTAATCTACAGAATACCCTAATTAAAAGTTTATGACTGGGGTGATGCCATTTTAGATCTTAGTCCACAACTTGGCAGGATAGTCCCCTAAAGAGTTCTAATTTTATTCTTTTAAAAGGTAAATTCTGAATCATGGATGATCATACATGTGGAAGATCATTTTGAATGAATTTTACTACTGACGTTGTAGTAACTGGGGCATTAACTGTTGATTTTCCATAGAGAACTTCTAATATATGGAGTTGTGCATCTGGTGTTTTTTTTTGCATAAGCTAAGGTTGGTTTTCTTTTAGAGGGGATCAGAAAATATATGTGATAAAGTCAATACAATTTACTGCATATAATAATAACAACAGTGGTAAGTTGCAGTAAAAGAAAAGGAATAGACATCCAATCCCTATCCCATTCACTACTACTACTACTACTGTTTTGTAAGAGATGAAAACTCGAACTCAGCTAAAACAAAATACATATGTTACAAGATTTCGTTCAGTGAGTACTTTGGAGCATGTGGCGCTATTTGTCGTTGTTGGCTATACTCCATTTCACAGATCAGTCTCTGCCAAGTGTTCTACTACGTTCTCTGTCCCATTTTCCTCTTACGGCTCTTTCCTTTTAGCTTGCTTTTGACTGGGGAACAACACAAGAACATGCATCACTTCCACTTAATTCGATTCGCAATTCACGAATGTATCAAATAAAACAGATTCTTCTATTAAGAATATGCAGTGCTAACAATCCAGACTGATATGTTAAACTTCTAGTCAGCTCCAAAAGAAAGAGGTAGCTGCGAAGCATCGCAGGCGAATGCATGGACCCCGTGGTCACATGCTTTGCGAGCTGTTGAGAAGCCTCTTGGAGTGATTAGTGTTGTGTCACATGTCTCGGGCCTGCAGGCGGGCTTGGTCATCGGGCCTATAGTCGGGCTGGGCCGCCGGGCCTAGCTTCGGGCTTATATTCGGGCCGGGCTGCGGGCCGGGTCGGGTTGGGCCGAGGAAAGCCCAGGCCCGGCCCAAAAATAAATCGGGCCTGTATTTTCAGCCCAAGCCCGGCCCATTGTTCATTTGGGCTTGGGCCGGGCCGGGTTTGCTGGGCTGGGCTTCGGGTTGGGTCGGGCTGGCCCAGCCCAATACCCATCCCTACCTCCTCCCCCTCCTCCTCCAGCCCCTCCCCAGTCGTTCTTCCTTCTCCAACACGCCCCTCCTCTGCTGCCCTTCCTCCTTCATTGCACCCCCCTCGCCTGCCGAAGCCCCTCTCCCGCCGCCTTTCCGCCTCCAACACGCCCCCTCTCCCATCGAACCTCCTCCCCTTCCTCCTCAAGAACCCCCCTGCATCGTCCTCCTCCTCCAACATGCTCCCTTGCTGCCCTTCCTCCTCCATCACGCCACTCCCCCGCCGCCCTTCCTCCTCCAGCACGACCACCTTCCCCTGCTGCTGCTACCACTGCTCATATGATCATTCACCTGCTGCCTCACTATATCCTGATCGTACATATCATCCAATAAAATCTGATGAATCCCGCTCCAAGTGTTACCTGCTGCTTTGACAAATTGCTAGCACGATCCACCAATGCAAGCTCCCAATCCGCCTTTCCGTTCTCGACAGCCGGTGTCTACCACGCGGATTTCACCTCCAGTTCATTACCAGAAGAAGGGAATGCTTCCCACGTACCATTATTTACATTCCCCTCACCTGGAGCCGAGAAGAGCACCAATGGAGAGCAATGCACCAATGTCATGAGGTCCAAGACCTTATTGTTTAGCAGGTCTGTGGCCTTGTAAATCACTCCGTAACGGTCGAGATCCCTCTATGGTTGGCTGAAACTTATGCTCTCGCAAGTCAGCAATGAGCTGTCAGATAAAGACCCCTATTCTTCTGTGATCTCTTCTGAGCTGACCCGTTTCTGCGATGAGTGGAAGCAAGCGGTGGACAGGCTCCCTGATACGGTTGCGGCAGAAGCGATCAATAGCTTCGTGAATGTAGTGCATTCCATATCCTTAAAACAGAAAGATGAGTTGAAGATCAAGAAGTGTGTTGAAGCATACTCGAAGGAGCTCGAGAAGAAGACACTGGCATTACGAAACATTGAACGGAAGTACTACCGATCATACTCGATTGTTGGCGTGGGATTTCCGGACAGAGGTTTTGACGACAATGGCCAGGTCTTTGATGCCCGTGATCCGTTGATTGAGAAGAAGACGGAGATCTAGGGTTTAGGGTTTAGGGTTCAGCTTGCAGGAGGAAAGTCGACGATGAGATGGCGAGGCTTGCAGAAGTCCCCGCCGTAGCAGTGCCGCCCTTCCGACAGTGGCGCTCGACATGATGCAGAGAGTGGAGCATTGCATGGAGTGGTGGAGGTTGTGGACGGCCGTGAGGAAGTGGTGGACCTTGTCACGGCTCTCGCGATTTGTCCCTTTCTTGATTCCATAGTTTGTTGGTGAACTTATATTGCAATCAATGGCATCTTTTGCAAATACAATTTAATTTAAGGGGGAAAATGGTCAAAATTTGGCGTATTTCGTCAAAAATAACAGAGAGAATGGATGGAAGTGAACACAGGGTCATATTGTGTAAGAGTTAACCATTACTCAGAGTTCCTCATGTAATTCGCGATTACGCGGGGTTATGAATGTAATTGCGGAATTACTCAGAGTCATGGGTGTAAAAACCTCATTTAAGTATTTTTATATTTATTCAAGGGTATATTACAAAAAGAAGACTTAACTATACATCGATTTCCAATTAGAGACCGCAATTTTCGATTGCAACAAAGATGTATCTAACCTTTCAATTTCAGGGTTGAACATGGATATACATAGACATGTATTTGATAACAAAATAATAAAATCAGATCCCTCTACGATGCATTTGAAATATGAGATCTCTAACCGGAAATTGACGCATAGGTGGGACCATTTTTTGCAATTCACCCTATATTCAAATTCCATTTGATCTCGTGGGGGTAACATGACGTTGAATATCCCATTATCTTCAAATGAGCACGTTGGATAATGAAGATATGCTTGCTTTGTCAGAATTATATATGCGATTTTAGACCTAAAATACCACCGCATGATTCAGGCCAAAAGATGGATAACAATATTCAATCAGGTCAAAAAATGTGGATAACACTGTCCAATCAATATCCGGGTGCTCCACCTCCCGAGTTTTTTCCCATTAAAGGCACGAGCTTTACAAGAATGCCCGATCAAAGTATAGGATTTAAAAAATTCCCTGTCAGAGCATTGATCGGCGAACGATTCGTCGATCGATGAACCATTTGTCGATTACAACATCACGATTGAATTATATATATATATATATATTAAAAATAATAGATAATATTTTTCTGAAAAACTGTTTAAATTTTATATTATTAAAAATAATATAAAATTATTTGAAAAGTAATCACATACAATCGGTCGAATGCTTTTGCATTTTATATATTATTTTTAATAATATAATATTTAAAAAGATTTCCGAAATAATATTATATATTATTTTTAATATATTTGAAATATTTCCGACGGTTTAAAGGACAGATTTTACTAATTATATATATTGTTTTTAATAATTTAAACTTCAAAAAAATTTCAAAATAATATTATATATTATTTTATATATATATAAAATTGAAGTGACGGATCAATTGATAGGTGTAAGAATATTATTATTAAAAATAATATATAATTAAAAAAATATATATAATGCAACGGATGATTACATTTTTCAAATAATTTTAAATTATTTTTAATAATATAAAATATAAAAAGTTTTTCGTAATAATATTATATATTATTTTTAATATATATAAAATTCAAACTGAAGTGACATTTTTTCAAAATTTGATACTATTTTGTCGTTCTTTAATATATAAATATTATTTTGTTATAAAAATAATTTTTATACTTGAATTTATCAAAAAATATCATATCTATTACTATATTAGGTTCATAGAACAATTACTATTCGTTGCTATTTTTCAATATTTTTATTAATTATCGCTATTTTTTTTGGTTGAAAACTTAGCAATGATCACTACAACAAAATGGGTTTATTGTGATGCTTTTTGAAAAAAACCGTCACTATGTTGTCCTCATGTTTTATATATGACAACTATATTGCTACTTGTACATTGTTTTTTATATTTGAAATTAGCTATGAATTTAATATCTATTGCTATATCATTAGCGATAATCTATATAACAATGCTTTTCCGCTGATACTTTTTCTAACTAAACATCACTAAATTATGAATTAAAAATTTAACTAGAACAATGAATATTATTCTATTGAAAAATAGCTACACATCTTACTAATTTTTAGAAATGAGTTTACTCCAGTCCTATTTTCTAACCAAACCAGCTTTTATTGCCAATTTGCATTTGCAATTTTGAACATTGCATTACAATAAAATTGACGTACGGTACTGAATTTTTCGAACAATCATTGTCATATTTTTTGTTGTTAATCATATAATTCATTGCAAGATTATCTTTTATTTTTTAAATTCACAATGAGTGTTATATTCATTGCTAAATGCTCATAGGATGATGATTAATCATCGATTTTTTCATTAAATACTCGCATTAATCATTGTTAATATAGTGTTATATCCGCAACAACTAGTGTTATATTCATTGCTAAACATTCACGTAATGATGATTAGGAGAAAAAGTCAACAGACAAATATTGTTATATGATTATTTGCTAGCAATATAGCGATGAATACGATATTTGTTGCAAACCAACGGGTAATATTCCTTGTCATACATTTAACTATTGAAGGTGTCAGTGCCACAATGAATATTAAATTATTAAGATTATCACTTGTGCCCCTCTAATATATTGCAATATCAATTATGTCTCTCTTTTTTTGGAATACCACTTATGCCATCGACTTCTTTTACAATTATCACTTGTGTCCTTCCGTTAGTTTGACCGTCAATGAGTTTAACTTAACCATGGTTCATTTGAACCAATGTTTGATTAAGAGGGACAAAACTGACCAAACATCCCCTCCCAACCCACCTCCGCTTCGCCATCCTCCACCTCCTTTGGACCTCTGCCTTCATTGCGAACCCCCATGGAGGTGGAGAAGACAAATTCTGGATGTTGCATTGCTTGGAGATAGATCATCTCATAAAGGTTGTCAGAGAACAGTGGTGCTGTAACGTCCCGGGCTTAGGTCATCGGTCCGTTATCGAAGCATTACTGGCCCTGACAACCTCTTGGAATCAGGCCCATACGAACCCGATTAACCACCCCCAAAATGCTTAAGCCGGGTTATTAGGTAGTAACCTTCTCACTATTTATCCCACCCGGAAACTACATGTTTCCACGGTGTGGGACTTTGTTGGGGTTTTTACAACCTCCCCTACTTATATTCGCAACGTCCTCGTTGCGACATGGCACATCACTTCTTCCCAGTGACAGTGGCGGCTGCACGCTCTGGGTAGCCATTTCCTCCAACCTCTTTGTAGGGGCGGTGATGAATACTCATTCATCACTCTTTATTCTTATATTTTAGCTACAAAAACCTTTGCAAATGCATGTAGATATGTGTAAATACAAATAATTACCAAAAGCATGCATTGTGTAAAAACCTATAATTAGCATGTTTTTGTGCAAAAATAAAAGAATAAAGATTAAAAAGAAAAAGAGGGAAATATTTAGAATAAATATTGAGCAACCTAAGCCAAGGGAGGGCTCAGCATGGGCCTGACCGCATAAAAGCCAAAGTAGAGGGAGATAGGGGTTCATGTGTAAATATTTATGTAAATAAATAAAAATATTTTTCCTCACAAAAATAAACTAAAATATACTTGTAGATACTTGTACATATTTATAAGTATAAAAATAAGATAAAAAAAGAAAAATAAAAAAGAACAAAAATATCACTTTCACATTGTACATAGACTCACCTATATATTTATTTAGCCTTGTAAATAAATAAAATTAATTCCCAAAATTTTTGTAAATATTTTATGTTATATAGTGTAAATAAATAAAAATAATCAAAATAAAAACCAAATAAAAATAGCAAAATTAAAAACACAAAAATATATTGTACATATACCATGTAAATAAATGTATATATGTATTTATTTTACCTATGTATAAATAATAAAAATAAATAAAAATACCTTTTTATTCCTTATTCTATAATGAAAATAAATAAAATATAAAATAGGAATAAAATTGCATAAAAATAATAATTAAAAATCAAAAATTAAAAAGCCTATATTGTACATATACCTATATATAGCTATATAGTGTATATACCTTATTTTTATTTCGAAAAAATTATTAAAAATCACTAAAAAATAGAAAAACATAAAATAAAAATATTTCATGTTTTAACTTTTTGCAAATTCGGCCATTTGCTACCCTAATTTTCACCCCTAAGATCCGGCCACGTGGCCAATTCCTGTTGGCTCCTGGGGATGTTGACCGCCCGGTCAACTACCCCCCCAGGACCACTTTGCACGGTTCTTAGCGGGTAAGCCCGCTTCTCGGATTTTTAGCGCTTAAACCTGAATCACATTCACTCAAACCCCGGGTCCGTTTTGATCTTGACATACCCGAGACCCTCGCTGGAGCTCTTGCATCGGGATCCACGCGCCTCCAAGCTTGCCTGAACCCCTCTTAGCCGGACCCCTAGCCATATATAGCCGTTGCTCCGCCACCCTAATGCCCAATCTTTGGCCATTCGAATCCTTCCCCTGTGAGCTCCAGTGAGTGCGCGAGAGTGACAGCTCGTGTCTGGCGCTATCGAAGCGAGGAGAGGAAGAGAAGCCATTGATCCGGTGAGCTAAGCCGTCGCTGCTCCGCCACCAGCAGGAGCACCGAGCCTCGGAGGGAGACTCTCCTCGAGGCAAAGACCAGGAGCTTCCGTAGCTCCTCCCCAGTCTCCTCATCCACCCAGGTAACTCCGATAGCCTTTCTTTTGCTCTGATTTTAGATTACGCCCAAATCGCTCCGCCGCCGTCCATCGTCGATTCCCATCGCTTCCGACCACTATTCGATCATCGGGCATCGCCACAGCCCTCGCCATCTTCCAGCGCACCTTCTTCACCCCTCCATCCAACCCAGCTCGCACAGGAGCTGGGAGCCGAGCTCCTCCGTCTACCCCCTTCGCCGGAGCTCGCCATATCGACCCACAGACCACCGTCGCTCCGCCTAACCGGGTCGAGGCAGTTTGCCCTCGACCCGCGAGTCTTCTGGATTGCTTTGCAGGTCGAACGAAGGCCATCTGAGGTCCTTCGTCATTCAGCCAGGAGGCACAGCTCTGCCGACCTTGCCCGAGCTCCTCAGAGCTCGGCTGGATCATCGGAGCCCACCACCAGCTGCGGGACACCCTTGCAGAGCTTCTCCGACCTTCAGGCGCAGCAGAGGAGCCCCGGAGTGAAGCCACCGGGCCGGCGAACTTCGCCGGTCATCTGTTCTTCGAGGACCCTCTTCTCCCGTTCGATCAGTCCTCCAGCTCCAGACTTCATCGAGACCGTCCATCTGAGGAGCAGCAGTCACCGCCCGATCATCAGGAGGACCGGTTCCAGCCATCCGATGCGCCAGGGTTAGCCATCTGAGCCCTGCACCGTTCGATTGCCCACGTGGAGGAACCCTCGCCATCGGATTCGCCCAAGGACACCAGCTGTGGAGCGGCCGTTGATCACCACCGTCGGATACGCCACGTGCCCTCCATCCAGCCACTCCGCGTAATAAAGGGTAATTTACCCTTAGGACCCATTTCTTATTTTATTTCGCTTTAGTCCTGTAAATATTGAGTTTAGTTGTTTAGTTTTAGGGTTATTTGCATAGAGACCATGGTACTTGCTTTTATTTGCTGAGATGCCCCTGTATGTGATGTGACACGTGCTTCGACACGTGATTTTCTGGGTGTTTTGCATTTCATGCCCTTGTAGTTCTGGTCGTTATTAGTTGAATGAAAGTTTTTACTTATTTGCACTTATACCCCTGTGCGTGGTTTATTTGAGCATGTGCGTGATATTTGTGGGTATTTTGCAGATAAGCTCTTGGACTTTTGGTACCTGTTACCAATAAGTCCTTGGAACTTATTTTTCTTGCATTTGGGTCCCTGAGTGCCCCAGGCACGTGCGTGGTGCGTGTTTTGCTGGGTTAATTGCACCAGACCTCCCAGATTCTCGGGTATTTGCACTTTGGTCCCTGTGCACTGTGCCCCTTCTTTATTTTTGAATAAAATAGCAAATTACCTCCAAATCCAACGAAAATTGGATACATGGCTCCTGCCATGGTGTAAAAATTTCGAGGATTTTTGAGGACATTTTTGTTTCCATTTGATATTTTTAAAAAATCAAAAACCTTTAATTTTGCTACTGTCTAATTTTAAAAATCATAAAAAAATATTAAATAGTGTCTAAAATTACAAAAAATTTGTCTTTTGTCCCCTTTTATTGTGTTTGATTTTCTAGCCAATTTTGGCTATTTTTCATTACTGAAAATCATTAAAAATTGAAAACACATAAAAACTTATAAAAATTCTAGTAAATAAACCAAAAATCCAAAAATAATAAAATAGGTGCCTAAATTTTCCTTGATTTATTCTCTTTACAGGAAAATTACCTCCCAGCTAATTTAGGGCTTTTAGATATTTTATCTAAGCCTTTTTAGCTCGGCTGGACAGTACCTTTGATTTCAGCTACTTTTTGATTTTTAGAAAATTCAATAAACATCAGAAAATTCTCAAAAATTCACCAAAAACATTAAAAATTATAAAACACATAAAAACATTTTTGTTAGAATTTTTGGCTGATTTTTAGTGCATTTAATAAATTGTTGAAGTGTGTGTTTATTTGTTTTTCTTATTTCCTTAATTAACTAAAAATCCAAAAAAAATATAAAATAATTAAAAACCACTAAAAATATTTGCTTCTTTTATTTTATTTTTCTTTTTGACTACTTCGTAGGTCGAGAGGCCAACCCGTGCTCCTTGAGTTCGACCCTGGTCGCTATAACAAGTTAATCCAATAGCGAGACCGCTTTCGCGTTTTTGATCGATTTTGTCTATTATTAGTGGTCTATTTTTCTTGATTGACATAGCTAAGTGATCGAGGTCACAACGACCATCTAGATACCTTTACCTTAGTCGCTTAGCTCGCTCATAAGGCGGCTCCACCTCTCGGGTAGCCCTTTCCACTGTCAGAGGGTGTTCGGCTCTGATACCATTTGTAACGTCCCGGGCTTAGGTCCCCGATCCGTTATCGAAGCATTACTGACCCTGGCAACCTCTTGGGATCGGGCCCATACGAACCCGATTAACCACCCCCAAAATGCTTAAGCCGGGTTATTAGATAGTAACCTTCTCACTATTTATCCCACCCGGAAACTACATGTTTCCACGATGTGGGACTTTATTGGGGTTTTTACAGGTGCTCCTTCAAGTTCGAGTAGTTATGGAAGGGGATTGGTCGGAGGAGGGGCTGGAGGGGACAGGGTTAGGGAGGAGGAGGTGGTGGTCGAAGGAGTGCACAGTGGGGGGCGGGGTTGGGGAGGAGCTCGGAGGAGAAAGAGGTTGTTGTTGGAGGAGGAGGAGGGAGGGAGAGAGGATGAATGAAGAGTGAATGACATATATACTCAAGTTAGTCAATTTAATTACCTTTGTGTTCCAAAATATAGCGTCCGCTTGAGATGCAGATGGACGACAACAACTAATCCGAGTGGTACAAGTGATAAATGTGAAAGAAGTCGGGAACACAAGTGATATTCCAAAACAGAGAGGAGCATAATTGATATTGCAATATCTTAGAATGACACAAGTGATCCAAATCCTAAATTATTTATTACCATAAGTTCCACATCATTTGCTTTTCCTTTGAATCTGATACCCTGCAAAAAAAAAGAAGAATTTTCTTGAAGGAGAACGCGATATGTATGTTGGAAATTGCATATCCAATCAAGGGACGGCTATGATTAGATGCTTCTTTTTCTTTTCGGTGTTCTTAATTGCATGTGATAAATTGAAATATACGGTCTAATACGGATGGTGGCATTGTCTTATCCTTATCCCTGTTAAATTTGAATACGAAGACGTATACGCAGACCATATCCTCGAAAAGTAGACATACATAGACGGAGTCGACGTATACGAAATACCATAGACCTAGGTTCGTATTCTCAATTGGGATATTTACACCATAATCATGAGTAATCTTGTAATTACCCCAGGAGCCCTCGATAATCATGAATTACATCAAGAATCCCGAGTAATGGTTAACCTTTACATGGCATAACCCTGTGTCAACTTCCGTCTTATTTCTCCGTTAACTCTAACGGAAATAGTCAATTTTGCCCTTCCAAACCCATCATATTTACAACATGATGCCATTCATCAAACAAAATAACCCCCCCCCCCCTCGTCGGCAAGGCCGCCGGTCCAAACTCCCCCACCTATGCCCGTGAGCTCCCCCCTCCCGTCCTTCCTATGTAGGAGGGGCCCCTCTCGTCGCCGAATCGTGGCCGAGCCCCTAGCTGCGAGGTCTTGTTCCTTCATGGATATACACGAGTACGTTGCACCGGAGGCCGCTTCCGACAGGGAACACGGTGTCGCCTTCGACTGGCGGGCTCTCGTCTTCCCGGACTCCGTCGCCTCCGGCGGCGGCGAGGCTAGATTGGAGGAGGTGGCGAGGGATCTCATAAGGAGGCTTCTGAAGAAGGACCCGTCTCGGAGGTTGGGCTCCATCGATGTAATTAATGATTATCAAGGGTTTCTGAGGTAATTACAAGATTACTCAGGATTATGGGTGTAAATATCCCTTCTCAATTACATCGGTGGATTATTTCGGCCCAAGCCCTTGATCTGAAACGGGCTAAAAGCAGACCAAGTTTGCAAATTGGCCCAATTCGGTATTGCCCCAAACACCGCCCCGTGTTTTCTTAATTAATATCTCCCTAATCCATAAACTGCAATATCAACTATAATGATATATTTTTTCAGATATACGATGAGTATATCTTTCTATTTAAGCATCTTTTGATTTCAAGTTTTGTTTATCCATTTGATCCAAATGATTTCTTATTTTATTTGTCTCGTGTTGCATAACAAAATCATCACGTACGACTTTCTTCTCAAGTTCCGGATCAACTATTGTCGACTGATGCTTTCTTTGTGAAAATACTTTGAAAAATCTGCGATGTTTATTCTATGAATGTGAGTTCACCAAAAGAATTTTTCATGCGTGCGGATTGACACAATATTCGCTTGAATATTGAATGCTCTTTTTTCACAAGAACTAACCAACACCGATGATGAACAACATCGACGGCTCAAGAGCGGAAATGTATCTTTTTGGTGGTTGACTTGGAAGGAGTGATATCTCAAGGCTTTTTAGGGTATCCGTATTTTTACTGAGAAAATTTCTTGTGAAATTAACTTTCTTTGGACAGTCAAGACTTCCTTTTTTGCGAGATTTGAATATGAGTTGTGCTTAAACTTAAAAGAAGTTGAATTCCACTGGGATGTTGTCGTTCCTTATCAGCTTATTTCATTTCCTTTCTTTTTATAATTATTAATGAAAATTTGTAATTATATATACACACATAAATCTATATTGTTGTGAATGTTTTATACATACGGATGTTTCTTCGTGTAAGCGAAGTTTGAGCTGAAGGTAAGCAACAAGATCAAGGATATATGATTTTTTTCTTATAGCAGAACAAAAAGGACGATCACAGTTGAAGTTTATTCCTTTTTATTTAGAATAGAACCCAGGGCTCCTTATATACTTGGAGACCTAGGGTTAGAGTTACAGTAGGAGTCGATTCTCATATACGATACAACCAGAATACCCCTAGGGCCAGGATTACAATATAAGATCTCAAACACTCCCTGTCAATTGTGTGTGTGTGCGTGAGTGTGTGTGTATGTGTGTGTGTGTGTCAATCGTTCTTAGCTTGTTGCAACATTTATCGAGATGTACGCATGCGAATGTCGTGGCGAACATATCTGCAATCTGATCTATAGATGGTATGTTGTGAGTACGAAGCATCCCTCTCTCCATCAGAGTCTAGTGTAGTGGCAGTCAACTTTCGCGTGTTTGGTTCATTCACAGAACATGGGGTTGCTGGCTATGTGCATTGTCAAGTGATTGCTGCATCTGAGCTCCATGATATCATTGGGGGTGATATGAAAATATGTGAGTATCGATGGAATCCATACTAATTCTGTTATTGCATAGGTCATAGCTCTGTATTCACTGTCAACACTTGAGCATGAGACTGGTGCTTGTTTCTTGCTCCTCAAAGCATTAGATTTCATGTCAGGTAAGTGCAGAATCATGTAGTGGATTTTCTATCTATCATAGTATGCATCTCAATAGGTAATGAGATCAAGGTTGTTATCTTTGGTGAACAGTTGACCTTTTCCAAGAGATGACTTGATGTACCTTAGAACCATCATGCATGCATCGAAGTGAGTTGAAGTAAGAGAGTCCATGAACTGGCTTAGTTTCTCGACAACAAGAGAGACATCTGATCGAGTGATGGTAATATATAATAACGTAGCCACTAGACACATGTATCGATCGGTATCTTAAATATCTGTTATCTCATAGATGCATCCTTATGATCCATAAATATATGTGGTGGCTAGGATCCTAGCATCATTGTTTCCCGATGCATATTAGTGGCATACTTTCGTTGAGACACGACTAATCCTTGCTTGGATTTTACCCCCATGAAGTATCGCAGTGGCCTCCATTCATTGTTCATGAATTATTATGTTAGCTGCTTCTTCATTTCTAAAAAAGTATCAGAGTCATCCCATATGAAGATGATGTCATCCACATAGATAAGCATTGCCATGATTCCTTCACCATTCATTCTTATAAGTAAAGAATGGTATGATGAAGATATGAAAACTATGCATGGGGGCTTTACTTGAGACCATATATGACCATGCATAGTAGGCACACATTTTGAACTCCCCTCGAGCCCCGAATACGGGAGGTTGCTGCATATGATGAATCTGTGATTCACCACTCTACTTAAATGAAAATAGAGCTCTGTCCCAAGTAATTAAATGCATTTAGGTATTTATAACTCATAATTAGAATTCATGCACTTGCAAATAATTTGCATAAATTATCATTTTCATTCTGCATTCATATATTCACTTGTCAAATAGCCTAACTTCACTAATTTTTAATTCACTCATACTAACTCCTAATTGACTGGAATTAGTCCATTGTGTACATACCGCTCATATTAACTAATGAAAAATTGTAAAAAATACTAACTTATATATGTGAAGTAAACCTAAACCCTAGTTTGAAACTAAAAAGTCGTAAATGATGATATCTTCACATATAGTCTCGTATGAATCTATACTCACTTTTGAATTAATATACATTTAATTATCTGCAGATCAAGATCGAATTCAAAAGAATCGGAGTTCATATGTGAAATTTGGGGTTTGAGACCAAATTGTATATTGTATATGTTCATCGATTTTTGACTCATCATTTTATGAACAAAATTAACTCTTTTAAATTTATTTCTTTTTCATTTAGGTTATGCAAATGTAAAGAACGACAATATGAGATCTCGAAATTTTTAATGCGACATATGATTATGCAAAGTCAACGGCCAATTAAACACAAGTTAATTAAGTCACCATCAACTTTTTTAATATAAAGAAAGGAATTGTATGCGACTTGCCCACTTTGCCGAGGTTTCATAATTGGGACGTCAATGATTAGGAACCGATCTGAAAAATAATTTAATCACGATGAATTTATAACTAAAAATAATGCTATAAATATCTTACAAATTAAACTCTTATTGAAATCGGACCGGATCGATTGATTCAATTGCTTGGACTAATGAATCATATCTGGACCAGCTTGATTACTTGATTTCAAACGATTCGATTTCAAATACTATCATTTTTATTCAGCTTAAATATTACTATTTTTTACTCTGATCGTCTGAAGTACGATTCAATATCAAAATTGAATTATAATTCATATTTGATTTAAGTTGAAAAATTGTAGTTTTGGTGGAAGTTGAATCTATGATCGTTATTTATGTAAATAATTACTAACATAATTATCCACAACAACTTCCTTTTCATCTATATTATTTTAGAAAAGATTTTTTAAGGAGCGCAGGATCCATTAGAATTGTAATATATCAGGATTACAATCATTTCGATCAAAATATTTATTTTTTACATATTTTATATCATTTTCTAACAGAGATGATATTTTTCATAGAAAGTAAATATTAAATTAATGTGAAATGATAGTTTGAAAAATAAAAATGACAGTTGTAATACAAATAAAGAAACGATCATTTCATATTAATTTCAGACTTACATTTTTTGTAAAAATGATAATTTGTAGTAAGTTAATATGGTGTAATATCTGTAAAATAATTAATATTTTTCTCAAAATAGTTTTAGACAATGGTAGAAATGAAGATGTTCCACAATCCTAACGAGCCCTTTGCTCACTGGAAAAGCCAAGTTATTCTATTATGATGTCATAGCTTATGCATTTTAGTAATTGAAAAATCATGAGAGAAACAAGCCTACTCATTATCTAGAGCTGGCCACGGTTGTTTTTGCTTTGAAGTTGTGGAGACATTATCTGTATGGAGAGAAATTCCAAGTGATTACTGACCATAAGAGTCTCAAATATCTTTTCTTTTAGAAGGACTTGAACATGAGGTAACATCATGTTTAGAATCATTGAAAGATTATGACCTCTGCTTGGATTATCATCTGAGAAAAAATATTGATGTGACAGATATCCTCAGCAGGAAATGAGAAGCTAAATTTGCTTACATGAGATTGCAATGGAAGCTCATTGAGGATTTCGTCTAGTGGAAGCCTTTCATGGATGGGAACCATGATATTTTGTTGTTGTATTGCAAATTCGCTTAGTAAAGTTAATCCGAAACTATCGCAGATGGTTGAAGGATCGATGAAGCCTTCTAGTGAGCTGTCGATTGCAGTCGACAAAGGATTAAGATTTATGAATCGATTATGAGTTCTTAATGATCAAGAAATTAAAAAAGAGATCTTAGATGAGGTATAGTTTCATGTACTATATATGTCTAGGGAGAATAAAAATGTACAAGGATTTACAAAGAAATTTAAGGTGAAAAAATATAAAATGAGAAATTGCAGAGTTCGTTTGCTGATGTCTCGTTTGTCAGCAGGCAAAGATCGAACATCAAAGGTCATCTGGAGAATTGCAGCCATTGGATCCTCCAGAGTGGAAATTGGAGCATATTACTATGGATCTTGTAGTGGGTTTGCTTCCCACAAATGGTGCCAAATATGATTCCATTTGGGTGATTGTGAATCGATTGACTAAATCAGCACACTTTTTACTTATACAACATGATCAAGAGTCTAGCAAAAGTTATATGTCCACGAGATAGTGACGTTTCATGGTGTACCTATCTCCAGTGTCTCCAATCAGTATGCATATTTCACATCCATATTTTGGAAGAGCTTGAATGATGTGTTGGTTACAAATCTAAAGTTTAGCACATGTTTTCACCCACGGACTAATGGACAATTAGAAAGAACCATCCAAAACATTGAAGGATATGCTTAGATCATGCAACGAACTTTGCTGGAAATCGGGATTTTCATTTGCCACATGTTGAATTTTCTTATAATAATAATTTTCATTCTAGTATTTGGATGGCCCCATATGAAGCACTATATGGTAGACTATGTTGCTCTCCCTTATGTTGGGATGATGTAGGTGAAAGTTAAGTCCTAGGACCATAAATTATCTTGGATACTTCAAGGAAAATTGATATTATCAAGAAGGGACTATTAGCAGCACAAAGTATGCAGAAAAGCTATGTTGATCGTCGAAGGCGCGATCTTCAATTTGAAGTGGTTGATCAAGTCTTTATCAAAGTCTCTTTTATGCAGGAAGTCATTCGCTTTGGAAAAAAGGGAAAACTGAACCCAAGAAGAGAATTGACGAAGCTTCTTATCATCAAGAATATACATGATGAATTTCATATTTCGATGCTAAGGAAGTACATAGAATCATGAAGTGCAAACAGAGATCATCGATCGTAAGGAAAATCAATTGCGACATCGGATGATCCCCATGATTAAAGTATTGTGGAAACATCAGAAGCGTGAATAACTTACTTGGGAGTTGGAGGAGGAAATGTGATTCAAATATCTCGAACTTTTTGGTAAGTTCTTATATTTATAATTTCGGGATGAAATTTTTTATGAGATAGATTGTAACAACAGCTATCTTATCAAATAGAATGGTTATTTATGGGTAGAAAAAAATTGAAAAAAAAAGAATTGAATTGAATTAACAAAAAAAATCGAGAGAGTGGTCTAATAAGGGAGAGAGAGAGAGAGTGTACGTGACAGTTATTGAGAGGGACTCGTTCACCCATGCAATTGAGATCGAGCTTTCCATTTTTGGGATAGAGCAATAAACGCTCTCATGATTATTCTTTTTCTTGTTTAAGAGAGAGAAGGATTATCCTCTACCAAAGCGAAGATGAACCCATCCAAGAGCCACTTCCTTTAGGCCGAGTTAATCCGTTGTTGAGAATGAGTCGTCATCTACCTGCGGACCGTGATCAGAAGAGAAGAATCACGATGTCGACCCAACCCTTGGAGTAGTTTAGTTATTCCTCGCGGATACGGTATGTGTTCTATCTTTCAAGTATCTCGATCTTTCTACCTTGGATAGGTACGTAGGGTTAGTCCAATTCGCGTCGATTTTTAAATCGCCTATTATCAATGAGCATTTCTTGCTCGTAGAAAATTCGGATCCCATCGATTTCCTCCACGTTGCTCGTCACGAATTTTTATATGGATTGTTTTTTTTTTGCCATACTACAATAGTTCACTACAAACAAAAGAAATCAACGGTTGTTTATCTAAGACAGATCTGATACGTAAATGAAAACAAAAAGAAGAGGAAGAAGTTGCCGATCAGAAGCTATCAAAAGGACCTTGAATTTTATTACACATGCATACCTATTAGGGTAGAATTATGATGACTTTACAAGTCCACAAGGCTACGGATTCTTTTATGCATAATTACTACTTGAGAGTAACAGAGATTGGATTTGTAACACTCATACCCCCAAACATAGTACCACATCTAAAATCCACGAATTGTGGGTGTGGTTTATAAATGGTGGGGACTACTACTTGGGCTTAAGCATTTTGGGTGGTTGGCAACAGGTCCATTTGGGCCCGTATCCAACAAGTTGTCAGTGTCAGTTTTCCTCGATAACAGACCGGGGACCTAGGCCCGGGTCGTTACAAATGGTATCAGAGCGGGTTCCCTCTGATAGTGGAAAGGGCTATCCAAGAGGTGGATTCACCCCTACAAAGAGATAGGAGGAATTTGCTACCCGGAGCGTGCAGCCGTCACTGTCATTGGAAATAAGTGATGAGCCATGTCGAAACGAGGACGTTGCGAATATAAGTGGGGAGGTTGTAACACTCATACCCCCCAAACATAGTGCCACATCTAAAACTCACGAAGTGTGGGTGTGGTTTATAAGTGATGGGGACTAATACTTGACAACCTGTGCTTAAGCATTTTCAGGGCTAGTATTCATCGATAACGGAGACGTTACAAATGGTATCAGAGACAATTTCCCTTTGATAGTAGAAAGGACTATCTGAGAGGTGGAGCCACCCCTACAAAGAGATGGGAGGAAATGACTACCCGGAGTGTGCAACCGCCACTGTCACTGGGAGTAAGTGATGGGCCATGTCACAACGAGGACGTTGCGAATATAAGTGGGGGAGGTTGTAACACCCATACCCCAAAACATAGTGCCACATCTAGAACTCACGAAGTGTGGGTGTTGTTTATAAGTGGTGGGGACTAATACTTGACAACTTGGGCTTAAGCATTTTGGGTGGTTGCAAACGGATCAATCTGGGTCCGAATCCAACAAGTTGTCAAGGTCAGTTTTCCTCGATAACGGACCAGAGATCTAAACCCTGGACGTTACAAATGGTATCAGAGCCAATTTCCCTCTGATAGTGGAAAGGGCTACCCGAGAGGTGGAGCCACCCTTACAAAGAGATAGGAGGAAATGACTACCCGGAGCGTGCAACCGCCACTGTCACTGGGAATAAGTGATGACCCATGTCGCAACGAGGACGTTGCGAATATAAGTGAGGGAGGTTGTAACACCCATACCCCCAAACATAGTACCACATTTAAAACTCACGAATTGTGGGTGTGGTTTATAAGTGGTAGGGACTACTACTTAACAACTTGGACTTAAGCATTTTGGGTGGTTGTCAATGAGTCCATTTGAGCCAGTACCCAACAAGTTGTCAGGGCCAGTTTTCCTCGATAACGGACCGGTGACCTAGACTCGAAACGTTACACGATTAATGTTAAATACTCATATATGCCATAATTGATCTGACGCCATTTCCATCTATGGAATGATGAGTGTATATGTGTTCTACAATGAGAGAGAAGTTAAGATTGCTAATTATCTGGATGGTAATAAAATATATTGGAAACTTATTCAATGATGCTGCATGACATCTCCTGGTTATGTGATATAATGCCACTGAATGCCATGAGTATATTCTGATTAGTGGTGAATCTAGTGGTTTAACTATAGATTGGATTCAGCAGTGCATAGTGTTTATATGGTGTAACTTAAGTATGATTTACCTTTCAAAAAAAAAAACTTAAGTATGATTTTAATCTATTCGAATCGTGCAAGTACAAAAAGAAGTGGGATTTGGATCTTTGAGGTGAACACATAGCAGTTAGCTATTAATCGAGGCAATCTTAACTAGCGTTCGTGAAAAACATGATTCCACAGATATGGTAACATATGTTTTAATTCCATATATAGTGTAGTTATATCGCACCTTCAAAATACGCTATGTATTACACATTTAAAAAATATGTCAATAGTGTTATTTATAAATATGCTAGGACTTCGCAGGAAATG
Source organism: Ottelia alismoides (assembly GCA_037367405.1). Lineage (NCBI taxonomy): Eukaryota > Viridiplantae > Streptophyta > Magnoliopsida > Alismatales > Hydrocharitaceae > Ottelia > Ottelia alismoides. The sequence goes on along the minus strand of JAZKJV010003434.1, from coordinate 265,863 downwards.
GAGATTATATATAGCATCTATGAAATGCATTATCAAAGCTGTACACTTTTGATAACACATTTCGTAAATGCGTTATTCATTGGACATTTGGAGCTTACAAAAAATAGTATATATAACACATTTAAAAATGTGACATTGATAGTGTATTTCGAAGATGTGATGTAACCACTGTCTAGGAAATTATATGTTACCATATCCGTGGAATTATATTTTCCTAGAACATTAGTTAGAAACTTGCTCGCTATTAACCGGTATAATTTTCAAAAAATAAAATAAGTAATTCTAATAAAAGAACTAAAAATCAATTGGTAGAAGAATAAATAATCAACTGACAATCAAACTGTTGGAATTAACTTTGTTGGGATATTTTGATATAATTTGATGGTCAATATCAAGTTGTATTAATGTATCCCAATTCCTGGAAATTCAATATTTCAACCTTGTGGGGTGCTATTTAGTCCCACATCGTGGAGAGTCAAAACTAGCACTTGGTTTTTATATGGGAAGTCCTGAGACCAGTCTGAAAACAGACTGGAGAGGACTTTGAACCATCACAGGCGCGTCCGCGCTGCGCGGGGTTCGGGTGTGGGCGCGGTGCGACTGCGGCCGCGGCTGCGGCGTGGCATGAAGACCGGGCCAGTTTTATGTAACCGCACGTTTGAATTCCAAGAGACGTATCCCTTTATCCTCTCACGATTCGTAACCGTCCGGACGGCTTTAAGTATCTCTTATAGTCATGGGTGAGGGTTACGAATATATAGAGTTCTCATTCCCACCGCCTCTCTTCTCCCTCTCACGATCCCGGGCTTCGTCTACGAAGGTGACTTTCGAAGATATTCAAGTGCGGTGCGCACCGTCGACGAGCGTGGAACCGTCGGACCCTGGGAGGGGCATGTCAAGGCCTTGTGCGCCGATAAAGTAGGGGGCACTGTTTCTCTAAGGGGAGTCCTACAACAGGATGCTTCGGTTGTGATCTCTAACTCTCCCATTTTCTTTGTCGCATTATTTGTCGTGATGGTTGTTTCCGGATTTTTCCCTTATTCTAAAATGCATATATTCATTAAATATATATATTATTCTTGTCATTAATGATCTGGATACATACATACGTTGATTTAAATTGGAAACATGTTGATAGTCAGATTCATGTATGTATATTGATGTCTTTTTTAACAACACAAACGACATTGCGAAGCTAAGTGCTACGCGTAAAGTTTGAACCACTTCGAGTCCACATGTTGGGTCCATTTTGGACATTAAAGGCCTAAAGAATAACACCTTCCGCAATAGTGTAAAGTTCACATATTGACGCAATTGATGTCCTCGCAACATGGATACAAGTGAATGATTGAAATTGTTTGGGAAAGCGGCTAGCGTCGGCGGTAGGTAATAGGAAACAACTCATTTATAAGAGCAAATTCAAACGTACACGTGGAAATCTCAGACACCAGTATTAAGAACATCTGAAACTAAGATAAATTTATTAGTATAATCGTTTAGTCATACTCATTATCAATTATATTGTGCCTTTTGCTAATTTCGTATCTTTCCTAAATCATGCTAAGTTATTTTCGCTTACGAACATTTTGTCACTCATGTGGCTTCCCATGTCGTGGGTTCGTCGGAGGAGTAGCAGTTGAAGTGGTCTGAGTAGCAGATAGAAGAATAGATATTTATAATCGGTAGTGCTAGTTTCCTCCCTTTTTTGTCTTATTATTAGTCGCGCCTAAGAAATATTTTATTGTTCTTTTGTGGTTATTTTTCTATCTTGACGGAGGACTTATGAGGGGCTTGGCTTTGTCTTTGAACAAGTCAAAGCAACTTGGTAATGAACATTTTCTTTGAAGTATCTCAAGTGGATCTTGTTGCTTGCTATTTTTGCAACCATATTTTTTTAATGGTGGATTAGATATGCATGCATAGCCTTCGGATCTAGCGTGACATCGTATTATATTATGCTTACGTTGGTCACACGATTCTGGATCATTACAAAGAAACTGTGTAGCATTCACAAACACAATTTATATCGTACATAATAATAGGTAAATGCTTACCGTCACAAGATTTGGAAGGTTGCTACTCTTTATAGTGGAGAAAAGTCACAAGAAAGAAAAACCTTAAATTTCATATTTGGACTCATTTCGCCAAGTCTGGAAAGAGAAATTTCGGTGAAAATCGTCGGAAATGTAGGAAATGACTCTAAACTTGATATTTTTCAAAAACTAAGGTTTTTAGATTCTTAAGTCAATAAATAAAATAGAAATATACATTATTTTATAAAATAAATTTTTAAAATATAAGTTTTGAAGTAGTGTTATCGTCATAATCATGTTATCGTCATAATCATCACATATATTGATATGTAGAGCAATATATTACCTAGAGTTAGAACTATCTGCTAAGCTGGAAGCAAAAGCCATGATAATCACATCGTCAATAAAATGAGGTGACACATATAATAACAAGTAATAAAAACACATACACACATATCAAAATAAACAAAGAGCAAAAAATAAATCTCTTCAGTTAAAACTTCAATTTAACTCTTAAATCTTGTGTCTATTTGATTTGGTTTGGATTTAGATCTAAAGTTTGGGACCTAACTAAAGGAACTTCTTCAAACATTATAAATCACTCTAACAACTCAACACATCAATGAATAAATAAGTTAAAATTCATTAATGTATGCGAATTTTAATGAAAGCGAATAGTAGATTCCCTTATTTTTGTTGTTTCATCAAAACGACATGCAATTTCAATGAAATTACATTGACATTTCGCTGATATTTTGATGAAATCCTGAATAGAAATAAGTAAGCATTTCAATTTCGATGATATAGAAAAATAGATATTTTCGAGAAATTCAGTGGAATTTCGTTGAAATTTGAGGCCATGCTAAAAACTATATTTTTCCTTTTCTCTCTCTATTATTATCGTTTGGTACTAAAATTCCTCCATCATGTATTGATTTTTATTATTATTTAATTTACAAAAATCACATGAATTGAGAGAACTCTATCAAATTGACAAAAATGGTTTGGGATAAAAATTATTTTCCTATTAATATATGAACCGCGATAGCATAGAAATATTATTTTCCCATTAATATGTAATTTGGAATAAATAATCTATTTAACCACTAGGATTAATCGAAACCTACCACTGATATGTAATTTTAACTTAATAAAAATTCATAAAGCATAATTAAACTCTCAATATATGTATAATACAACAAAATTTGCCTACAACAATAATCCAATCTTCAGTAATATATCTTTCATTGCTAAAGTTATAACAAAATATATTCATTATGTTTTCTTTAAATAATCTTTGCTAAATTTAGAAACGATTAGGATACACTTTAATAAAAATGTTATCGGATAATCACTACCATATCAACAACAAATAAATTTGTTATAATTTATAAGAAGAAAAAATAATTTTACAATTAATAATATTAGTTAATATGAATTCAACATCTGGTGATATGACTAAATATTGGCATTGTTCATTGTCTTAGATCAATTTCTTGTAGCACAATGCTTTATTATGTAGAGTAAATTACAAAAAAAAATCCCTGAACTATACACTTGATTTCATTGTCATACCTGAACTTTAAAAAGTAACAATGTGGTACCCTAACTTTCAAATGTGTCTCAATGTGGTCCTTCACCATAGAAATTTGGTTGATTATTTCGTCATTTTAACCATAAATTTCAATAGGCAAGGACTACATTGAGACAAATTTGAAAGTTCGAGTACCATATTATTACTTTTTAAAGTTCAGGTATGACATTGAAATCATATGTATAGTTCAGTGACTTTTTTGTAATTTACTCTATTGTGTATTATACATAAGCAAGTGAGGTCATATGTTCATATTACTTAAACAATTTCATATTATATTTTTAATCTTAGTTTTGAGTTGAAATTACTTAGAAATCATATAAAAATACATATCTTATTTTTGAATTAATAATTACTTGTATTACCTAAATTCTATAATGTAATTTAGAAATTGGATATTTATATTATATGAATCACAATCACAATTTAGCCTCCTCGGATATGAAATCATTACTTCGTCCTTGATCCTAGAGATTTTGCTGATTTGATTTCACATGCTATTGCTCTAGATGGATGGTTTACATATGATACAAGTATTATTTGAATGGTAATTATTCTATAACAATTGCATCAAACATGGTGAAAGAAATTATGTAATCTTAGTACATTTTGTTAAAGTGAGATATGTATATGTATTCATTTTAAAGTAATTCTGCAACCATATTTATATAGTAAAGGGGTATATACATACGGAATTTAGCGTATATCAAAGTGAGATCTGTATATGTATTCATTTTAAAGTGGATATGGATATGGATGCCATTATAAACTAAAACGATAGTGGATCGGTACAAATATATCCATATGTGAATACATAACGATAATTGTTAATATAAAGGATTTTTTATCACGTGTGCCATTCTTAATTACTGCAATATCAGTTATGACCTGTCCTTTTTTAAAATATCAGTTGTGGGTTGACTTCTTACAAAATTCACAGTTCTGCTCTTCCCTTAAGGTAAAGAAAATCATAATTGATATTGGAAAAGAACAGAACTGTGAATTTTGTAAGAACATAGTGGCACAACTGAATATACAAAAAAGGAAGGGATAAATGATATTGTAGAAGCTAAGAAGAGCTCAAGTGATAAAACTTTAATATAAAATGATGGGCTTTTACGCTTGTTCCCCTCTAAGATTATGCAAGTACAATATTATCCCTACCTTTTTGCAACATGTATATCTCTATATACTAAAAAATTCATAGTTTTGTCGTTCCATTAAGGGAAAATAGCATCGTAAATGTAATTACAAAAGGGCAGAATTCTTAAATTTGTAAGAATATAACGGCGGAAGTGTTCTTGCAAAAAGATCCGAGCATAATTGTAATTGCATAATTTCATAGGGGTACAAGTGTAAACTCCTAAATATTGTGCAAAAATGTATAGGAGAGTATGTTCTTTAGAGCTTCATTTTATGCAGGGGTGCTAATTGAACTGAATCATTCGATTTGGTTAGGATTCGTTCAATAAAAATTTGGAAAAATGAATCGAAATAAACTGAATCTAAATTCAACTTGTAGATTGGATTCCCAAATGAACCGAATCTGAAATAACCTGAATTTGTTTGATATTAATTTGATTCAATATTTATACACATACATGCATTTATATTTATATTTATATTCATATTTATGATATATACATGCATATAATATATACATATTTACATACATACGTGTAACAACCCCACCTTAGGTTGATGAGGATCCTTTCGAATATTCCCATGTAAGGAGTTATAAGATAATTGCATCAAAGAGTTTGTTGTTAAAAAGAATACCGATGCATATATTAAACAGTAAATCATCGGATCCAAATGAATTAACAGAGAAACAACACCGAATAAGATTATATTAATCGCATGTTTCCCAATCATTATCCGATTATAAAATGCAACCAAGAACCGATTAAAAGAACAGAAACATAAATAAGGGCATGATCCAGAAAGAGTTAAGCAATAAACATATTGCGGCAACCAAAATGAAATAAAGATTAGATTAGAAGTCACCGAAGCGTCCATGAAATAGACTGTCCTTAGAGAAGATATCGCCCCCACAATACCGGTGCGTAGGGTACTGGCGATCCGCTCCCAGGATACGACGGCTCACAATCGTCGTCGGCGCACACCAACGGGATCGTCAGCCGAGAGAGGAAGAGGAAGACGTTCGTCCGTGAGAGGAAGAACCAGAGAGAGAGAGACGGCGTGAGAGGTATTTCTTGCGAGTGAAGAAAAGACGGCGTCGGGTGAGGGATATAAAAAGAGGGGCTCGCGTGCCCTAGCGTGAGGTGACATTTGGTTTCCGAAAACGCCCCACAACAGGCGTGTCCATTCGTATTCCAAACATGCGGCTAAATCGAGCCGTTTGGATCAAGTCTGATTCCCAATGTGATCGCGATTAAATTAATTTGTCCAATTAATTTAATCAATCAGCCAAATGAAACCCGCAGCAAAAGTATCGAGATCCGAGATCCGAATTGACTCTCCCGAGCCCGAATTGACTCTCCCGAGCCCGAGCCCGAGCCCGAGCCCGAGCCGGAGCCGGAGACGGAGCGGAGCGGAGCGCGCGCGCATGCGTGGTCCTCCATTCCTCCTCTCTACTATTGCTACAAGAGCTTGGGGTGTGGACTCATATATAAGTCCACCAAAAGTTTAGTTCTCTAAGGTATGGTACTAAACTTCCACCCAAACTCACCCATGGTTCAAATTTGGGAATTCCCAACTTTCCCTCCAAACATTTAGTTTCCCAATTGAAACCAAATTAATGCCAATTGTAATGAATAGGTTTTCCAATTAAAACCTATCTACATTTTTAATACAACAATCCCCCACGAATTCACCAATTTGAAAAGAGATTCAAAAGGATTTAAAAGACTTCTTTCGGCTGCTCACACTTTGCTTTCAGTAAAGGTACCTTCCGGTTTGAACCTCTACCTGAGTTTACTACTTTCACTTTAACATGAACGAAATGAACTACGTCTTGAACTTCAGACCTTGGTGTTAAAGTATACGGTAGAAACAACAAAGCGTTGTTCTTGGTACAATCTTCAGGGTTGGTGCTCTTAAAGGCCATCCACCCTTATCCTGTTTCATGAGTGTGTTCAGGAAAGACCCTCTTCCTTTAACTGCGGCCCGCAGTAACACTCACATAGGTGGCGTTCTCCAAGGATGCACTACTAACATCCTGCCCAAAGGCTTGAACCCATTCAGAGCCTATGCTCTTCCTAAACTTGCAGCTTAAATGGCACTCAGGCTTCCAGGGATAAGACACTCATGCTTACGCATTAAAATTAGAGTGCCAACCAGTTCTCCAAACAGCTTGTTATTACCACATTGAACCTACTTTGTGGGATCTCCACTCAGATAGGTTGGGTTGCTACTGTAGAGGAACTCCCAATGGGTCTCAGTCCCATCCCAAGCCTAGACTTTAGGACTAAAGATCTATCAAGTCCCTTAGTCAACGGATCTGCCATGTTGTCTTTGGATCCAACAAAATCCACAGTCAACACTCCTCGAGACACCAAATCTCTTAACGTCTTAAGTCTGATTTGTATGTGTCTCCTTGTTTTCTGATTGAGCTTTGAACTCTTGATCTTGGCAATTGTGGTCATATTATCACAAGGTACCGAGATCGCAGGAACAAGCTGACCTACAATGGGAATCTCAGACAGAAGTTCCCTTAGCCATTCAGCCTCAATTCCAGTAGTGTCCAAAGCACACAGCTCGGCCTCAAAGGTGGATCGAGCTAGAATGGCCTGCTTCACAAACCTCCAGGAGACTGCACCGCCTCCGAGGGTAAATACATACCCTGTAACACCATTACTCCCAGACTCCTCTATTTTCCCTATCCAGCTTGCGTCACTGTAACCTTCTAGTACAGAAGGATGTCTACCATAATGCAAACTAAGGGAAATAGTTCCCTTCAAGTACTTCAGTACTCGATCCAGAGCCTCCCAGTGAGTACGGTCAGGACAGCTAGTGTATCTACTCAGCTTTGTAACCGAGAATGAAATATCAGGTCTCGTGCAATTTGCAAGATACATTAAACTTCCTATCACTTGTGAATACCTTAGCTGGGCTACAGGTACTCCACTTTTATTCTTAAACAGCGTTTTGGATGAATCATAAGGAGTGCATACAGCTTTGCAATCTTGATATCCAAATTTCTCAAGTACCTTCTCAACATAGTGAGATTGAGAAATTACAATCCCATCAACTGACCTTGTCAGTTTGAGACCCAAGATTACATCAGCAACACCCATGTCCTTCATCCCAAACTTGCTACTTAAGAATGCCTTAGTCTCATTAATAATCCTCATATGTGATCCGAACAACAATATGTCATCAACATATAGGCACAAGACAATACACTCATCACCTTTCACTTTGGAATAGACACACTTGTCGGATTCATGAACCTTAAAGCCACATGACAAAATAGTCTTGTCAAATTTTTCATACCACTGCTTTGGTGCTTGTTTCAATCCGTAAAGGGATTTGACAAGCTTGCAAACCTTTCCCTCATTCTCAGGAGTCACAAGCCCATCAGGTTGATCCATATAGATCTCTTCCTCAAGATCGCCATGCAAGAAGGCGGTCTTCACATCCATCTGGTGGATAGAGAGATCATATACAGATGCCAATGCTATGAGCATCCGGATTGTGGTCATCCTAGTCACAGGGGAATAGGTATCAAAATAATCGATACCTTCCTTTTGCCTAGAGCCTTTGGCAACTAATATGGCTTTGTACTTTTCAATTGATCCGTCAGGTCTAAGCTTTCTCTTAAACACCCACTTGCACCCAATGGTAGAGCATCCTTTGGGTAAATCAACCAACTCCCAAGTCCCATTAGCCATAATGGAATCCATCTCAGATTTGATGGCTTCCTTCCATTGTTTTGCTTCAGTCGAAGCCATGGCTTCCTTGTAATTTGGTGGATCACCCTCGATCTGGTAGACAACGAAGTCACTACCCAGATCCTTGGCTATCCGAGGTCTTTTACTCCTCCTTAGCTCATTCTCTTTAGAAAGATCATTGGGTTCAGGTTGAGTCTCAACCCCCACATTCGATATCCTTTCCACTTGATCTGGAATAGATCCTGATGTGGAGGCGCCCTCAATGGTCAGATTCTGAGGAATCACAGTCTTCAACGGAAAGACATCCTCAAAGAAGGTAGCATCACGAAGTTCAACAATAGTGTTGACATCTATGCCCGGTATCTCGGACCGAATTACCAAGAACCTATATGCATAGCTATTTTCTAGATAACCTAAGAAGACCGCATCAACAGTTTTAGGACCAAGTTTTTTTCTCTTGTGTTCTGGGACTAAAACCTTAGCGAGACAGCCCTACACTTTGAGATATCTTAAACTCGGTTTCCTATTTCTCCAAAGTTCAAAGGGACACTTTTTCATATGTCTTGGTGGCATCCTATTCAGAATATTGATGACACGAAAAGATCCCCAAGACCCGGGTGAAATAAAATGGATCAAGGGTCGTTGCGACCCGGATCTCGGAGATCAATCGCTCGATCAAGAAAATAAAGTTCAGACTACCAAAATCAAATAAAATCAATCAAAACACGATAGCGGTCCTGGCTATTGGATTAGCCTGGTATAGCGACCAGGGTCGGACTCAGGGAGCACGTTATGGCCTTGCGGCCTACGAAGTAGTCAAAAATAAACTAAAATAAAATAAAAGGTATTTTTGGTGGATTTTCAATTTTTATAATTTTTTTGGATTTTTAAAGAGTTAAGAAAATAAGGAAAACAAATAAACAAGGCTATTCAACAATTTATTTAATGCATCAAAAATCAGTCAAAAATTCCAATAAAAATGTTTTTGTATATTTTATGATTTTTACTATTTTTGTTCAATTTTTGAGATTTTTCTGATTTTTATTTAATTTTCTAAAAATAAAACAATGTAAGAAAATGGAGGTACTGTCCAGCCGAGCTTGAGGGACTTAGATAAAATATCTAAAAATCCTCAATAAGCCTGGAGGTAATTTTCCTGTAAAGAGAAAAAAACAAGTAAAATTTCGACACCTTAATTATTATTTTTAGGTTTTTAAATTATTTATTATAATTTTTATGAGATTTTAGGTGTTTTTCATTTTTTATGAGTTTTATATAATGAAAAATGGCCAAAATTGGCCAGAAAATCAAACACAACAAAAGAAATAGTAGCTAATTTTTTTGTAATTTTTAGATAGATTTTGATATTTTTTGTGAGTTTTTAAATCAGACATTAACAAAAATGACTGTTTTTTATTTTTAAAAATAGTAAATAAAACCAAAAATGTCTCCAAAAATTCTAGAAAATTTTACAACATGGCAGGAGCCATGTATCCAATTTTCATTGAATTCGAAGTTAATTTGCTATTTTATTAAAACTAAAAATCAAGCAACAGTGCACAGGTACCTATCTGCAAATATAATAGAGTTCTGGGCCCCCTGGAGAACAAGCTTGGAAACTATAGGGTAAGGAATGCAAAATAGCCCCCGGGCCACGCACGATACACGTGACTCAGGCCTGGGGGGACCTGATTGTCATTCCTATTTATAAAAGTGTAAAAAGTAACAAGCCAAAAACGCAGGGCCAATAATGCAAATACACCAAAAATTACGTGTCGATGCACGTGTACACAGCAAACAGGGGTATAAATGCAAATATGATAAACAATAGGGTCCTTAGTGCAATTTTTACAAAAATCAAAGAACTAAACTATGTATTTACAGGACTAAAAACTAAATGCGAAAAGTAGAGGGGCCTAAGAACAAATACCCCTTATTAAATGGAGCGGGCCGGATGTGCGCCACGTAGTAGATCCAACGTGGCGCCTTTAACCTTGAAACGCTGGCCTGATCAAACGGGTGAGGGTCCTCCACGTGGAGATCTGACGGTCCTCGTAGGTCGTGGCTGAACCCTCGGTGGATCGACGAAGGAGAAGAGGACACGTGGGGATCTGACGGTGGAGACTTGCTGGTGCCTCTTCCTCCGATCGTGCGGTCCCGATCAGTCCTCCTACAGATCTGACGGTGGAGACGCTCCTGGATGGACGGCCTAGATGCGAACTGGAGCGGGAGGACGATCTAACGGCGCGAGGAGGTCCTGGAAGAACTATCGGCCGACGAGCTTCGCCGGCCCGAAACTCGAGCGTGAAGGCTCCTCGTTGGCTGCTGGAAGGCTGAGAAGAATCGTGGGAGCCTTCCGCGTCTGATGGAATGCTCCGATGATGGCGGGGAGCCCTGGAGAGCTCCGGCGGCGATGAAGAGCCTGGAGCTGCTATGCTCGAGCCTTGGACCTCCAGATGAGGTCCTTACGACGATCTGACCTGCACAAGCAAAACACGGGGTCGAGGGCGAACTGCCTCGACCCGTTAGAGCAAGTAGGATGTGAAGGATGAGGCGGTATGAGGGCTCTCCGGCGAGCGGCGGAGGGTGAGAGCCGATATCCCTACTCTGGGGCGAGTCAGGGGGAATGGAAGGTCAGAGAAGGTGGAGAGGAGTCTGGTGGACGTGAAGCGAAGGTCGGAGGGGTGAATGGGTGAACGGAGACGAAGGGCGGAGGCGGCGGAGCTACACTAACAGCAACTGAAAAATCCTAATCTAAGCTAATCTACGGGCTAAAAAGGTTACCTGGAGGATGCTGTCGACTGGGTTGGAGCTCCTAGGTCATTGCCTGCAGGCGTCGTCTCCCCGAGGCTGAGCGCGCTTGCGGCGGCGCACGGCGGTGAAAACCACCGGATCAATGGCTCCCGGCTTCCCGGGCCTCGCTGCTACTCCGCCAGGCACGGTTGTCACTCAGGCTCACCAGAGGAGGTCACATGCGACGAGGGGGAGATCCAAAGATGGAGAACAAGGTCGCCGGAGACGATACTATATATGTCCAGGGGTCCGATAAGATGGTGATCGGGTGAGCAATCCAAGGAGCGGATCCCTAAACCGAGATGTGCGCGAGGATCGTGGATCTTCCCTTGGCAATCGGAGCCCTGGGTTTGAGTGGAAGTCGATCGGATCTGGTTGCTAAAAGGGTGAGAAATCGGGTCGTCAATCAGATCCGCAAGAGCAGAGGGTCCGCGGGGGAAGTTGACTGGGGTCAACAAACCCCCGTGGACAAATCAGAATCCACCAAGTCCAATTGATTGATTTATTTATTTTAAAATAGAAAATGATCGAATTAATAATAACTTAAAACATGAAAAATATTTATTTTATTTTTTTCTATTTTTTTATGATTTTTAATTAATTTTTCAACATAAAAATAAGGTATTTACAATATAGTACTATACATAGGTATATATACAATATAGGATTCTTAATTTTGATTTTTAATTTGTTATTTTTGTGCATTTTTATCCCTATTTCATATTTTATTTATTTATATCATAAAATTAGGAATAAAAAGATATTTTTATTTTATTTTTATTATTTATATACAAGAGTGAAATAAATACATATGTACATATATATACATGGTATATTTACAATGTATTTTTGGTTTATAATTTTGTTATTTTTATTTTCTTTTGTTTTTGTTGTTTTTATTTTATTTATTTACATCATAAAAGATAGCATATTTATAAATTTTATGGAAATTAATTTTATTTAGTTATAAGGCTAAATAAATATAGGTAAATGAACTATGTACATGGTGAATATGCACAAGGTGAATGTTTTTATTTTCTTTTTAATTTTTCTATTTTTTTATTTTGTTTTTTTTTTATATTTATAAATATATGTACAAGCCATTTGATTCTATTTTTGGGAGGAAGATATTTTTATTCTATTTACAAAAATATTTACACACATGAGCCCCTATCTCCCTCTACTTTGGCTTTTATGCGGTCAGGCTCATGCTGAGCCCTCCCTTGGGATTAGGTCGCTCAATATTTATTCTAAATATTTCCCTCTTTTTCTTTTTTTCTTTATTCTTTTATTTTAGCACAAAAACATGCTAATTATTAGTTTTTACACAATGCATGCCTTTTGCTAATTATTTGTATTTACACATATCTACATGCATTTGCAAAGGTTTTTGTAGCTAAAATATAAGAATAAAGAGTGATGAATGAGTATTCATCACCCCCCTATACTTAGCTTTGCTAGTCCCTTAGCAAACACTTATTTGAAAAAGAAGTGAGAAAGAAATAAAGAAAAAGAAAAAGAGAATGTACATGGATCAAGGTTGATTATTAAACTCGCCTTCATTAAATTAAGGTATGGAGCTCGATCAGATCTTTGAATTATTAATGTGTCAGAACCTTATTTGGACTTAAGTTTAAAACTCAACAACCTCTAAGTTCCACTAATCTATAACCAAGACTCCTCAATGCTCCAGATCAGAACAAGTCATCAATCACAAACCCTGAAGACCATGAGTCTTTTCTTGTCCTGTGAATGTGAGGTCTAAGCTCTCCACCTCAGAAATGGCAACTTGACAACCCTCCCCAACAAGGTAACTCTATGACCTCAATCTGGCCACTCTTTCCTCGAGGAGAGGGGTATTCCCTTCTAAGTTCAAGTTCAACCGGCTCAAGAAGAGGAGGAAGAAGAGAATGGGTCAAGGCCAGTGTAGCCATGTACCCTTGGGAGCTTGACCAGTGTAGCCAAGTCTCCCTGCTGCAAGCTACATAAGGTGGATCATGAAACTCAAGCTTTGCTTATTGCACTCTATATACATACTCCGGTGGGATTATCATTTTCTCTCAGACCCACCACTTTTTTGGAGTTATTTTCTTTTTGCATTTTTTTTCAAGTGCATCTATAAAACATATACATGTGCAGCATATGTACAAGGAGTTTTTCCTCTTGAGCTAGTAGACTATCCCTCTTTTGAAGCTTTATTGCAACCCACAACTCCCGTCGTTAGACCTCATGGCAACCAGACCAAGTTGAGACGCACTTCCTTCACTAAAAGAAGAAGAGAGGTTCCGCCTAGAGGTACTACCCTCATATGCTACCCCAAGTCAAGGAAGACTGCCTCCTCACCACCTCATCCGTAGAGAGCTAGGTGCAAAGTGCTGGTGTCCAAGTAAAGACATTGTCTATATGAGTCATGTGTTGTTGTTAAGTGCTCTACTTAGGCTCATTGAGATGACATGTGATCATAGCCTAGTGGACTCAAAGAATTAAGTCACCATGGACCTGAAAAGCCTTAAATCTAAGCCCTATAAGGTTCCTCTTATAAATTAGGTGGATTAAGATCTTAATCAAGCTCCATTTCTCAATTTGATTCCAGGCTAGTTTAAATGTCAACTATCATCCAGAAAAACTATATACATATGTACAAAAGATGCTATTTACACAAATTTTACAATCATGCAAAATTTTTGAAAAATGTTTTGAAATCATGAATGGATGATGCATGAAGTGCAAGTTTTGCAAAAGGTATTTACACACATTTACACAAGATTTTTGCAAACTTTTGATTTTCAAAACATTTTGGAAAAATTTTGTACTATATACATAATTTTTATAAGAAAATATTTACACAAGCTTTACACAAAAGGTTTTTGAAAATATTTTTACAAAAATAATTTGTACACTAGCTATTTATGTGCAAATAAAAGAATGTTTATGAAAATTTTTAATTTTTGTGATTTTTAGGGTTTTTAGCCATTTTTATTTATTTACACACTCACACAAAGTACGAGTTATGGATAAAGTATATATGAAATATATACACACCCCCCTATACTTAGCTCGAACGATGTCCTCAGAGTCAAGAGCGATGAAGAAGACATAACTCGTGCTATGTATAGGGAAGTGAAAAGGAAGGCTATATACAAAGACGAATGAATGAATAGAAAGTCAAAAGGAACTCGGATCTTCCCCCTATACTTAGGATCAAGTAGTCCTAAGTATAGCATGCTGTATACTAAGAGAAAGCCTATACTTAGGGTGAAATATCCCTAAGTATAGGCAGCAAAACAGGGGTAGCAAGACACGAAGAAAATATACGAATATATACAAGAAGAAGGGGCATCACTCCCCCTATACTTAAGGTGAAGAACCTTAAGTATAGGCAACACAACAGAAGTGATGAAACAGAACGAATGAACAACCCGATGTTTTCACCCCCTATATTTAGGATGAGCAATATCCTAAGTATAGCAAAGATAATCCTAAGCGAGACCTGGGGTGAAAACAAGAATGGAAGAAAGAAAGATCAAAATAAGATGAAACACGTATATACAAAAGAGTACAATGTTGAGGTGCCTCTCAACAAGCGCTAGATTTTACGCCCCTATCTAGGCGCAAAGGCTAGGACAAAGCTGTATCCAGGTTCAGGACAACATCAGTAAGGCGAATGTCGTACTGTCGTCGCAGTCTCGGTATGAGAACAGCGACGAACTCAACAGTGTGAAATAAGACACCCAGGTATGCAATCAAGCAGGTGTCTGCTACCAGCCAAGGATATGGAAGTATATGATCAGGATCCGGTAACACAAAAGAAATCATCGGCTCTGGATCAGACTGGAGTGAGAGTGTGGAGCCGAAGAAATCAAACGTGGAGAAGGATGGATGATGAATCTCGTATTCATCATGCTAAGAACTCCGTATTAAAATCCCTGCTTAAACAAACCAATAAAAATCACCTCTAAAACTCTATTTTTATCATGTATTATATTGTCTATATTTAACCTTAATTATTGTGTATTTAATTGTCCTTATTTTTCTGTAATTATTTTATCACTCAAAACCCCCTAAAAATTAGGTAGATAAGTTGTCTATAATTCACTGACCTTTAAAACCACTAAAAAATGCAAAAACAATTCAAAACCACAAAATCGGTGTTTTTAATTCCCTTAAAAATACCCCCAAAAATAGCTTTTGTACAGATGACCTCTTTTGGCTTTTTGCCCAACATGAAAGTTGTAGATCTCATCGAGACGAACAACTTTCATGTTTTGACTTTTTCCAAATTCGGCCTCTACCTATTTCTTTTATATTTTTCTTTGTATTTATTTTTGAATTAACCTGATTGGGCCACGTGGCGCCATCTGGGCCGCCCACGTGGCCTGCTCTCCTTCTCGCCATCTGGCGCTCCATCTGGACCGTCAGATTCCCTTCCAATCGCCCCCATCCCAGCCGTCCACCCCGCTTCCTTCCTCAGCCGCCCGATCTGATCCCCAGATCAGATCTAAGCCACCCAATCCCGCCTCATCTATGGCCGTTGGATCTTGGCACCATCCTATGCCTCTCCTTGCGCCACGTCATCCCCTCACCACAGCCGTCCGATCTCACGCTTATCCTATGGTCTATAGCAATCCACGTACCCCAGTCTCCCTAGGCCGTTGGATCTATCCCAAATCCCCATCACAACCACTCGTTAGCACCTAAACCCCCGCCGTAGGATCATATCTTTGATCTGATCCCATCCCTCCGCCAGCGCATCCCTTCGGACCGTTGGATCGTACGATCCAACGGTCCAAAACCCGTCGTCAACCTCCGTAACCTCCCCCTTCCCCAGCCGTTCCACCGTCTTCGCAGCACCCCCAGCTAACTTTTCCGACCATCAGGCGTGTCTGCGGCAGGCGGCGGAGCTCTATCGACTTCGCCGGAGCCCAGTCTCTTCCGATGGCTCGCGGCGGGGAAGAAAGCTACAGTCACCGTCCGATCATCAGGATCGAACGGTCCAGATGAGACCACGTGGACGACCCGGGCCTCTTCCCCGATCTACAGGCTCGGGTCATCCGAGCCTAGAGCCGAACCGCCTGAATTAGCCACGTGGCCCAAGCCTGAGGAGGAGCCCGAGCCTAGACGCCTCACGTGCACCGCACGTGAGGGCTTGGTCAATTTGCAGGAAAGACCCTCTTATTTATGGAAATTACAGAATGGTCCCCAGGCACGTGCCTCCACGTGCGTGCCTGGGTATTTTACAGGGAAGACCTCCAATTTTTGAAGATTTACAAAAATACCCCTGCGCGCATTGGGAAAATTGCATCTGGGCCCAGGCGGTTTCTTTATTTGCAATTAGGTCCCTCCAGGGACCTAAATGCAATATTTATCCTTTATTTTTCTTGCATTTTTATTACATTTATGCCCTTGCACTGTTTTTAGCATAACTTGAGCATCGTAGGTCCAAATTGCATGATTTTAGTGTCGTTTTGATCCTTGTTTTGTCCTCTACAATCTAGCATACTTATTTGTCTCATTTGACAATGTTTTAAATTAAGTGAATTTTTAAGTGGAAAATGGACCCTGCTCTCCATGTTTTGCTTTGATGTGATGACCGCTTTTTAATGATGTGCTCAAATTGACTCTAACTTTCATTATACATTCTGATGCTCATAATTTAGGGTATAATTGTAGTCTTTTATTCTCATGCATGTTCCTTTGCATTATTTGCCCATACATCACTTCAATTTGCATAAAAATCGATAAAAATACATGCAGCATATTATCGCATAGCCTTGTATTTTGCATATTTTGCATGAGGACCTGAAATTGAAATTAATTCATATTGAAATCAAAATTCAAAAGCCATAATTAAGCAGCTGTGTCCCTGTGTTCGACCTTGGTACACTTGCCAAGTATAAATACTCCACAGCATTCAAAGACTGTGGTTTTTGCTGAACAAAATTCGCCTCCTGTACTACGACTTAATTCATCATTATTATCGAGGCGAATTTTGCGTTCATCAATGGATCAGTAATAGAATCCTCCACGTCAATCAGTGTCTCAAACAGGTGTGGACAATCAAGATCAGGAGACTCTCTCAGCAGACTGATATCCGATGCATGAAATAGAATCAGATTAGGAAAATCATCGAATATCTCCAGGATGGGCTCATCCTCGCGAGGGTCGTCGAGGTGAGAAGACTCAGAATGATCTAAAGACTCGGTTTCGTGTTCCGCCAAATCGGAAACACTCTCAGAAGGTGAAACCGAGTACTCGTCGAGTGTGGCATCCTCCCGCAGATAACCCTCGGGAAGAGATGCAAGACCTGTAGTGACAAGAAGAGGATCAGGATCTAGATGGGCATCTGTACTGCTATCAAGTATCTACTCGGTGCACCAGGCTGCATCATCTTCGGAAGTGTAGCTCTCGGCAATCTGGAAGCAGGAGAAGGTACTAGTCAACACCGCGGAAGCCGACAAAGTGTCTGCGGCTGATCCTCGCTCTGCGGCTATGCTGGCTGCCAGCTGGTCCTCAGCAGGTGTATCTATCTCAACAAAGTGGAGGACAACAGGCTTGAAGATGGGACTCTCTGTGTCTGTACTCTCAAAGTGGTGTCCCTCATCGAGCTGTGGCTGCTGGGCTGAGTGCTGGTGGCTGTATGCATCCAAGAAGTGTCTCTGCAGAAAGGAGACTGACTCCTCCAGGACTGGAAACTGAAGTAGCTGAGTCAATGGCTGCAACAGCGGGGGCTCCTCTGTCTCTTGGAGTATCAGAAGGTCTGATATCCAAGACTCGTCAACTAGGAACTCTGGGGCTGACTCGAACTCCAGCTGATAAACCAACGGGAACTCAAGTAGACTCTGGGTCCGAACCTCTGCTATGGCAGTCATCTCCTCTGTCAGTGGTGATGTCTGCTCCAAGTCCTCGGGCTGGTGTGTAGCAGCTGACTCATCATGTAAAGTGACACACCGCACTGGTACTGCATCGTCCGCATGTGTTGTCCCGACTATGGCATATCGTGCAGAAGATCTCTGTGAAAGTAAACTCGAGATGGTGTCCAGGAAGTGAATGTCGGAACTGCGGTGTGAACCGCCACATGTGGTAATCACCAGTGCTATCTGCTCTGCGGTCATCCCCCGCATGGAGATCTCTATCAAGTCTGTAAGTGGAAGTCCGTGCTCAGGAAATCTCCTCAAGAGGTCAAGAAACCTCGGCCATGCCTCGTGCAATGGCTCCTTGGGGTCAACTGAAAATCGGTGATCAAAGATCGTATGAAATCTGCTCTACGTGGAGGGAAGTATCTCTGTAAGAACTCTAGGCGTAGCTCTCCCCACGCCTCGAATGTCCTCCCCAATCGTCGGTGCCATCTCATGGCTCTGTCCTGAAGCGTGAAGGGGAAGGTCCTGCTCATCAGCTCCTCTGCAGTGATGCCTGAATATCTCTGAGCTCTGCAAAACTCCTCGAATGCGGACAGATGAAGATAAGGCTCCTCGTGCGCCTCTCCTGAAAATGTCGGCAGTCGCTGAATATAATCCAAATCCAAGACGAATGGACCTAGTGTAGAAGCTGACTGAGCTCCATGTGCTATCTGCTCCTCCATCCTTCCGGAATAGGATATGTCTGCTGATCTCCACTGCTCTCTCTGATCATGAACGGAGTGCGCTCTCATCTTAGCAACAGCATCGTCCGGGTCTCGCATCTGCTTTGTCTGGTATCCTCGGACGTCTCGCACAGCATGCCCAGAGTAGTGAGATGAAAGGGAGGGAGGGAGCGGGAGGTTGGTTGGAGATCCGACCTCCCTAGAAGGTGGACTGGAGTGATGGTCAGAAGATGGAGAAGAAGCCGTAAGAGTCGGCTCGAAGTGAGGGGGATCCATCATCCAGGGGTAAAGGAGAAGAAGAGGAAGACTGAAGGGAGGGAGGGTGGGAAATAGATGGAGGAAGATGAGGAAAGATCGAAGGGATCTGGCAATCACACAAGATGAACAAACAAACCCCCAATTCACCTACGCACACAAAGCTGAAGATCGAAAGGGATCGGTCAATTATCTTGTCGATTTTATTTTAGGTGATCATTCAGTCTATCAGAGCGATTACGTGAGGTAAATAGGTATCCAGATATTTCTCAATCGATTGTCCCGTACTGAAAGCCGGTAATCAGTCAAGAAAGATCGGAGGCTCTATCCTAATGTGCGGGTCACTCTCTCGCTCATCCAAACCAAACAAGAAGGGGGTTACTCTCCCCAAGACAGATTTTCAGTGAAGTGTCTTTTAGGTCAAGTATGATTAGCAGTCCCGATTTTATTGTTTTTATTTTTAGATATTTTTCAATAAAAAGAAACGCCTAACAAATTTTTCGGTTCTCCTGATTATTTAGTCAAAAACAAGGGGAGAAGACGAAAAAGCCGATGCGCGAAGAAATCAATGATGCATGCAAAGATAGAAATGCGTACCTGTCTCCAGCACTCTACATGCAAAATGATCCGCGCAGAAATGTAAAGACTGAAATAAACTACCTATATGGTGCAGCGGTAAAAAGCCGAGTCCTAAACAGGCAATTCTACTCGAAGAACCGTCTAACTGGTCACTGATACTTTAAGCCAAAGGTCTGATCTCGGTCTACCCCTCCTCCTCCCGACACATCGGGTTCAGGAGCAGCGCTTGGCAGGGCAGGCTACGGCACGTAGGCTACGAAGGGGATGAATCAGTTATTTTTATTAGTGAGTTATTAGTAGGTCCAATTAATCGCACTATAGGAACAAGCAATCAATTAAGTGTGAGGATCCTACTAATTACGGCACAGTCAAGCAGAAAATCCTAAGTCTAGGGGCTTGAGAAAAACCGCGTAAAAACCGTAAAAGGCAGCGAAAAACCAAAAGCCGCGAAAAACCGAGAAAACTCCTAAGGGCCCCCCGAGCACACCGGTGCTCGGCGAAACAGACCCGCTAGAGAGTTCAAGTCCAAAGTCTGAGTGTCCCTATATTATTACAAATAATCAAATGGAATAAAAATAAATGGCTAAACTAATCCTCGTTCGCTCGTCTACTCTCTCACGCTCTCCTGCGGCTCCGTGCAGAAGGGAGCCGCCTCCAAGTCCCGCGGTTACGCCGACTTCTCGAAAGCTGCCGTCTCGGTCCTCGAGCCCTCGCAAGAAAGAAGACAAGTGTCAAACCGACAATAATATAATCAAATATGGACAAGAAATAAAAAACAAGGGTATATGTGCAAAAATGACAAATAAAATAAACAAACAAAAATCAAACAAAAAAATAAAAGAAAATAAAATAAAACAAAATAAAGCAAAAAATAAAATAAAAACAAAAAGTCGCGAAAAGCCGCGGACTCCGAAAGAGCCGCGGAAAGCCGCGAAAAAGAAAGTGAAAATAAAAAGAAAACTACTAAGTGATGAATCCACATTTCATCATCTTTATTCTATCATTTTGGCACCAAAAACCCTAGCAAATGCCTGTGAATACCCTTAATATCATCCTTTTAGCATTCATGCATGTGTATCTATTTAGTGTATAAAATACTGTAATTAAAGCCAAAATTATAGAATAAATAAAGAAAAGAAAAAGAATAAAATATTGTAAATATTTTATGACCCGAAAACCCCGAGACCTAGGCATCTTGATGAATAGGTCGACAAGGAATAAAGTAGGGGGAGATAAGGTCAAAAATGCAGTATAAATACCTATACATTCTATTTATTCTTTATTCATTTTGGGACCTATTTTTGGTTCCACTTTTTATACATCAAATGAAGAAACTTTGTACATGAAAATTGTAGATAATTTAATAAAGAAAAATACAAAATTGATTTCAGAGAAAAATAATGTGCAGATAAAAAGTTATCACTACAAGAAAGATTAGAACAGGTGATGAATCCACATTTCATCATCTTTATTCTATCATTTTGGCACCTAAAACCCTAGCAAATACCTGTAAATAGCATTAAAATCATCATCTTAGCATTCATGCATGTGCATCTAAACAGTGTGTAAATTACTGTAATTAAGGCCAAAATTATAGAATAAATAAAGAAAAGAAAAAGAATAAAATATTGTAAATATTTTATGACCCGAAACCCCGAGACCTAGGCATCTTGATGAATAGGTCGACAAGGAATAAAGTAGGGGGAGATAAGGTCAAAAACACAGAGAAAATACCTATATTTTTATTCATTCTTTATTCATTTTGGGACCTATTTTTGGTTCCACTTTTTATACATCAAATAAAGAAACTTTGTACATGAAAGTTGTAGATAATAAAGAAAAATACAAAATTGATTTCACAGAAAAATAATGTACAGATAAAAAGTTATGATCTGAATAAAAATCCAGAATCCCAACTTCTCAGACCCGTATCTCACAAACGACAACTCCAAATGTAGCAAACTCACCTTTAATTGTATATAGAATAAAATAATCTATCCAATGGCGGTGGTTTCGCATTTGGCGGAGCTACGGTTTGAAAGTTGACTTTTGGACCCCCATTGTATACTTGTACATATTAAAATATTCAATTTATTATTTATTTATTATTTGTATAATTTCATATTTTTATAATGTTGTAAATAATACTTATAATAATTATGTGTATTTAAATCAGAAGAAAAACATAAATAAAATACAAATAAAAATATTTGTATATAGTCAACACATTGGTACATTACCTATATATATACCTATACAAAACATACTTGTATTTTATTAAATATACAAAACATTTCAGAAAATTAAAATAAAAATATATTTGTATATATAAAAGTACTTTATAATTATATAAATTCATGAATAAAAATAATAATACTAAAAATACCTAAATAAAAATATAACACCAAAATATATAGATATATACACAATAAAGGGTACAAATACAAACTTGTAAAAATACGTCTCATAAAAATAAATAAAAATCACAGAAAAATTCTTCATAAAATAATAAACATTTTCTATTTTATAACCTAAAATCAATAAATTCATTTACTATTTTATTTTGATTTTTCAAATAATTTCTACTCTGAATTTCCTGGTTGGTCCACGTGGACCAACCAGGCGCGGTCTAGAGTTGACCCCGGTCAACTCCCCGGCCAAAGTCTGCCACCTCTGACGCCCGCGATTTCGCCCCATTTTCAAGAAATTCTCGCGCTCGATCCGCTTGTCCTCACGCCTTAATTCCTTCTCGGAAGTTCATCCCTGATCTCCACTCTCCCACGCCATGTCTTCGGATCCAGCCATATCCTCATGATGCGCGCGTGGAGCTCGCTTGAAGAAGACGCCATCGCCTCTTACTTAAACCACCCGCCGCCTTCGAGCCCAAGTTTGAACCCTCCTTAGCCTTTAATCCTCCTCCCTGTAGCGCTCTTTGTGTAGCCGGAGGTGACAGCTCCGCATCCACACCTTCAGGCGAGTCGAGGAGGCTCTGTAGCGGCTCCGCCACCTCCGCCGACCACCGGCGTCGAGGTTCTTCTTCCTCAGGTCGTCCACCTTCGAGGTATCCATTCTTTCCTTTCCTTTTTATGTCATTTAACTCCCTGTAGCTTCAGCATCAAAAACCCCAAAAAAATCTTAGCTTCCCGTCATTCGATCCATCTTTCATATCTCATCGCCGGAGCGCACCTCCGGCTGTCGCGCATCCACCTTCCACCGATCATTTCCGACGTCCACAGCACCTCCGCGGGGTCCAGGCAGTTTGCCCTGGACCCTCTCACCCCTTTTTGCAAGGTACCTGGAGCATCACAGCGCCTGGGGGCTCGGATTCGACCTCCGCCGGAGATACCTGGAGCTTCGAGCTCCGCCGCCTTCGCAGCAGCACCTAAGAGCTTCTCCGGCGATTTTGAGAGCCCCAGACGCCAGAGCATCACCTCAGGAGTCTCCCGGACCTTCTTGGAGCGGCCCAGACCACCGGAGGCGCGTCAGCTCGCCGGAGGAACTTCGCCGCAACAGAGTTCTTCCCTGTTCTTCCTCCGTGTGTCTCCACCGTCCGATCCTCGGCCCGCTCCAGACCAAGCCGCAGCCGTCAGATCTTGGCACGCTCCCACCGTCGATCTCTTCGCCAGATCTGATCCCAGCCGCTGATCGCCGAACCGTCATCGCGCGTTGTGCGTGCGCCACGTGGATAAGCGAGCGGCTCTTCACCGTTCGATCACGCACGAGGAGATAAGGCGTGGGTATTTTGCACCCTTCCCCTCGCCAGATTTTGTAATTTTTATTTAGTCCAAGAATTTTAAGCTGTAGTTTAAATATTTTTGTAACATTTGCAATTAGACCCCTGTAGTTTTTGTATTTGCACTCAGGTCCAATCCACGTCACCTCACGTGCCCGTGCGCGTGAGGGGGCTGGGTATTTTGCAGGGACCCCCCTGGGGTTTATTTATTTCGCTTAAGTCCATGAATGTTTACTTTAAGTTGTAATATTTTGAAGAAATTGCATTGAGACCCCTGGACTTTGTAGTATTGCAAAAGTACCCTTCCCAGGCACGTGCAAGTCACGCGCCCTGGTGGGTAAATTGCCCAGATACCCTTGTGGGTTTAGTTAATTGTTTTTAATCCTTGAAATGCAAGTTTCAGAGTAGTACTTTTGTGGAAAATTGCATGTAGGCCCCTGGATGTTTGATATATTGCGTATATGCCCCTGCCAGGACTGTTTAATGTTTGGATGTTTGCTCTAATTATTTAGCCTATCATTTTAACTCCAAAAATTCCACAAAAATAGGGTTAAGTGTCTGGACACGTGTACTTTGACGCCATCATTTTAGTTTTTGATTTTATTTTATTTTCATATTTATTAAAAATCAAAAACATGCTTTTTGTGTACTGTCTAGTTTAGAAAATACCAAAAAAATATTAAAACACCTCCAAAAATTCCAAAAAAATTCACCTAGTGTCTATTTTATCCTAATTTAGTGTCAGTCCAAAAATCATTAAAAATCTCAAAAGAAAAACACTAAAAATCTAAAAACACTTAAAAACTTCAAAAAAAATTATAAAATAGTAGAAAAATCCAAAAAATACAAACTCAGCTTCTGTTTGTCCCTTATTTTGTTCTTTTCATAAAAAAATAGTGTGAAACATTTTGAGTACTGGTTGCTATTTTTTAAATTGCATCTTATTCACAGCCAGCCCTATTTCCACTGTTTTCTCTTATTTCAGTATTTAAAAATATCAAAAACACCTCGAAAAACCCCCAAAAATCACAAAAACAGTAGAAAATTATAAAAATACCAAAAACATTTTATTTCTGAATTTTTGGGTATTTTTGTGCCTTTTTATAGATATTTTAGCTTGCCTTTTATTATATTGCCTCTACTTTCCAATATTGAAAAAGAAATAAAAAAAATATAAAATATAAAATATAAAAATCAGAAAATTAAAAATCAAAATACAAAAAAAAAATTAAAAAAATTAAAAATTAAAAACCCACAAAAATTCATTTGCTTGTTAGCTTAGTGTAGACACTCCACACATCACACACACACTTTAGCATTTTTGCTTGAACTACCCTGCTTGTTCCCTGTGTTCGAACTCTCTACATACTTGCACCTATACATCTTTTATGTAGAGTTAAAAATAAATTTTAACTCCGCATTAGTTCTAATTTATTGATCTTAGTGTGGGTTAATTGTTGACTTTAGTCCAGATTTAGTGTGGTCACCACACCGACTGAGTTCACGCTTTGTGCTGAACTTAAGACCACCTATTTTCGGCCAAATCAACAGGCGACGGTCAACATCCATCGCTAACGATAAGTTGACCGTCCCTCTGATCAATGGGGACGGTCATATGACCGTCTCTACAGGTCGCGTCGCATTTGGTATAAGTGACGGTAATAATAACCGTCCCCAATACCAACACATAGGCGACGGTCATGACCGTCCCTTAAAATTTGTCAGGGGGGACGGTCCTGACCGTCCCAAATGATAGGAAGTGAAGACGGTCATAACCGTCTCTATGAACGAAGGGGACGGTCACCATGACCGTCCCCTTTGTTAATCTGCTAATAAAAAAAATTTCCATTACCCCCTATTTGATCCTCATTTTCCCCTGTTACAAAAAATCTGTATACATAAAAAATTACAATCACCAGACATCAATTGCAATCCACATTCATAAAAACTAGTCCAACAACACATTCATTCAAAACACTACATTAGCCTACATTAAATGTTCAAAATAGTTATACAATATACTAAAGTATCATACAAACTAAGTAAGCTATCCTACTCGTCGTCCTCATCCTCGTCCTCAGCGTTGTCGTCCTCGTCGTCATCCGCATCATCTTCTTCTTCACCGTCATCGTCGTCGCCTAGCCTCACAGCGGTATTATCATCAACTGTTGGGTGGCTAGTCGACGCTCCACCTTGATGTGCCTGCATGAATGCATTGAATATCGCCATTTGTTGGCGCAAATCCTGAATCTCCATATTCATGCTAGACACCTGACTCTCTAGTTCCCTCTCCCTTTGTGTCTTCTGAGAGGTCGAGCCGGTCCCTACTCCATACCAATTCCGTATGGTGGCACCACGACCACCACAACGGATGCGTCCCTGATGCTCTGGACCAGTCGCCTGGATGAAAGCCGCATCAGGAGTAAGAGGTGGATGACTCGTTCCGGTGGGGTCTACAGAGCCAGTGGTTGTGAGCCTGACCATCTCCTCCTACAAATTTATTTAAGTTAAAATTTATTTAATTTGTATTAAAGATGCATATATATATATTATGAATAACTTACATGAATTGGACCATAGGCAGGATCCACCCAATGAACTTCCCCGCCCACATCGCGGCTCTTGGACCTCTCGAACACTTCCATTCGGCTGGGCACTCTCTCGTTCTCCACTTCCTAATGTGAAAAGATTAGTAAACTTAGGATACCATTTTAAGACATATATAATAGTTATAATTTTAACAGTAATAATAATATAGATTACTTACAAAGTCATCCTTCAGTTGATTCGTGTTTTTTCTCCCCATTCTATGTGTAGACTTGAAACCTTTCCTTCGATTTTCAGCATTTCTCCTTGAGATGCCCTATACGAAGATAGAATTTTAATAAAAGATTTCCAAATGATATATGTATAGAATGCACATTTTTATGTCACTTACCGTATGCTCTTCTCCCATCCAAATATAAACCATCGCCCTCCATTGGTCAGCGGGTACATTCGGAGGACAATTTCCCAAATTAGCTTCCAATGGTAGCTCGGGGTCGAAGTACTTTAAAATGTAAAGAAAATTAATTATATACCTATATGATGAAAAACATGTTTATACTTAAATAAAAAGCAAAGTACTCACTCGGGCCTTCACACGACCTCGATATTTACGCAACATCTCCGCCCCATGGCCTAAAATCAGAGCATCAGTGGCCGGGTCACGGTCCCAGGAAAAACTAGACTGCAAAGTTATCAAAGCAATCATAAATAAGTTTGTATATATATTCAAGAAAAAATTTTGTTTGTTATTATTATGAATACCTCCAAATCATGAAGAATGGCATCCTTTATTGACCGCTCCACTAAACGGAAGTCTGTAATGTGGAGAGGGACCCTGGCTCTGCACACCTGCCCCAACTAACTCTGGAAAACAGCCGAGTTCTCCCCCACCGCATCACCTCCAACGATCCGCACCCTGAGTGTCTCACCAGGACGCAGACGGTCCAACACTCTGCACTGAGATGGGCCTCTACGTCTGGCGCCCGAGCCACTCGATCCGTCAGGATCGGAGGTCTCACTCCCTCGTTGTGCTGTAGGCGGTGCATCCCGGATGCGTCTAGGACGTGGAGGCATATCTGCATAACAACAATGATATAATTCACATATTACATCAAAAAAATTGGAAAATAAATGATGGTAAACTTACATTTTAGAAATCCGCATCTACAATTTGTGTTGGATTTTCCTGTATTTCAGCTTGATATGCCTCGTTTATATTTAGCAATTCATCATCATCGTTGACATCAAAAAAATCTCTTGGCACTGTTCTCACGGGTATGATCCATCCATCAGTTAAGTTGTCTGGAACATAGAAAACTTGTTCTACCTGGCTGGCCAGTGTATAGGGCTCATTTGTTTGCAATTTCCCAGATTGTTTTAATGAAATGATGCCATTTCTGTCTCTTTGGTATCCTATCCCCTCGCGACCAACATCAAACCAATTGCACATAAAAAGAACACATCGACATTCATGAGTAAAACTGATCTCTATTATGTCAAGTATTTCCCCATAATAGCCGTCTAAACCTGAAGGCAAATCTGTTTTTACTATAACACCCGACATTTGCGTCGATTTCATCTCGTCGCCGGACTTTGTTCTAAATCTGTATCCATTCACAATATAACCCTTGTAAGACATAACTTGAGAATATGGTATGCTTCCAAGAATGTCAAGGTTAATATTCCACCTATCATCTGTCGTTTCCCGTAAATGTTTCACACGTGAACGGAACCATTTGGGAATTCAGATTTATTATGCGTCTCATTAAAAAATGAATTGTACTCGTCAAAGAATTCATCTATTTCTGACAACTGCATCAAAACATAGTATTGTATGAGATCTCTATCTTCATCGGATATTACGCGGCGTAAACCACTGAATATATGCCTGCCACAAGAATGAAAGACCCATAATTTGGATTCGTCATCTTCCTCCACGACCTCGCCTTCATCATTTCGTTCATATCGGTTAAAACGCACGCTTTCACCGTCCATATACATTTCACAGAAATTAATACACTCTTCACAAAGATAACCTTCAGCAATGCATCCTTCGGGTTGTGCCTTGTTAAATACCATATTTTTTAATTTTCAAAGGAATCTTTCTATTGGATACATCCAACGATATTGAACTGGCCCACCGATTCTTGCTTCACATGCTAAATGAACTATTAAATGAACCATGACGTCAAAGAAGGCTGGTGGGAAAATCTGCTCCAATTTGCATAATGTGATAACAATATCATCTTCAAGTTTTCTCAAGATCAACGGATCTAAAACCTTCGAACACAATAATCTAAAAAAACCACTCAATTCTGTTAATGATTGGAAGACAGCATCGTCAACAATTCCGCGAAGGGCTAATGGCAGTAAAACTTCCATGTAAACATGACAGTCATGACTTTTTAATCCGATTATCTTACGTTCTCTTTAATTTACGCACCTCGATAGCTGTGATGAGAACCCATCAGATACCTTCAGACCTTTAAGGAAGCGGAAGATTTTATCACGCTCAGCATTGGATAAAGTATATATTGCTGGAGGTACAGTAATCCGTCCATTGTCTAA
The DNA here is from genome assembly GCA_037367405.1 of Ottelia alismoides. Classification (NCBI taxonomy): domain Eukaryota; kingdom Viridiplantae; phylum Streptophyta; class Magnoliopsida; order Alismatales; family Hydrocharitaceae; genus Ottelia; species Ottelia alismoides. The sequence goes on along the minus strand of JAZKJV010003434.1, from coordinate 237,326 downwards.
TTCAATTGGATGTAGTTCTTCCCGTATATGCATGACATCCAAATTATGACGAAGCTGTAAGTGTTTCCAATATGGTAACTCTCTGAAAAAATACTTTGCTTCTTCCAACCGCCGGCTGTACTTTTCTTGTTTGTCCGTCCTAGGCAACTACTTCGTACAAGTAATTGCTGTTCCCAAATAATGTTGCCATTCACACGAGCTAAGTCAACTCGTTGTCCATAAGGTGTCCCGTCGAATTTCTTATTATTATCTGCCCTTTGCCATCTATGCTTTGGTGGAAGGAATCGACGATGACCCAAATAGCAATGCTTCATACTTCCAGACAGCCATGTCGAATGTGTTTTTTCAAAACAGACCGGACATGCGAGTTTTCCCTTGGTACTCCAACCAGACAAATTTGCGTACGCGGGAAAGTCATTTATAGTCCACAATAGTGCAGCTTGTAATTTAAATATCTCTTTTCTACATGCATCATATGTAGGTATTCCAGTAGTCCATAGGACTTTTAGTTCATCCATTACGGTTCTAGGTACACATCAATTGCGTTGCCAGGACCTTTAGGACCAGGAATTAGTAGCGTCATCATCATAAATGATGAACTCATTGACATCCATGGTGGTAGATTGTAAACAATCAGAATCACGGGCCAAATGCTGTAACTCAGACTCATATTACCAAACGGATTGAAACCATCTGAAGCTAATCCCAAACGAACATTTCTCTCATCATGAGAGAACTGCGGATATCTCTGATCAAATTTTATCCATTCTTCTGCGTCGGATGGATGTCTCATAGCTCCATTAGCATCTCGTTTATTTGAACGAGAATGCCAGGTCATCCACTTTGCAGTTTTTTCAGACATGAACAGACGTTTTAGTCTTGGAATTAATGGGAAGTACCGTAAAATTTTCATCGACTTCTTCTTTCTCTTTAAATCATTTGTTTCATCTTTATACCGGGAAGCATTACAATATGGACAAAGAACTAGATCTGAATTCTCTCCTCGAAAAAGCATACAGTCATTAACACAAGCATCTATCTTCTCGTATTTCAGACCAAGCGATCGGAATCGTTGCTTCGCCTCTTTCCAATCCTTAGGATAATTCTGAGGATTATTTAATAACTTTCGTATTAAACCCAACACATCTGTCATCATAGCTGCAGTTGATCCGTTCCTTACTTTCATCTTAAACAGCTCTAACAAAAACTGCAAACGCGTCATTTCCACCCCAGTAGCCAATATATCTCCTGCATCTGGCCAACTGCTCGAGAACCTATCATCTGAACCAATGTCTTGTGCCTCAGGTCTTCTTAAATCGTCTATTAGTTCAAATAACTCGTGATCAACATTATTCAAGGTTTGGGTAGTCACTCCTGCATCAACGCCCATATCCTCATCCATTCGCACATCTAGACCCTCTCCATGTTCTGTCCAAATAGAGTAATGTAACCAAAATCCGTTGAGGATGAGATGGTTATACACTGCCTCTCTAACATCCCATTTAATATTCTTGCATCTCACACATGAACAATAAATCTTTAGACCACCAAATTTCTTATCAACTCTCTCTATTTGAAATGCCCAATCCAAGAACGCAATCACTCCTCTCTTATATTGTTGAAAATCATCGTATCTCTTATTCATCCATGATTTATCCATTATACTGTACAATCATAATAAAATCCACCATTGTGTTATTATAGACAACAAGTTTTCTACCCTAAACCATAATGAAGTGATTAGGATATCTATTATATACACAAATTATTATGCCTAATCTATTGTATACACAACATAGGGAGAAAACCTATGCTTATTGTGAAGCACCACATGCTCTCATTCATCTCTAGCCTCAAAAAGTCCAGTCTTGGCTCACCCCTCCTCTGTGCTCAACACACTTGAGCTTAGGAGAAAGCGCTTTGCGGGGCTCGCTGTGGCACAAAGGCTAAGAGATAAATGAGCGGCTGTTTAGAGTTTGATCTAGGGTATCTATTATATGATTTCACTATCATTTTAGGATATCTATTGTATAAACAAATTATTATGTGTAATCTATTGTATACACAACCTAGGGAGAAAACCTAGGCTTATCGTGAAGCACCACAAGTCTCTCATTCATCTCTAGCCTCAAAAAGTCCGGTCTTGGCTCACCCCTCCTCTGTGCACAACACACTTGAGCTTAGGAGAAAGCGCTTTGCGGGGCTCGCTGTGGCACAAAGGCTAAGAGATAAACCTATGGTATATCCAAATCATTATGCCTAACCTATTGTATACACAACCTAGGGAGAAAACTAGGCTTATCAACCAAACAAATCATAACTAGGGGAAACAAGCAAACCTAAGCATATCATCAAGCAAACCTAGACAAATCATACATATTATATACTAAACAAATCAAGCAAACCTAAGTATATAACCAAAACAACAAAATCCAATGGGGAAAAACAACTCTAACAAGAATATCAACTAAAATAAACAAGAATAAAAGTAAAGGAGTGTTGATAGTTACCTGAAATGAAGATTAATGACCTCGGAAAGCAAGAAGGAGCCGGAGGAGACGCCGGGGCGGAGAGGGCGACCTTGGGGCGGCGGCTTTGGAGATGGGAGAATGGGATGAAAATGCAGGTCGAAGGGGTTTTTTTCGATCTGACCAATGGGGACGGTCGTAATGACCATCTCCATTGGTGACGATCGGCGACGGTTCACTAAAGACCGTCTCCTTTGAGAAGGAAGAGGGGACGGTCAATAAAAACCGTCCCCTCTGGACGACCACTTTGGTCCATCGTCAGAGGCGACGCCAACAGAGGAATAAAGGGGACGGTCAGGACCGTCCCCAAAGCCCTTGCAGGGGGCCAAGAACATCCAGTAGCGTGGTCGAGGCAGAGGGGACGGTCACTATAACCGTCCCCTATGGTCGACCTCTTTGGTCCGATCGCTAGAAGCGACGCCAACAGAGGACCACTGGGGACGGTCAAGACCGTCCCCAATGCCCTTTTAGAAGAGCCGAAAAATGTCCAGTGGCCTGCTCAAACCAGAGGAGACGGTCATCGATGACCGTCCCCTCTGGTCGACCTCTTTCGTCCAATCGCTGAGGCGACGCCAACAGAGGAATAATGGGGACGGTCATGACCGTCCCCAAAGCCCTTACAGGAAGGTCGATAACGTCCAGTAGCCTGGTCAAACCTGAAGGGACGGTCAACGTCGACCGTCCCCTTTGGTCGACCTCCATGGTCCAATCGCTAGAGGCGACGCCAACAGAGGCACAATGGGGACGGTCAGGACCGTCCCCAAAGCCCTTCCAGAAGGGTCGAAAATATCCAGTGGCATGACTCAAGGCAGAGGAGACGGTTATTAGAGACCGTCCCCATTGATTATGGTTATTGGGGACGGTTGCTTGATGACCGTCCCTAAAAAGAGGCATTAGGGACGGTCGCTCATAAACCGTCGCTAGTTGTCGTCCCTAAATGGGGCAATTCCTGTAGTGTACGGTCTGAATAAACATCCAGAATCCCAACTTCCCAGACCCGTATCTCCCAAATAAAAACTCCAAATGCAGCATACTCACCTTTAATTGTATATAGAATAAAATAATCTATCCAATGGTGGTGGTTTCGCATTTGACGGGGCTACGGTTTGAAAGTTGAGTTTTGGACCCTCATTTTATACTTGCATAGATTAAAATATTCAATTTATTCGTTATTCATTATTTTTATTTTTTTTATATTTTTATAATTATGTAAATATTACTTGTAATATACATGTGCATTAAAATTAGAATAAAAATGCAAAGAAAATACAAATAAAAATATTTGAATAAAGAACACATAGGTACACTGCCTATACATATACCTATACAATACTTACTCATAATTAATTAAATATACAAAATGAATCAGAAAAATAAAACAAAAATATATTTGTATATATAAAAGTATTTTATAATTTTAAAAAATAAGAAATGAAAATAATAGAATAAAAATTCACAAAATAAAAAATAAAATACTAAAATACATAGTAATATACCTATATAGGGCTAAAAAGTAAACTTATAAAAATACACCTCATAAAACAAATTAAAAATCATAATAAAATACTACATAAAATTTTAAGCATTTTTCATTTTATAACTATTAATTAATTCGACCTAATTCTATTTTTTATTGATTTTACAAAATAAATTATCAGGGTTTTTCCTGGTTGGTCCACGTGGACCAACCAGGAGGGGTCAACAGTTGACCTCGGTCAACTGGACGCCCTACCCCCTGCACCCTGTCAGAAGTTGGTTTTTGAGCCACTTTCTTGGTTTTTTTCCCATCCGAATCTTTCACCATTTCATCTCGATTCCTTCTGTGATTTTCTTCATCGATTATCCCTCTTGCCCGCCAGGTGTTTACATCGGGCCAAGGATCAATGAGACGCTCCAGAATCGTCGATCTTCGAGCTCCCGCAACTCGAGGTCAAACCAAATAAGAGAAACCCCCGACCTTGCGATTGAATTTTTGAACACCTTCGGTCCACCCTCGCGCCTACTCCGAGCTCCAGAGCTTCCTGGAGGTGACAACTCCACCGCGAAGCCATCAGCCAAGGCAGCCGAGGTCGGAGGCGCTTCCACCACCTCCCGCAAGTATGCCGGTCGAGGTATCGTCTTCCTCTGGCTCCGGCTATCGAGGACCCTCTCCCTTGGCATTACTTTGCATCTTTTGGTTCCTGTTAGTCTAAGGATTGAACACCAACAAAAAAATCTAAGTTTCATCACCTGAGTCGCACAATCATTTCACCTCGCCGGAGCGCTCCTCCGGCCGACCATCTCCACGTCGATCCACGCTCCTCCACGTCCATCCAAGGGTCCAGGCAGTTTGCCCTGGACCCCTTGACTTGTTTTGCAGGTCAACAAGCCCTTGAGAGCATCTGGAAGCGAGTTTTGAAGCTCGCCGGAGCCAACGAAGCCTCCCAGCTCCGCCAGCCACCAGCGAGCACCACGGCCACCGCCGTGGCTTTTTGGCGACTTCAGACGATAGAGGAGGACCTGAGGAGGCCGCAGCCCGCTTTTGAAGCTCAATAGCCACCGGAGCTGGCCGGAGGAGCTTGAGGAACTCTGCCCAGCCGGAGCTCCGCCTTGTTCTTCCAGCCTCCTTCGCCACCGTCCGTTCAGGGCGCCCCCTCCAGATCAAGCAGCAACCGTCAGATCTCCAAGCGCCTCGACCGTTGATCTTCTTTGGAGACCTGATCTCAGCCGCAGATCCACGAAGCGTCATCAGCCGTCTAGATTGCGCCACGTGTCTAAGTGGCTTCTCCATCGCCGTTGGATCGCGCACCGAGGGTATTTTGCATCTACACCCCGCGCTTTTGTATTTAAATTTTAGTTTTAAAACTTTCTTCTGTAGTGTGAAGTTTTTTGTAATATTTGCGAAAACACCCCCGTAGTTTACTTATTTTGCGTATAGGTCCTTCGCCACGTCACCTCACGTGACCTGTACACGTGAGGTGGGGGCATTTTGCAGAAGGGCCCTCGGTCTTTGTTTTATTTTGTTTTAGTACAAAAACTTTAACATAACGTGTTATATTTTTTGGAAACATTGTAAATGAACCCCCAGGTTCTTGGATAATACATTTTGGCCCTCGCCAGGCGCGTGCAAGTCACGCGCCCTGGTGGGTAAATTGCGTTGATACCCTAGCGGGTTTTGTAATTGTTGTTTGGTCCTAAAAATCGATTATTTAGTTCAAACTTTTGTGGAAACTTGCACATATGCCCCTGGATGTTTTGGAAATTGCATAAATACCCCTGCCAGGCCAATTAATTGTTTGGATGCTTGTTGTAATTATTTAACCTACCATTTTAAGTCCAAAAATTCCACAAAATTAGGGTTAAGCTCCTGGACACTTGTTCTTCCAAGCTATAATTTTAGTTTTTGATTTTGTTTTAATTTTATATTCATTAAAAATCAAAAACATGCTTTTTGTGCACTATCTAGCTTAGAAAATTCCAAAAAAATATTAAAACACTTCGAAAAATTCCCAAAAAAATTACCTAGTGTCTATTTTAACCTATTTTAGTGTCAGTCCAAAAATCACTAAAAATCTCAAAAGAAAAACACTAAAAATTTAAAAAACACATAAAAACTTAAAAAAATATATATAATCAAAGAAAACTCCAAAAAACACAAACTCAGTTCCTGTTTGTTCTATATTTCATTCTCTTTATTTGAAAATTAGTGTGAAAAATTTTTGGTTGCTGTTTTGTTAATTTTAATTTGCATTTTCCTCACAGCCAGCCCATTTTTCACTGTTTTTCATTTATTTTAGTATTTAAAAATACCAAAAACACCTTGAAAAATACCCAAAAATCATAAAAACAGTAAAAAAAATCCTAAAAACATAAAAAACATTTTATTTCTGAATTTTTGGTTATTTATGCACATTTTTATAAATATTTTATCTTGCCTTTCATTACATTATTTTTAAATTCCAATATTAAAAAATATATAAAATATAAAATTATAAAAATTAGAAGATTAAAATTAAAATACAAAATTAAAAAAATAAAATAAAATAAAATAATTAAAAATTAAAAACCCACAAAAAAATTCCTTTACTTGCTTGCTTAGTGTAGACACTTGACACACACACTCACTTGTGCACACTTTTGTGAATTACCCTGTTTGCTCCCTGTGATCGAACTCTCTGCATACTTGTCACTATACACCATTTGTGCAGAGTTAAAAATAAATTTTAACTCCACATTATTTCTAATTTATTGATCTTTAGTGTGGGTTAATTGTTGATTAAATACAGGTTTCATTTGAGAGTCGCCACAGCGACGGTTGTCTCCGCCTTGTGCGAGACACCATTTAGGCTCTCTTGAAATTTGTGTTTATCACTAAGCTGTGCTCCCTGGCAACGACGCCATTCTGATAGCACGAAAAGATCCCCAAGACTCGGGTGAAATAAAATGGATCAAGGGTCGTTGCGACCCGTATCTCAGAGATCAATCGGTCGATCAAGAAAATAAAGTTCAGACCACCAAAATCAATAAAATCAATCAAAACACGATAGCGGTCTTGGCTATTGGATTAACCTGGTATAGCGACCAGGGTCGAACTCAGGGAGCACGTGATGGCCTTGCGGCCTACGAAGTAGTCAAAAATAAACTAAAATAAAATAAAAGGTATTTTTGGTGGATTTTCAATTTTTATATTTTTTTTGGATTTTAAAGAGTTAAGAAAATAAGGAAAACAAATAAACAAGGCAATTCAAAAATTTATTTAATGCATCAAAAATCAGTCAAAAATTCCAGTAAAAATGTTTTTGTATATTTTATGATTTTTACTATTTTTGTTCAATTTTTAAGATTTTTCTGATTTTTATTTAATTTTCTAAAAATAAAACAATGTAAGAAAATGGAGGTACTATCCAGCCGAGCTTGAGGGACTTAGATAAAATATCTAAAAATCCCTAATAGGCCTGGAGGTAATTTTCCTGTAAAGAGAAAGAAACAAGGAAAATTTAGGCACCTTAATTATTATTTTTGGGTTTTTAAATTATTTATTAGAATTTTTATGAGTTTTTAGGTGTTTTCAATTTTTATGAGTTTTATATATTGAAAAATGGCCAAAATTGGCCAAAAAATCAAACACAACAAAAGCAATAGTAGCTAATTTTTTTTTATTTTTTAGATAGATTTTGATATTTTTTGTGATTTTTTAAATCAGACAGTAACAAAAATGGTTGTTTTTGATTTTTTAAAAATAGTAAATAAAACCAAAATGTCTCCAAAAATTCTAGAAAATTTTACAACATGGCAGGAGCCATGTGTCCAATTTTCATTGAATTCGGAGTTAATCTGCTATTTTATTAAAACTAAAATCAAGCAACAGTGCACAGGGACCTATCTGCAAATATAATAGAGTTATGGGCCCCCCTGGAGAACAAGCTTGTAAACTATAGGGTAAGGAATGCAAAATACCCCCGGGCCATGCACGATACACGTGACTCAGGCCTGGGGGGACCTGATTGTCATTCCTATTTATAAAAGTATAAAAAGTAACAAGCCAAAAACGCGGGGCCAATAATGCAAATACACCAAAAACCATGTGTCGATGCACGTGTACACATCAAACAGGGGTATAAATGCAAATCTGATAAACAGTAGGGTCCTTAGTGTAATTTTTTACAAAAATAAAAGAACTAAACTATGTATTTATAGGACTAAAAACTAAATGCGAAAAGTAGAGGGCCTAAGAACAAATACCCCTTATTAAATGGAGCGGGCCGGATGTGCGCCACGTAGCAGATCCAACGAGCGAGAACGGTGGTGCCTTTAACCTTGAACGCTGGCCTGATCGAACGGGTGAGGGTCCTCCACGTGTAGATCTGACGGTCCTCGTAGGTCGTGGCTGAACCCTCGGTAGATCGACGAAGGAGAAGAGGACACGTGGGGATCTGACAGTGGAGACTTGCTGGTGCCTCTTCCTCCGATCGTGCGGTCCCGATCAGTCCTCCTACAGATCTGACGGTGGAGACGCTCCTGGATGGACAACCTAGATGCGAACTGGAGCGGGAGGATGATCTACCGGCGCGAGGAGCACCTGGAAGAACTATGGGCCGGCGAGCTTCGCCGGCCCGAAACTCGAGCATGAAGGCTCCTCGTCGGCTACTGGAAGGCTGAGAAGAATCGTGGGAGCCTTCCGCGTCTGATGGAATGCTCCGATGATGGTGGGGAGCCCTGGAGAGATCCGGCGGCGATGAAGAGCCTGGAGCTGCTGTGCTCGAGCCTTGGACCTCCAGATGAGGTCCTTACGACGATCTGACCTGCACAAGCAAAACACGGGGTCGAGGGCAAACTGCCTCGACCCGTTAGAGCAAGCGGGATGTGAAGGATGAGGCGGTATGAGGGCTCTCCAGCGAGCGGCGGAGGGTGAGAGCCGGTATCCCTGCTCCGGGGCGAGTCAGGGGGAATGGGAAGGTCGGAGAAGGTGGAGAGGAGTCTAGTGGACGTGAAGCGAAGGTCGGAGGGGTGAATGGGTGACCGGAGACGAAGGGCGGAGGAGGCGGAGCTACACTAACAACAACTGAAAAATCCTAATCTAAGCTAATCTACGGGCTAAGAAGGTTACCTGGCGGATGCTGTCGACTGGGCTGGAGCTCGGGGAGCTCCTAGGTCATTGCCTGCAAGGGGGCGTCGTCTCCCCGAGGCTGAGCGCGCTCGCGGCAGCGCACGACGGTGAAAACCACCGGATCAGTGGCTCCCAGCTTCCCGGGCCTCGCTGCTACTCCGCCAGGCACGGCTGTCACTCAGGCTCACCAGAGGAGGTCACAGGCGACGAGGGGGAGATCCAAAGATGGAGAACAAGGTTGCCGAGACGATACTATATATGTCCAGGGGTCCGATAAGATGGTGATCAGGTGAGCAATCCAAGGAGCGGATCCCTAAACCGAGATGTGCGCGAGGATCGTGGATCTTCCCTTGGCAAGCGGAGCCCTGGGTTTGAGTGGAAGTCGATCGGATCTGGTTGCTAAAAGGGTGAAAAATCGGGTCGTCATCAGATCCGCAAGAGTAGAGGGTCCGCGGGGGAAGTTGACTGGGGTCAACAAACCCCCGTGGACCAATCAGAATCCACCAAGTCCAATTGATTTATTTATTTATTTTAAAATAGAAAATGATCGAATTAATAATAACTTAAAACATGAAAAATATTTATTTTATTTTTTTTTCTATTTTTTTATAATTTTTAATTAATTTTTCAACATAAAAATAAGGTATTTACAATATAGTACTATACATAGGTATATATACAATATAGGGATTTTTAATTTTGATTTTTAATTTGTTATTTTTGTGCATTTTTATCCCTATTTCATATTTTATTATTTATATCATAAAAATTAGGAATAAAAAGATATTTTTATTTTATTTTTATTATTTATATACAAGAGTGAAATAAATACATATGTGCATATATATACATGGTATATTTACAATGTATTTTTGGTTTTTAATTTTATTATTTTTATTTTTGCTTTTGTTTTTGTTGTTTTTATTTTATTTATTTACATCATAAAAGATAGCATATTTACAAATTTTATGGAAATTAATTTTTTTAGTTATAAGGCTAAATATAGGTAAATGAACTATGTACATGGTGAATATGCACATGGTGAATGTTTTTATTTTCTTTTTAATTTTTCTATTTTTTTATTTTGATTTTTTTATATTTATAAATATATGTACAAGCCATTTGATTCTATTTTTGGGAGGAAAATATTTTTATTCTATTTACAAAAATATTTACACACATGAGCCCCTATCTCCCTCTACTTTGGCTTTTATGCGGTCAGGCTCATGCTGAGCCCTCCCCTTGGGATTAGGTCGCTCAATATTTATTCTAAATATTTCCCTCTTTTTCTTTTTTGTTCTTTATTCTTTTATTTTAGCACAAAAACATGTTAATTATTAGTTTTTACACAATGCATGCCTTTTGCTAATTATTTGTATTTACACATATCTACATGCATTTGCAAAGGTTTTTGTAGCTAAAATATAAGAATAAAGAGTGATGAATGAGTATTCATCAAATATGACAAGCCGTATTCAAGGTTTCTCCCCACATATAGGTTGGAAGTCCAGAACTTTGTAGGAGAGCATTGATCATGTCAGTTAAGGTTTTATTTTTCCGTTCTGCTATCCCATTTGATTGCGGTGAATATGGGGCCGTAACTTCATGAACTATGCCAAAAGATTTGCATTGTTCATCAAATAAGTTAGAGGTATATTCACCTCCTCTATCTGACCTAAGGCGTTTAAGCACTTTTCCTGTTTGTCTTAACCTCATTCTTAAAGATAAGAAATTTCTCTAAGGCTTCATCCTTGGTTTTCTTTAGATATACATAGCAGTATCTACTGCCATCATCTATAAAGATGATAAAGCATTTCTTATTGTCTCGGGCCAACACACCATTAAACTCACAGATGTCCGTGTGCACTAGATCCAAGATCTCACTATCTCTAGAGACAGACTGAAAAGACTTCCTAGGTGTCTTAGCTTGCATACATATTTCACATTTTTGAGTTTTATCAATAGTGTGTTTAGGGATCAATTTTAAATTCATTATTCTTTTAATTGAATTTAGGTTTACATGTCCCAATCTACCATGCCACAGATCACAGGATTCTAGATTATTCACAACATGAGACACAGAACTAGAACATTCAACATTCAAAACATTCATTTCATTTATGTTTACTGAATCACATCTAATTCTAAATAACAAATCAAAATCAACCAAATAGCCTTTTCCATAAAAAATACCATGTCTCAGAATAACAACTTTATTACATTTAAAGTTTAATTCAAAACCATTTCTAACTAAGATAGAGCCGGATAACACATTCTTCTTGATGTCAGGAACATGCAGCACCCTGTGCAACGTCCAGACACGTCTAGAGGAAGAACCTCAAGTTGACTTGTCCCGACCCTAGCACCCTGGCCTTAGAATTGTTCCCCATCTTCACAGTCCCACCGTTGCAGGTCTGATAAGAAGAAAACAACGTTCTGTCAGAACATATATTTACATTGGCTCCCGTATCCACGAGCCACTCATTTGGATCATGGATATGGTATAGTTCAGGTTTTACAGAGACGTACCCCTCGCTAGCCCCGAGTCCCATAGTGATCATGTTCACTTGTGGACTCCCGTCTGTAGCCTTAGGTTGAGCTTTCAAGGACGGACAATCCTTCTTCCAATGACCAACCTGATTACAGTGCCAGCAGGGTTTATTCTTTGCCTTTTTCTGGATCGTGCCCTTTGGTTTCATTTTATTGTTATTAGGACCCTTTCCCTTCTTATCCTTGCCCTTCGAGGTCATGAAATTGACCTTAGCCTGAATATCAACAGGAAGAACAGGTTTTTTGTTTCATGTGTTCCTCATCTATGGCAATTGCCACCATCAAGTCATCCATAGAAATTTTCCCCTTTCTGTGTTTTAGGGTCATACCAAAGTCTTCCCACGACTTTGGAATTTTTCTATGATACACATGACCTGAAACTTCTCTGGAAGTTTCATTTCGGCATCCTCTAAACCATGGAGCAGGAGTAAAAAACTCGTGTGCCTGTTCAGAAATTGACTTTCCCTCGGCCATGGAAAACTTCAAAAATTTAGCTACGGAGTATTTCTCAATACCGAGGTCTTCGGTGTTATACTTCCGATCCAAGTCTTCCTATAGCCCCTTCGCAGTCTGCGTGGACGAACAATATACGTCAAACAAAGTGTTGGACAGAGCCAACAAGATGCAACCATGACATATACGGTCGCGTTCCTTCCACGCAGATTGCGCCTTATGGCTATCGGGTGAGGGGTTTTCCATCTCCTCCGTAGGACAGTCGGTTTCAAGCATCGAGATTAACCCTATGGTGGTTAACCAAATCTTCATGCGTTGTTGCCAACGCTTAAAGTTTTGTCCACCGAATTTTTCAGGCATACCCGTCATATCTACCCTCGATTTAAACATTGTTTCCGACATTCTAAAATCGGTTCGGGATATCTTCTCTAAGATTGTTGTTAAAAAGAATACCGATGCATATATTAAACAGTAAATCATCGGATCCAAATGAATTAACAGAGAAACAACACCGAATAAGATTATATTAATCGCATGTTTCCCAATCATTATCCGATTATAAAATGCAACCAAGAACCGATTAAAAGAACAGAAACATAAATAAGGGCATGATCCAGAAAGGGTAAAGCAATAAACATATTGCGGCAACCAAAATGAAATAAAGATTAGATTAGAAGTCACCGAAGCGTCCATGAAATGGACTGTCCTTAGAGAAGATATCACCCCCACAATACCGGTGCGTAGGGTACTGGCGATCCGCTCAAAGGATACGACGGCTCACGATCGTCGTCGGCGCACACCAAGGGGATCGTCCTCGATTGTACCTCAGAGAACTGCAGCCGAGAGATGAAGAGGAAGACGTTCGTCCGTGAGAGGAAGAACTAGAGAGAGAGACAGCGTGTCGGGTGAGGGATATAAAAAGAGGGGCTCGCGTGCCCTAGCGTGCGGTGACATTTGGTTTCTGAAAATACCCCTCAACAGGTGTGTCCAAACCCACGGCTAAATCGAGCCGTTTGGATCAAGTACGAGCCCGAGCCCGAGCCCGAGCCGGAGCGGAGCGGAGCGGAGCGGAGCGCGCGCGCGCGCGTGTGGTCCTCCATTCCTCCTCTCTATTATTGCTACAAGAGCTTGAGGTGTGGACTCATATATAAAAAGTCCACCAAAAGTTTAGATCTCTAAGGTATGGTACTAAACTTCCACCCAAACTCACACATGTTTCAAATTTGGGAATTCCCAACTTTCCCTCCAAATATTTGGTTTCCCAATTGAAATCAAATTAATGCCAATTGTAATGAATAGGTTTTCCAATTAAAACCTATCTACAATTTTAATACAACAGAGTTGACATGCATTTAATCTAATTCATTTGTAAAAAAATGCAGAAAAATATATGAATATGTGTTAGCAAATGTTACAATATTTAATTCATATTAAAATATTTATCATTTGCATTATATTGCTAAGCATAACATGTCTAAGTATGGCAACAGAAATAAGTAATTTCTCATTTCTGTATTTATATCATCATTTACAAGTTTTTAATCATACTTTTGCTGCTAAGTATGATAAAGAAAAGTACCATCAGAATCATATTGCAGCAAGCATATAAAGGTACTCTCAAACTAACTTACTATAGTAATTAAGTGGTTATTCTTAAACTTATTATCATGCATAGACTCCACTGGTATGATTTATCACATCCGGACTTCACCAACATGATTTCCTTATTCTCATGCCACATCGGTGTGACTTTGTCATGGTGTGACTGATGAATCTCGTATTCATCATGCTAAAAACTCTATATTAAAACCCATGTCTTAATTAATCCAATAAACTCAACTTTAATTCTTTGATTTTATCTTGTACGATATTGTGTATAATTAACCTATAATTATTTGTATTTAATTTCTCTTATTTTTCTTGTAATTATTTTATCACTCAAAAACCCCTAAAAATTAGGTAGATAAGTTGTCTATAATTCACTGACCCTTAAAAAGATAAAAAATATAAAAAAATCTCAAAACCGCAATCTTGGTGTTTTTATCCCCTTAAAAATACCCCCAAAAATAGCTTTTGTACAGATGACCTCTTTTGGCTTTTTGACCAACATGAAAGTTGTAGATCTCGTCGAGACGAGCAACTTTTATGTTTTCACTTTTTCCAAATTCAGCCTCTAACTATTTCTTTTCTATTTTTCTTTGTTTTTTATATTTGATTTATTCTGATTGGGCCACGTGGCGCCCTCTGGGCCACCCACGTGGCCCACTCTCCTTCGCACCACCCGACACCCTCCTTGGTCGTCGGATCACTCCATCATCGCCCTCATCCTCACCGTCCCTCACCGCTCCATCATCACCCGTCAGATCTAATTCCAGATCTGATCTAAGCCGCTCCCTAACGCCTAAACGACAACCCTTCGATCTCATCTTCATCCAATGGTCCTCAACACGCCACGTCTCCCCTCCATCTCCACCGTTCGATCACGCGCCATCCTACGCCTACTTAACTGCCACGTCACCCATTTACCCTTCGCCGTTAGATCTCACCCAAACTACCATCTGAGCCGTTCATCATCACCTAGCCCCCCACCGCTGGATCTAATCCTAAGATCCAATCGCGACCCTCCATCAATGCTATCATCCCAGCCGTTGGATCGTTAGATCCAATGGCCGTCGATCATCGTCTTCCTCCAGCCCAGGCGTAACGGCTCGCCAACCGGCCACCCCCTTCCTTTTTTAGCACACACATCCGACCACCTCTCCTTCTCATAACGCCTCTCCCTCGAAGCCCTTCCCTCCATCTCCCTCGCGTAACCCCCATCTCCCTCCCTCCATCACTCCACCATTAAATCCTCGGCCATGGAAAACCGCCTCCACCTCACGTAACCCCCGGTCGCCTCCGACTATTTAAACCAGCCTCCGCTACCACCACCAATGGTCCACTAATTTGGGCCTTCACCTAGCCTCCTCCGCCCCTCCGGTGACAGCGGAGGGACGGAATTGTGAGGCGACGATGGTGTTGGCCTGGTGTTGACCCACGGCGGCGCTCCGCCGTGTCCAGGTGGTTCCAGCCACCACTGAGCTCCGTGCCCGGCCGCGCACGCTGGGTGAAGACCCCGAGCTCCACCGGAGCTCAATCCCAGGCCGCTACGTCCGCCAACTCCTTGCTCCGGCGAGGAGACTTTTTCTTTCATCTTTCCCGAATTTTCCCACCTTCTGTGATCATCTTCACCTCCGTCCGACCATTTCTGCACTTTCGCCATTCATCAAACAAACTCGCCGATCACCTTACTCCTCCTCATAACCTCTCCACTGCCGATCCAGTACCTTCGCCGTCACGGCGGAGGACCCACCAGAGCCCGCCACCTTCTCCGCCTTCGCCGGGCTCCCATCTCACTCCACTCGCTCCACTTCACATCACGATTGCTTCGGCTATGTGCTTCTAACGTTTGCAGGTACTTTCATTGTCACTGGCCGGAGTTTTGATCGGAGCTGCTTCAAGTTCTTCTCCTCCGACGACGCTTCTTCGATTCGCAGCTCCAATCTACCTTGAAGCATCGCTGGAGTCCCATCGTCTTCGCGGCGTCCTCAGCTAGCTTCTCCGACCATCAGGCGTATCTGCGGCAGGAGGAGAAGCTCCATAGACCTCGCCGGAGCCCCGCCTACTCCGGTGGGTCACGGAGGAGGATGGTGCTACAGGTGCCGTCCGATCACCAGGATCGGGCGGCTAGGATGCATCCACGTGGCGACTCAAGACTCCACCCGAGCCTCTACTCCGAATCTATAGGCTTGGGTGGACTGAACCTAGAGCCGGACCTCCAGCAGCTGCCACGTGGTCCCGAAGCTGATGGTCCTCCCGAGCCTGGCCCCTCGCGTGCAGCGCACGTGAGGTGCTGGGCAAATTGCAAGAAAGACCCTACTGTTTATCGTAATTGCATAAAGGTCCCCAGGCACGTGCCTCATGTGCGTGCCTGGGTAAATTACAGGGAGGCCCTCGATATTTGCTGAAATTACAAAAAGGCCCTTGCGCGCATGGAAAAATTACTTACAGGCCCAGGCGGTTTTCTTTATTTGCTTTTAGGTCCCTCCAGGGACCTAAATGCAATATTTATCCCTTTATTTTATTGCATTTTTATTACAATTATACCCTTGCACTGTTTTTAGCATAACTTGAGCATCGTAGGTCCCAAATTGCATTATTTTAGTGTCGTTTTGATCCTTGTTTTGTCCTCTACATTTTAGCATACTTACTTGTTCCATTTGACACTGTTTTAATTTAACTGATTTTTTATGTGAAAAATGGGACCATGCTCTACTTGTCTTGATTGATTTGATGATCGATTTTTAATGATATGTTCAAATTGGCTCTAATTTCATTCTGTATTGCGTTGCTCTCATTTTAGGGTATAATTGTAGGTATTTCTGACATTTTATTCTTCATGCATATTCTCTTGCATTGTTTGCCCATGCATCATTTTAACTTGCATAAAAATAAAATAAAAAAATGCATGCATCATGGCATCGCCTTGTAAATAGCATAATGCATCATAATTTGCATATGGACCTGAAACTGAAATTAATTGACATTATGCCTTCATGAATCGAAATTCAATACACACTTTAGGCTGTCGTATCCCTATGTTCGACCTTGGTACACTTGCCAAGTATAAATATTCCACAGCATTCAAAGTCTGTGGTTTTTGCTGAACCAAATTCGCCTCCTATGCTACGACATAATTCCGCATTATTATAGAGGCGAATTTGACGTTCATCAAATGGAGCCGTTGCCGGGGATACAGCTTTGCTTAATTTTTGAATTTTGATTTTTTAAATTAATTCAATAATTTCTAGGTCCTCATTTCATGCATCATTTCTTTGCATATTATTTGCTGATTTAATTTCTCTGAGTTTCTAACTTTTCTCTTTTGTGGCAGGGCCCATGAAAATCGGGGACGCCTGATCGTCATGGAGGCGCAAAGTCGGAAGCTTCAGTTGAAGAGGCCGCAAAAGAAGCCGTGAAGAATTCTAAGATTTTTTTATCAGTCAATTTGCATTGCATGTTGTACTAAAAAAAAATCCCCCCCCACACACACACCTACACTGCACATGCACATACTCACCCCCACCCCCCCTGTATCTCTCTCTCTCTCTCTCTGTATCTATTCTTCACGAACCCCCTCCTCCCTCACCCTTGTACCATAGACATCCCCCTAAACACAGACTTTACTTCGGCTATTTATATCCTAAGTATAGGGGAGACTTGCCTATTCATCCCTTCCTCGTTCTGTCTTCTTATGCTTAGACCAATTTTGGCCTAAGTATAGGGGGAACTTCCTCCTCAGTTCCGCTATATCACCTTGTACTTGAACCGAGCCTTGGCTTCATGGCACTTGTGCTATGAGGACATAGCAAATTTTAAGTATAGGGGGGTATACCATATATTATTGTATATTACTTTAGCCTTTGCTCGCGTTTTTAAAACTTTTTAAAATTTTATTTTTCGGGCTAGGTTTTGGTAAACTAGTGAACTGAGTAAAAACCTGTATTAAAAATTGAGGGTTTAATTTTTGTTAATATTCCTGTATTAAAAAAATTGAAAAACTAAAAATCTTTCTTGTGAGGTTGACTCTGACTACTAGGTTTAGTAGGCATTTTCAGTGAGGGAACCTCGGTCTCCCTTAGCAGAGTGGGTGGTTTAGAGGACATCGCATACGACCCCGTCCTCAAGTAACACGGGCCTCGGCCCGTACTTACACCCATACTGGCTGAAAGTGTATACTTTTATTTGAGCCTAGGCCAGTCATTGTCTCTCCGAGGAATAAAAAAATTAAAAATTAAAATCCATAAAAATCTGCAAAAGATAAAAATCACACAAAAATTCACTAACCCAAGGAGTTGGTGTATTCCTGATACTTTCACACTCACGCAAGGCTTGAGGAATTTGAGGACACTGGATCTCTGGGATCTTGAGAGTCTGAGTTAACATGCCTTAGTCATTAGGGTTTTCATGACTTAAATATCCACACTCCCCTGGTTTGAAAGATTTGAGTGCTATATTGCACTCTTCATCTCTACCTTCAAGAAAATATGATCAGCACAGTCACTTCCACAACTGCATAATTGATGAGCTGAGTTGAGATATCACTTGAGGAACTAGGACCATAGATTTAAGTTTAGACCCGATCTAATGATATTCGAGGATGGGATAAAGTTAATGAAGGTTTCAGAAAACCTGAGTGTCAACAAAAACCCTAGCCAGTATGTGAACAAGATTCATATACTATCTCTTGGATATTTACCTAAAAGTGCCAGGGTGTGATGAAATTTAAAGGAACTTGTTGATCAGTGTGCGCCAATCTCTTGGTAAAAGCAATGGAGCTAGCCAACAAAAGAAATGAAATATCAAAGAAAAGCTCTAAATCCAAAGTCAAATTCCAAATGAGCTTCCACCAATGGCGAGCGCTCCCAAACATTTTCAAAGTGTCCACTTGGACCAAGCACCAATTAGGACCAAGGAGTCAGGCTGACACCACAAAAAGGGCCCTGCATCGTAAGCGATACAAGTCTGGGTGTTGAAGGTATCTTAGATACTCAGAAAAGACACACCCCGGTGTACTCCCAGAAAAACAAGTGCAGACGACTCCAACTCTCTTGACGGACACATTGATCAACAAAGTATTAATATACATGTGTTGAGTAAAAGGCATTCGAGAGGCCCCTTGTTCCAATGTGAGGGTGAGAAAATTAGACACAATCCCAGTACCTCCATCATCTGGCCGTCCATCAACATTTCAAAGTCTGACAAACTAAGGAGACAATTGACTGAAGTAAGAATAGACTTATTCCCTAGTATTGAGGATTAGGTCTAGAGGAGAATCTTTGGGACTGGAACTTTGGGTGATGCATCGACTCGGCTCCCATGAAATGCAGTACACTAAATGTCATATCCTTATATTATTTGTACAAAAAGAGAGTCTGATAATCAGAGAAGTTGGATTTCTTCTGACTAAGGCTTGGATAAACCTGGAATTTTAGGATCACTTGGGTCAAGGGTCTTCAAAAAATCAAGCCTTGTAAATTTTCACGCACACTGTCAGGAATTAATCCTACTCCTTCATTCTTTAGATGCTCGAGGACGAGCATAGTTTAAGTATAGGGGTATGATGAATCTCGTATTCATCATGCTAAAAACTCTATATTAAAACCCCTGTCTTAATTAATCCAATAAACTCACCTTTAATTCTTTGATTTTATCTTGTACTATATTGTGTATAATTAACCTATAATTATTTTTATTTAATTTCCCTTATTTTTCTTGTAATTATTTTATCACTCAAAAACCCCTAAAACTTAGGTAGATAAGTTGTCTATAATTCACTGACCCTTAAAAAGATAAACAAATAAAAAAATCTCAAAACCGCAATCTTGGTGTTTTTATCCCCTTAAAAATACCCCAAAAAATAGCTTTTGTACAGATGACCTCTTTTGGCTTTTTGACCAGCATGAAAGTTGTAGATCTCGTTGAGACGAGCAACTTTCATGTTTTGACTTTTTCCAAATTCAGCCTCTAACTATTTCTTTTCTATTTTTCTTTGTTTTTTTATATTTGATTTATTCTGATTGGGCCACGTGGCGCCCTCTGGGCCACCCACGTGGCCCACTCTCCTTCGCGCCACCCGGCACCTTCCTTGGCCGTCGGATCACTCCATAATCGCCCTCATCCTCACCGTCCCTCACCGCTCCATCATCACCCGTCAGATCTAATTCCAGATCTGATCTAAGCCGCTCCATAACGCCTAAACGACAACCCTTCGATCTCATCTTCATCCAATGGTCCTCAACGCGCCACGTATCCCCTCCATCTCCACCGTTCGATCACGCGCCATCCTGCTCCTACTTAACTTCCACGTCACCCATTTACCCTTCGCCGTTAGATCTCACCCAAACTACCATCTGAGCCGTTCATCATCACCTAGCCCCCCACCGCTGGATCTAATCCTAATCGCGACCCTCCATCAATGCTATCATCCCAGCCGTTGGATCGTTAGATCCAACGGCCGTCGATCATCGTCTTCCTCCAGCCCAGGCGTAACGGCTCGCCAACCGGCCACCCCCTTCCTTTTTTAGCACACACATCCGACCACCTCTCCTTCTCATAACGCCTCTCCCTCGAAGCCCTTCCCTCCGTCTCCCTCGTGTAACCCCCATCTCCTCCCTCCATCACTCCACCATTAAATCCTCGGCCATGGAAAACCGCCTCCACCTCACGTAACCCCCGGTCGCCTCCGACTATTTAAGCCAGCCTCCGCTACCACCACCAATGGTCCACCAATTTTCGGCCTTCACCTAGCCTCCTCCGCCCCTCCGGTGACAGCGGAGGGACGGAATTGTGAGGCGACGATGGTGTTGGCCTGGTGTTGACCCACGGCGGCGCTCCGCCGTGTCCAGGTGGTTCCAGCCACCACTGAGCTCCGTGCCCCGGTCGCGCACGCTGGGCGAAGACCCTTAGCTCCACCGGAGCTCAATCTTAGGCCGCTACATCCGCCAACTCCTTGCTCCGGCGAGGAGACTTTTTCTTTCATCTTTCCCGAATTTTCCCACCTTCTGTGATCATCTTCACCTCCGTCCGACCATCTATGCACTTTCGCCATCCATCAAACAAACTCGTCGATCACCTTACTCCTCCTCAGAACCTCTCCACTGCCGATCCAGTACCTTCGCCGTCACGACGGATGACCCACCAGAGCCGCCACCTTCTCCGCCTTCGTCGGGCTCCCATCTCACTCCACTCGCTCCACTTCACATCACGATTGCTTCGACTATGTGCTTCTAACGTTTGCAGGTACTTTCATCGTCACTGGCCGGAGTTTTGATCGGAGCTGCTTCAAGTTCTTCTCCTCCGGCAACGCTTCTTCGATTCGCGGCTCCGATCTACCTTGAAGCATCGCTGGAGTCCCATCGTCTTCGCGGCGTCCTCAGCTAGCTTCTCCGACCATCAAGCGTGTCTGCGGCAGGCGGAGGAGCTCCATAGACCTCGCCGGAGCCCCGCCTACTTTGGTGGGTCACGGAGGAGGATGGTGCTAAAGGTGTCGTCCGATCACCAGGATCAGGCGGCTAGGATGCATCCACGTGGCGACTCAAGACTCCACCCGAGCCTCCACTCCGAATCTATAGGCTTGGGTGGACTGAACCTAGAGCCGGACCTCCAGCAGCTGCCACGTGGTCCCGAAGCTGAAGGTCCTCCCGAGCCTGGCCCCTCGCGTGCAGCGCACGTGAGGTGCTGGGCAAATTGCAAGAAAGACCCTGTTGTTTATCGTAATTGCATAAAGATCCCCAGGCATGTGGCTCACGTGCATGCCTGGGTAAATTACAGGAAGGCCCTCGATATTTGCTGAAATTACAAAAAGGCCCTTACGCGCATGGAAAAATTACTCACAGGCCCAGGCGGTTTTCTTTATTTGCATTTAGGTCCCTCTAGGGACCTAAATGCAATATTTATCCCTTTATTTTATTGCATTTTCATTACAATTATGCCCTTGCACTGTTTTTAGCATAACTTGAGCGTCGTAGGTCCAAAATGCATGATTTTAGTGTCGTTTTGATCCTTGTTTTGTCCTCAACATTTTAGCATGCTTACTTGTTCCATTTGACACTTTTAATTTAAGTGTTTTTTTATGTGAAAAATGGTACCATGCTCTACTTGTCTTGATTGATTTGATGACCGATTTTTAATGATGTGTTCAAATTGGCTCTAATTTCATTCTGTATTGCGTTGCTCTCATTTTAGGGTATAATTGTAGGTATTTCTGACATTTTATTCTTCATGCATATTCTCTTGCATTGTTTGCCCATGCATCATTTTAACTTGCATAAAAACAAAATAAAAAATGCATGCATCATGGCATCGCCTTGTAAATAGCGTAGTGCATCATAATTTGCATATGGACCTGAAACTGAAATTAATTGACATTATGCCTTCATGAATCGAAATTCAATACACACTTTAGGCTGCCGTATCCCTGTGTTCGACCTTGGTACACTTGCCAAGTATAAATATTCCACAGCATTCAAAGTCTGTGGTTTTTGCTGAACCAAATTCGCCTCCTATGCTACGACATAATTCCGCATTATTATAGAGGCGAATTTGACGTTCATCAGTGACGTGTATATGCAACATTAGGCTCCCGTACTGAGTCCTACTTTCTTTCCTTCACCCTTTATAACTAAGTTCAAGTGATTTGGCTTTGAAATACGCCGTGAGTCAGAGATCTGGGCCCTTCGTGCATCAGTTATTCAAAACATCTAAGTTCCCTTCTTGACTTATTTTAGCCTAGTTACAGTAGCTTAATATGAGTTACTTAGCATAAGTATGATAACCAATCTTGGTATACTATTCAGAATTTTTGAAGCATTAAGAGGATCATAAAGTACTCTAAGATTTTTCTTAATTTAATATGTGTGTATACATGCATGATCTTATTAGTTAAAGTTTAAATATTGAATATAAAGAAATAATAGAAAATATTAGTCATAAAATCTTGTAGGAAAGATCAAATGTTTAAGAATGTTAGCTCATTTCTTCATCTACATTTATTTCATGTTAGCACATTCCTTACCCTACCTTTTTATTTCCATTTCATTATTAACCACGTTCTTAAAAGATCTTAGAAACCTAGTGCAGATTGTCGTGATCCTTTTCCTAGCATGAGAAAACGATGGTCTTGCTACTTCGAGTTCCTCTAACTTTTATCGTGGTTCGAGGTTTATCCAGGTATCCCTCCTCCGCCTTTTTGTTGTTTTCCGATATTGAAGATGCTCACAGTGAATGAAGATGTTTTATTTTGCTAGGTTATTTTTTTATTCTCATTATTTCAAATAATAATATTAATTTATATTAATTTTCTGTATGAGTGTAATCCTACCTTGCTTTGACATGCATTGATAATCATAATGCATTCAACTTTTTCGTCAATAATATTCTATCTCTTTAAAAGGCTCATATAATTACTTTGTATTTATATATTCCTTTCAGCATAGAAAAAGAGTATAATTGGATTGTAAAGATATACAATAATTGTAAAAATTACGTATTTCTCTGCATTATATATCACTGCTTTGATATTTTCCCCGATTATATAGTTTTTTCAACTCATCTTAGTAGTTTACGTTCAAAATTAGATTTATACAATAAAATCCTTAAATTGTAATATTCTTCGAATAATATTATTTATACGAGCTTTAAAACATCAAATTTCAAAAAACAGCTTTTGCGTATAAATCCTCGCAACTTATTTTTTTCTTTTTAATGCATTTTAATTCAACACACACCAAAACCTTCACGAGATAAAAGATTGTGATTCAAATGTTACCTATCTCTCAAGGAAAAAACTCCCAACAAAGAAAAACAAAAACACCCACAAGGACACAACATCATCCTTTTTTAAGAAAACACCCTCATAACTTCCTTTGTTTTCAATCACCCCTCTACCCCTCAGTAGTCATCGTAATCTAGGTCCTCCTCGACCTTCTCATCGGCCTCCTCGGCGATCTCATCCTCCACGTAGTCGAGCCCCTCAGCTATCGCCACCCAACCGACCAACCCGGCTGTCGCACCGATCGCTAGTCCTGTTCCCATCCCCATCTTTCCCTTCTTCTCCGGCTCATTCGGGTAGCCTCCCGACTGGTACAAGTTCCCCGGTTGTGGTGGCGCGTTGTAGCCATAGTTGTAGCCACTCTGCTGGTATGGGTAGCCGGAAGCGGGCTGTAAGCCGTGGCTGTAGGGGGCGGCATAGGACGGAGGGGAATTTCCGTCGTAGACGTGCGATTGCTCGTGGATGCGAATCTCGAGGCTGAGCTTTCCATGCGGACGGCCGGACGGACGCTTCAGCTTCAATGTCTCAGTCGCGCGGCCGCCGATCCCAACATCTCCGATCACCTGAGGGAGTTAGGTGCAAATCTTGTAGAAAAGATGCAAAATTGTGCAAATAAAAAAAAGTGTTCTGTATGTAAGTATGTTCTTTTATAGAGGTGTATCGACAATTTCAAATAGTGCACGCCATATAAATAAACATGAATTTTACATTAAAATTATATGGTTTTTTACACTGGTGCTCCTTCAAGATACTGTTATTATAGTTATGCATGTACCTTTTTTGCAATAATACATGCGCTCATGTATTCCTACAAAATCATATTACTGCTCTTATGTTATTTCACTTATACCTCTATTTTATCTGGAAAATCAGTACCTTGAATTTTGTAGGATGCAGTGGCACAAATATTATTGCAAAAAAAGGTAGAGGTATAACTATAAGGGATATTTACACCCATAACTCTGAGTAATATGGTAATTACCTCAGGAACCTTCGATAAACATGAATTACATCCAAAACCCCGAGTAATGGCTAACATTTACATGGCATAACCCTGTGTCAACTTCCGTCTTATTTCTCTGTTAACTCTAACGGAAATAGTCAATTTTGCCCTTCCAACCCCATCATATTTACAACATGATGCCATTCCCCCCTCCCCCCTTCCCCCCTTGCCTGCAAGGTCGAGCATCCCTTCCCAGCGTAGCTGCGCTCACCTCGAGACCTGGCCGAACCCATCCAACCCCCGGCAAAGCCTCCGCTACGAGCTCCCACACCTCCGCCCGTGAGCTCCCCCTCCTCCCGTCGGTCGCCTGCAAGGTCGAGCATCCCTTCCCAGCGTGCCTGCGCCCACCTCGAGACCTGGCCGAACCCATCCCCCTCCCCCCAACCAATCGCCTGCGCCGCCACACAATCGCCCATGCCGCCACACACCCCGAACTCCCCCCTGCTCCCGCCAGGGGTCCGAGCTCCCCCACCTCCTCCCGCGAGCTCCCCCCTCCTCCCGCGAGCTCCCCCTCCTCCAGCAACCCATCGCCCGCGAGCTCCCCCCTCCTCCAGCAACCCATCGCCCGCGAGCTCCCCCCTCCTCCTGCCGGGGGTCCGAACTCCCCCACCTCCGAGCGCGAGCTCCCCCCTCCTCCAGCAACCCATCGCCCGCGAGCTCCCCCCTCCTCCCGCCGGGGGTCCGAGCTCCCCCACCATCGCCCGTGAGCTCCCCCCTCCTCCAGCAACCCATCGCCCGCGAGCTCCCCCCTCCTCCCGCCGGTCGCCCGCCCGAACCCATCCACCCCCCCCCCCCCCCAGGAACCCATCGCCCGCGTCCGAACCCCCTCGCCTGGGAACCCATCCCCAGGTCGTCCGAGCCCCACCATGCCTGGGAACCCATCCCCTTCGTCCGCGCCCAAGCCCCAGGTCGGTCGCGCCCCCTTCCCCTCCGGCGCCGCCTAGGAACCCCGCCCATGTCCGAGCCCCTCGCCCTTCCAGGCAGGTCGAGCCCACCTCCACCTCGTTCTTTTCTTTTTTTTATTTCTGATTAATCTCAACCGTTAAATCACAGAATGGTTAGATTAACCCATCCATCTGGTTGAGTTAATCAAGTTAACTAACGGAGGGTTCTGGGAGTAAAACGGAGCAATTACTCGGGGTTTTGGATGTAATTCGTGTTTATCGAGGGTTCCTGGGGTAATTACCGTATTACTCAGGGTTATGGGTGTAAATATCCCTAACTATAATTGCAGAATATTAAGGGCTCAAGTGTAAAAAAATCAATATTATAAAATCTGCCATGTTCTTTTTTTTATATTCTTAAAGCGAATAATATAAAAAGGAATGTATTTTTAATTCTCCAAGAAACAAATAATATTTCGGAAATACTTAATATGTAAAATTCATTTTTTTTCACAGCCACAAGTGCAATTGCCTTTATTCTTATCCTTATTCTATTATTACACTTGGGATTTTTGCGCTATGACCCTCAAAATGTCGTCCAGTTACACCACAGTCCCTATAATATTTGTAATTTCACTAGACCACAGAAATCTTTCTGACTCTTATACTACAACGCTTGGATAGGGGAATTTAAGCTGAATAGACTAAAATTACAGGAATCGTGGTGTAATTGCAAAGATTAAAGGGGATGTGGTGTAATTAGACAAAACTTCAGGAATCCTGATGTAAAAATCCCTTATATATATCCTACTAGAAATTAAAAGAAAATAAAAAAACGATAAGAAAATATACTACTAATCGGAGATTAATTATTGGGATTTTTACACCATAATCCTTAAAACTTATAGGTTTTAAGCCACAATCCATGAACTTGTAAAATAGTGTGATTGTGTAAAACTTCGTTAAATATTAATCTGTTTTTACGGGAAATTAGCATGTTTCATACGAAATTAAGATGTAATTTCACTTGAATTTTTTAGGTAGCCGAGAACAAACCTCTTGGAGCCGGAGACGGGCGGAGCCGATGAGCGGCTTTACGCCCTCCTCCGCATCGGCATGTACGATGTCGATTGAGAGGGCAGCATCCTCGATCGGGATGTGCGAGGGGAGGGGTATGGTGAGCTTCTCGTCCCATATAGGATCGTCGTTGTTGTTTGCGTCGACCTTGGTCGAGCACTTGGAAGCCGGGTCGACCCACAAGACCGCGTAGGGTCGCAGCCGCCCGCGCTTCCAGCTGATGTTCTTCAGGTCCTTCGCCGACGCGACCGTCACCTCTACCTCTTACGGCAACGCCATCCTCCTCGAGGGGCTGAAGTGCAACAAGTGGAACTTTGGAGGGGGGGTTTGCAAATAGCAAAAATGGATGGAGTTGGGGTGTGAAATGAGGGAGGGGATAGGGGGCAGGCTTATATGGGATTGGAGTCATTGGAAAAGGTCCTATTTATTGGTTTATTTACTGCGACCGCCACTAGAGGGGGATTTTTTTAAATAATTATTAAAAAATTCGTAATTAATTAAATAAGCATCAAGGGAAAGAAATTAAAAAAAGGCATCAATCGGCACCTGAGGTGCCGATTTGGGGCGCCCCCTCCAAATCGGCACCTGAGGTGCCGATTTGGGAGAGGGCCGTTGGAAATTTGCCAACGGTCCCCTCCTCCCCATTTCCTATATAAAACGCCCCCCCCCCCCCCCTCATTCATCCTCCTCACAATTCCCCCCTCTCCTTCTCATTCTTCATCTTCTCCCCATTCATTCTCTCTGGTTCCCTCATTCTGTATTCTGAAGTGCGATTACTGCTCTCGATCGACTAATCTTATTCAAGTAAGAATAAGATATTTTTGTTTTAGATTTTGTTCTGCGTTTTTTGCAGGGTTCTATCAGTGAGGACGCTATATCAGTGAGGACGCTATATTATTATATTTTGGATAACATTTCTTGTAGAAGACACGCATCTTTCAGGTAATTTTATTCAAGATTTTTTTATTAAATTTAACAAGTAATTAGTTGTGCAAAATTGATGATTAGTTAAAATATATTTCAAAATAATTATTGTTTTTTTTAATGATAAATCATTTGTCTATGAAGTAATCTAATGATGTTGAATTAAATAGGGGACATTACACATTACATTAGCATTTCATTTATTTAGATTTAAAAGTGCACATATTCATGTTAAAATTAATGTCATTTAGATTTGGAATCGAGCGCCGAGAGGGTCTCTATACAGCGCTGGCAGGACTCACTGTGGTGAGCACCGATGAGGCCCCAAGACCGGACTTTTGGCTTCCATTTCTGAGTGATTAGTATATCAATTGAATTATTGATTATTAAAGATAACCGCCGACTGAAATGTTAATTAACGTGAACTGCAAGAATGTGCTCAACTGGCTTGGGGTGCTGCTGCTTTGGCGCATATGTATTCAGAACTCGACTGGGGTGCAAAGGTCGGCACGTCTAGGATATATGGTTTTTTCTCAATTTTACAGGTATGTATAGTACCCCTACATGTCTCAATTTGTTTTATTATGCATCTTCTAATATTTTTAATTACAGGTTTGGGCATGGGAGCATGCACATATTGGACGGCCGATAGTACGTGCTGGTGCTCAGATAACTGGAGGTTCATTAGCATTGAAGTGGATAGGAGTGCGCAGTTTCAAAGAAAACGTGCATACGGCAATATTAGCATTCTATCGTAACGAGCTCGATACACAAGAACCTCATCAGGTATAAAAACTGTAATACTCATATTAATTTTATTGTAAAATATAATATCTAATTTTTTTACTAAATTACAGATGATTTGGACACCATACGCTGAAGTTGAGATATCACAATTGCATCCTATCTGCAGAAGTGGACAACATGTATGGATGAGTCGTGTTCCACTTATTTGTTACGATCTTGTAGTGATGCACCTACCTGATCGTGTGATGCGACAATTTGGGATGCGTCAGCACCTTCCTGTTTCTGTGGAGAGGATAAATGCTATATCTAGGCGTAACAAAACCCGAAGTGGGGACATCCTATATTGGGCTACTATACATCGACAGTACGTGGATCGTTGGGCTGATAGGGAAGCCACAGTTGTTCATGAGCACCCGGATTCCGATACCGATCTTTATATGCAATGGTATTGGAATATAACAAGAAGATGGATCCAAACACAGATTCCTCCTCCTGTAGTAGCTTACCGACCACACGGACCAATGGAAAGACGTCTGGTATGTTTAAAAACTCTACTTATTCTATTGAGATTCAATTAAATTATTCTTAACATATTTGTAAATGGACTAGGTGGATACGATTGTATAAGGAAGAAATAGTATGGAACAACTTAGACGATCAACAGACTTACCTACCGACATGAGGACGACAGTCGAAAATACAATTAGCATGTTCGATGAAACACTGAACATGTTCTCCTTGATGTATCCCTTCCACCAATATGGGCATCAACAATTCATGCCATCACAGGAGCATCATACTTCGGGAGCATCAGGTTTTGTAATTTTTTTCTTACAAATGTAAACTAATTTCTTATCTTAAAATCGTGAATTTATAAATTTCTATGTTGTAAATTGTACAGGAAGGGAGTACACGGAATATGGTGGGGAGGGGACGCAACCACCACCGATGTTTGCTACTTCAGGTTTTAGTTATTTGTTTATGTATAGTCAATTCTTATCCATATATCGATTTTTAGACATATAAATACAGCTCCTCATAAAATATAGCAGGACTCGGTGAGCAGGCATTTTCCCAGGGTCAGACAATGGAGGAGTCAATATTTGGCACTTCAGGAATGACGTCTGCAGGATATGGCGGGCAAGGGTACTCATCAGGTCTTCAAGGACTCGCATCTCAATATGACCAAACTGGATTTGGAGCTTCGGGTAATAAAATGACTAAATTAAATAAGTAATTTTTATCTTATGTATTATTTTCTAAAAGTTGAATATCTAATTCCTGCAGGATATGGAGAAGCTTTTAGTTAATCTCAATTTGCAGGATCATCATTTGCCGGTCCTTCGAGTTAGGGATACATCGGACAGGAAGTTCCACCAATTCAACCAGGATTTGTATCTACAGGTAAAATTGTACTTTATTACATTGCATTCTCTTCTTACTTATTAGGTAATTTATGTGACATATAATGTAATTAACATCTTTCAGGTATGAGCTATATCGAGTATGGATTTAGAGGGTCTCAAATCGGTGAAGCCGGATTTAGAGGTTCAGGTATAAATATATTATAGAATATACAAACTCAATTCAATACGTTATGTTTAAATTTTGTGATACTTATAACAATGAAAATGTCTAAATCTTGTAGGACCGTCACTTGTTGGACCTTCGAGTCAATTTGACTCTGGACCCTCTCAGCTCATATCGTCTACTCAATACAGTTAAGAAGATTTGCAGTCGCAGATATTTGATAGTGTTCGGCAAATGGAGGTAACTGATTTTGATAGACAGTTGTTTGGTATATCCACGATACCACAACAACGTCCGGAGCTGCCTCGAAGACCTTCTCCCGGAGTAAGGATCACTGAGCCTCCTCCATCAGAGCCGCCTCGCCATTCAACAAGTGTACGAACGTCAAGGAATCAGGAATCACAAACAATCGAACCGCCACGGAGGTCGTCAGCTAGACCGCATCCTCCAGGGTACGTTCCAACACATTCAGAACAAATGTCCAAGCAGAAGAAGAAGAAGAAGACAACACATGAGGAGACCCACAAAAAATTAGGAGATGGAGGGAAAGGAAACGACAAGGGAGGTGGTGCAGGAGGTGGAGGAGGAGGTCTGAAGGGATTTCTGAAGATATGGAAAGTTTAAGTTATTGTAAATTTTTTTCCTATTATTTGTAAACTCATATTTCTTCTCTTATGAATTTAATAAAATACTTGTAATTTTTTTAAATTAATTCATGTCAAGTTGTACCTTGTTGAGTTCACATATATCAATGATAAATGATGTTGTTCACACTCTCGATTTCTTTATATTTACTACAATATTGTTGACATGTTAATTATAAATATTCTAAGTATGTATCAATAATGAACAATATACTAAAAAAATAGAGATATACTTAACATTTTAAAATAACGTTATCGGGAAGAAGATGAGACCACGAAGCTCTACTGATAGATTAAAAATAGTGTGATGAAGGAAAATATTGATAGTTTATTAAATTTATTTATGTAATTCCTCAAATGTACTCAAATGAACATAAATATAATTGTAGAATAATATTTTGTAAAATTATTTACATAATTCCTCAAAATTTTTTTTAAATTATTCATATCTAATAAACATAATAATAATTTATAATCTCCGGCAGTACTGAACTTAAATTACATTGTTGAGGGGATTGGATTTGTAAATTGCCCATCCCAAATCGGCAGCTGAGGTGCCGATTTGGCGCCTCTGCCCAAATCGGCACCTGAGGTGCCGATTTGGAGGGGCCACCCCAAATCGGCACCTGAGGTGCCGATTTGGAGGGGGCGCCCCAAATCGGCACCTCAGGTGCCGATTGATGCCTATTTTTTTAATTTCTTTCCCTTGATGCTTATTTAATTAATTACGAATTTTTTAATAATTATTTAAAAAAAATCCCCCACTAGAGGTGGTGGTATTATAGTTCTATTCAATAGCGAGGGTAAAAATCGAAGGAAACGTCGGAATTCTCCTAACGCGAAATGGACGCGTTATGTTGCTTTTAAAGTTATATTGGAATCCGGACTTTTTTGGACGTCTAAATATGCGATATTCTTCTTTAAAGTAAAAAAAATGGAAAGCCTCCTATATGTTGTAGATGACAAGCTTATTCGGGTTAAAGATGATACCGGGGTTGTTCATGGGCACATTATCGATATTTTGAAATCCCTTCTACCTGTTGTACATGATGTCACAAATGAGTTGGTTGTTGATGCTACGCTTCTTGATCGTATTTTCAAAGTTCCTATCGCCACTATTAAGAGCATTCCTACTAGACATCGTCTTGCTTTCTCTCAGGCTCTCTAAAGATAGCTCCGCACCAAGTTATCGTTGGACCGGGATCCATATCTGCTTGGGTGAGATTAATACTTCTTCCATGCTACACCCTCGATCCGACAATAGAAGGTCTTTGCAACGACTTATTCTGAGCTCACTCACTTCTTAGGATAGTACAGATGGCTTCGCCAAGTGGATGTGTGATATTTTGAAATGTGATATACTTGAGACTTCATGTCATAGTCAGAACAATTCCTTGGAGGAGAATAAATATCAAAAGTCCAACATTTGACAGTTTCTTCCCAAAGTGTCAGATGGGCACTTACAACAGCCATAAAGGATATGTACTCTTCAGGAGTGGCCCCTTATAATGAAGACACCACGAAAGTCTTAGAGGCTAAACATCTGTTTAAGAACCTCATTTCATGTCAGATATCTTGGTTTCAGAGACTCCTCTTACAGCCGATGCAGATGCTATTTTACGATTTATCAAATCCTTTCTTAAAAGGACATCATGTGACAGAGATGACCTGAGAGCTCAACACATTTTAGATATCCTTTATGCAGAAGAGTCTGTAGTTTCCACTGATCTCATATGTGCTACTACTATGGTGGTTAATTTATGACTATGTGGGAGATGTCCCTTGAGGTTGTCTAAGTTTGTAGCTTCTGCACCTCTTACTCCACTACTCGAACATGACAATGGTATAGGTCATATTGCAGTGGACACTATTTGAAGGCAACTAGTATCCAAAGTTGCTATGAGATGGGTGACAAAGATATGTCTAAGTAGCTCAATGACTTTCAATTTGAGGTTGGTGTATCTGGAGGAGAAGAAGCCATCTACACAGCACCAACATGATTTTGAGCAAGTATCATGGTGATGATCTCTCTATATGCTTGCAGAAAATTTTTCTTATACTTTCAACATGCATAGATAAATCTTTGATGCTTTGTGAAGTTAGAAGGAGTTGTCCATCTATTTCTTCATAGGTAGAGTTTCTATATGCTCAAGCCGTCGGATTATATATTGGAGACAATCATTTATGATCAATTATCAGAGTACAACACGGTGATCCCGTAGGCCCTTTTCTCTTACATTGCACCCACTTATTCATGAGATCGGAGACAATTGTGAACTCATTCTGCATGCTTGGTATCTTGATGATGTGACTATCACCGGAGACACATTGGAGGTGACCAAAGTGCTTGACATTACACAACGCAAGGTCTAGAGATGGAGTTTATTTTGAATATCAAAAAACTGAGCTTTTCTAACATTCATGTGATGGACAGAAGATCCGTAAAGGGTTATTTCTCGTGGATATTAGGAGACATGCTAGGAATGAGATCACTTGAAGGTGTTGTGAGTAGGGTCAAAGGTTTTGTCGAAGACTTGATTATGTGGAGGACCACCAAAGATGTTGATTTAATGCAATTACTTCCTCGGTTGGATGATCCATAAAATGAGCTTCTTTTATTATAATCTTGTATGGGTTCAGCTAAGTTCATGTTTGGCTTAAGGACATGGCAATCCGTATACATGGAACGAGCTGCTTTGTGATTTGACAAAGGGCTATGTGAAGCTATTGAGGATATTATGATTTGTGGAGGCCCTTTCTTCGCAAACATTTAATGGCGGGTGGTGTCCCTGCCCATCAAACTCGATGGCTTAGGCCTGCACTTAGCTATTAAGGCTTATTCATATACTTTTGTGGCTTAGCTCAATCTTGGGTGCTCCAACAGTGGGATATATGGTATGTATACTGATTTTCTAGATGCTTTGGAGGGTCTACATGCCACAATTCCATCTCTCAAGCTTATTTATTTTGCTAACAAGGAATCCTCCCCCCTCCCAAAAAAAAAGTCTGGAATATTTTGACAAGTATCATTTTCATTAAAATTGTTAAAGAAATGGAAGACGAGTTTGACATGATTGTTAGACAAAAGATAACTTTCGTTGTTTATAAGTTGACCATGCTCAAGATTTCCTTCTTGCTATGTAACGACCCGGATCCGTGTCACCAGCGAAAGCATGATTAAACGACATGCCACGTCGAATCCGAGAGTTACTCATGCATATCAAATCCACAATTAAGAAGACGACCGAAAAGACAAGGAAAAGTATTATATCACTGAGATACTTCAAATAAATGGATAACATCACTTAACAGCTTGACATAATCAAAGATCAAGTTACATCTTCCAAGAGACCTCATTGATAAAGAAAAATATTTAGAGAAGATCAACTCATAATGTTCCTTGAATTTCGTCTACAATACAAGAATGAGAGCTGGGAAAAATATGTGCTTGCAGATTAGTGATGATATGTGAGATACATCTAATATTTTTATGATAACGTCTACTTTAACTTCCTAACCAATTTTCCTATGTGGTTTAACATGCTATATCCTAAAAGGTTACATAACCGTGATCTTCAACTCATAAAAAATGATATCCTCTTTACTGGTTTATGTAAAGACCATTCAAGGTTGATGTGTGTCAATCGAACAAGATCCAACAATCAATTATTCGTATGATTCAATAATTTCTATATAAAAAAAGAATACCGACCAGCCTGCCAGTATTAGTGTTGCAAAAATAAGAGTGCCCTTCAAGTAGATAGTTGGACAAGAGGTCTGACAATAATGGAACAATCCCCATCGACAATAAATGATATGAACTCATATTATTCCAGAGATACCATGCAGATTATCTCAAATAATACAATAACAACACTGTGATTTAAGATCCACAATACAAATTAGACGTTCGGGTAATAGTGATTCGGATGGTCAAATATGGACATCATAAATACTTGCATCTATTATTAATAATGATCTAAATGACTTATCTATTCTTAACGTGATGAGGGAGACGGGATAAAAATTGAGTGCTATAGAATGGCCATAGCCGAATCAAGAAAAGGAGACAAACGAACTACATACCTTCAATCCACGAAAACTCACGACGTTGATTTGTTTCCGTCGTCGACACCTATCTCATGACCCCTCCTGGCAATCCGAGACAAAGGTTCTCCTTTCTTTCTTATGATCTTCCCAGTACCTCCATCAACAGGACGTGTATGTATGGGGTTTTCTCTAAGCTTAAGAATGAGTGGTAGTTATTTGAGACGTGTGTGGGCATGGGATAGAACCTATCATCTCTCGTGTGACTAGATTCCA
The DNA here is from genome assembly GCA_037367405.1 of Ottelia alismoides. Classification (NCBI taxonomy): domain Eukaryota; kingdom Viridiplantae; phylum Streptophyta; class Magnoliopsida; order Alismatales; family Hydrocharitaceae; genus Ottelia; species Ottelia alismoides. The sequence continues at coordinate 202,706 of JAZKJV010003434.1, read as the reverse complement.
AAAATAGGATGTAGAGGATCCACTCTCTACGGCTAATGGTTATGGCTGGAATGAGTCCCTCTCTCTCCTCCTTTAATTAATTCAATTAAATTATTTTCAATTGATGATTTTTTTTATATATTAAATTTGGTGGTCGTTACATGCTATTCCTATTGATGACCTTGGAATGCATATGTCACCTATTGAATATCACAATATTCTCAAATATGACCTTACGATTCCTCTATTTCTAGCTGATGAGGCATATCCACTATGCCACAAATCATGCATAGATGCTTCTCGAGAGTATGCAGTTCATTGTCATAAACCCTAGATTTTATATATAGAGATGATCTTGTCAAGGATGTCTTTTATGATATACTCAGTCATGTTGGAGTTGCTTCCAAGAAAGAAGCACCTTAATTATGAAGGGGGCAAAGCTTACGTCGAGGGAAATATAGAAGGTGAGGAGTCAAATGAGGACCGATGGTTTGATCCAACTTGTTCAACTGAAACAAATGGTCTCACCGGATTTTGATTGATTTTTTTTCTAAGTAAAAAAGTAAAAATCGGATAGTTGAACCCTTTCACCCATAGTTCTTGATTTAGGTTCGATTCCATTTTTAAAACCCTGTCCTGAACTGTAAAGCAATGCATGGCTGAGGACTTTTTTTGTAATTTAACCCAAAAAATCAAAAGAATGTCCTCTAATTCCACAGTCGGTGGCTACGATTACTGGAATATTGCTGTTGAAAAAAAGGCATTATGTACGATTTTCCTATATCGTGAAAAGATGTAAAGCTGCTTTATCAAAAACATGCGATTAAAAGCTATCAGATATAATGTCGGAGAGCATATGTCCTAACGCATATAATGGTCTTTCGTCTTCTCACTAACGCTGGAGGAGGATATGCTCAGTCTTTATTCTCACCATCGATAGGCTCGGCTCGCTAACTAGCTCGCGAGTCCGGTACAAGTTCGGCTCGTGAATCAGATTGTGAGCTCGTGCCGATGAGCTAACAAGCAGAGAGCTCAGCTCAGACTCCTCATTCAGCAAGGTTGACAAAGCGAACACTGCTTAGCTCGATAACTCAACTCGGCAAAACCTCATATATATATAAATATATAGCATCCATTCCACATCCATAACCATATCTATATCCGACCATTTGCATGTCGATTTGGAACAATAAATCTCTTCTTGATCGTCTCTGTCGACAAACGAAACACCGATGCATCAAAGTACAACATTGGTCTTATTTTACTCATAATACAGGCATGTAAACACGATCGCGATCCGGTTGTCGACTTTGGCGAGGTTCAGTCCACTGCAACTGGCTGCATCTTCTCAGCCTCATCACGCAGGTCTTGGAACAGTACAGACGACAAGTACCTCTCCCCGAAGCTCGGAAGAACGGTCTTGGAGCAGAAAAGGCAAATAACATGGTCAGTGGAAATGAAAAGGTAGCGTAAATCACGAACCATCGCATCGACTTAGTTCGATGTCCATAAGCGATTAGTTAGTAAACACAATTTTATATCTGACGTGAGAATAAACGAATCGAACCTGAACAACATAGATTCGCTCGGGTTTCAGCTTAAACCAATGACTTCTCTAGAAGCAATTATCCAAAAATTAGAGGGGTCTTACCACAATTAGTTTTCCTTTGTTCTGGGGCTTCCTTGCTAATCTCAAAGCTGCAGCTACATTGGCCCCAGAGGATATCCCAACCTGTAATCCATTTTTTGTCTAATCAATCACAAGTGTTTAGCCATGCTATTTGTACGTACATACATATACTTATACGTATACGTGTACGTTACGGGATAATCGAGAAAATACGCGACAGGAAGAACAATGCTGATGCAGAGAATAGAAGAAACAGTGCAAAGATGGAGCCAGCGACTTACGAACAGCCCCTCCTTCAACGCCAACTCTCTCGCCATCTTTACCGCGTCGTCGCTGGACACCTGCAAGGAAACCGACCCTGGTCGCATCAGATCATCGGAGTCCAATTCGGTTCAGATTTAACTGGAAGGACTTCTGACCTCAAGTACTTTCTCCATCACATCCATGTCCAAGATCTTGGGCTTGAATCCCACGCCATTGCCGGTTATCTGGTGAGGCCCTGCACGAAGAAATCCATCGTCATTACACCGTTCGGTTCGCGGTATCGCTCCAAGAAAGGAAACTGTTTTTACCCTCACCTGGCTTTCCACCATTCAGAACATTGCTCTCCTCCGGCTCGAGGCCATATATCTACAAGATCGGCAGTTGAAAATTTCACGTGAAAAATCAACTGTTTTGATGATCTGAATATCGATCAATTAGATCGACGTAAAAGAGAGCCTTTACCTTAACGTTCGGATTCTGTGATTTCAGATATCGCCCGACACCGGTTACGGTTCCCCCGCTTCCTATTCCCATCACAAAGACGTCGACTTGGCCTGAGGTGTCTTCCCATATCTCTGGACCCGTCGTCTCGAAATGCACCTGAATGTTGTCTTCAGATGTTAAATTCGATACTGAAATTCAGAATTCCATAGAGACAAACTTATTCGAATCTTTACTCGACCAAAGAAAATCGAGAAAACACGAAAAACTGGAGTAAAATCTGCAAATCTGCAATCAACTAACCAATGAATGCTACATTCAGTACAAGAGGAGCTAAGAAATCAATATTTATCGCGTTTGCAAACCATTTCTAGTTATGTAATTACGTAGATTGGATGGAAAAGCATCGAGATTTCTAATGTTTGTCGCTTTTTTTGGCGTAAGAACTGCAGGAACTAAGAAAAAGGACCTAAGAATTGGCAGGATTCTCGAACTGCTGGAGCATATGGGCATCTGGCAATGAATCGGCGAGCTCGAAGGCCTTCTTCACGGTCCCGCCCATGCCCTTGGCGGGATCCGTGAGGATCAGATCGGCTCCGAAGGCCTTCATGGTGACCCTCCTCTCGAGACTGGTGTATGAAGGCATGGTGAGCACGAGCCTGTAACCCTTCATAGCCGCCATGAAGGCGAGCCCGATGCCCATGTTCCCGGACGTTGGCTCGATCAAAACGGTCTGCACATCAACACCAACAATTTTATATGAGAAATTACATATTTCCGTAATAGATTATTATGTACTCAAAGTTTCATCTGAACAAGAGAAATGCAAAATTCAGAATCTTTCGAACCCGAACAGAATAGAAATTGCAAGATGTGATGCAGCTGAAAAAAGAACAAAAACACAAGAAAATAATGTGTTTGTGTGTGTATATATTGTTGGAGTATAAGTTGTATGCGCCTATTGTGTTGTAGCAGGGTAAATGGATCCTGGAGGAAATCCATTTACCCCATCCAATGTTTAGTCCCACATCGTCCAACGGTGGGACTTGGAGGCTCTGGAGAGGCTATATAAGGAGCCTCAGACCTCCTGTACTCATTGAGAAAGTGCAATGCATATCACGCCCCGTTGAGGGCTTCTCCTGTGGTTTCATCCCGCTCCTCACGGAGTAGGGTTCCACGTAAAATCCCGTCTGTTCTTTATGTTCTTTATATTTTTCCATGTTTCGCTTCCGCTTCCGATTTATAACATGGTATCAGAGCGGGTCCGGTTCTCGGGATTTTCATGTTCATTATTTTTCTGAGATTCAGAGATATGTTGTTCATCGTTATTTTTCAAGAATTGATTATTGTTTGAAGACCTGAAGGTTTGGTTCCAGATTTCGAGGGGTTTCTGTAACCCTAGATCTATAGTTCCAGTCACAGCAAAATCTCCTATCTCCAGGCTCATATGAATGTCGAGATGCGGCATCTTCAACCTCCCGGCGGAGGCGCTACAGCCGTATCTCATTCCAGCGAGCCTTGCTCAAGGGCACCGTCCAGATCGCATCTCACGCACGCAATGTCCAGATCCAGGCGTCCTCCTACGCCCTCAGGCGCATACGCATCGTGCGCACATACCCGATCAGTGCGCATCAGGCGCGCAGGCATCGCAGGTGTGCAAAGTCCCTCGCACGCAGGCGGTGCGAGTCGCAGGAGCCGCAGGAAGCAGTCCTCCCTCGCGATTCCAGGATCCATCATCGCGCAACCCTGCGCGCTCTACCCAGCCCAGCGGCGACCCCTCTCCCGCTTCATCGTGACCCAGGCGGCGGCTCCTCCGTGAGCCGCACCTCCCCTCGCCGCCGATTCTTCTTGCACAGTTCAGGCGATGGCGCAACCCCCCCTTAGCGCAAAACCCCCTCGCGCTCCAGGCTCGCAAGGCGATGGCCCCGATACTCCAAGGCGGCGCCCGCCCCCGCGCACTCTTCCGCTGCGCGAACCTCCCTGCTGCACGACCTCCAGGCGAAGGCGCCCCTCCCCCCAGGCGCAAGGCGGCAACCCAGGCAGGGGCTCCGCCTTCCTCGTAGCAGCAGTGGGTGAAGACCCCCGGGTGCGGCGGCTATTTTTGTGAAAGACGAGAGGGTTCCCGTGTTGGGAACCCTAGCAGGCACGTTTTATTTATTTTAAAAAAAAATAGGAGGGCTGGAGTGCGCATAATGAAAAGGCCCGATGGCCTATTGTAAAAAAAAAAAGAGGAGGGGATTTTCTTTTGGACCGGAAAAAAAAGGGGAGGGTTTCCTTGTTGAGGGCTATTTTGAGCCCACGAAAAAAAAAGAAAAAAAAGGGGCGTACAAAAAAAAAGCCGTACGCTTTAAAAAAATAAAAAAAAAGAGGATGAAAAGTCGAAAAAAAATTCAACGGCTTAAAAAAATGTGTTTCAAAAAAAAAAGGAAGAGAATGACGGCTTAAAAAAAATTGATGATGAAAAGCCGCATGTTTCATGTTTTCATGTTGTCTACCCCATTATTGTTGTCTTCTCCCAACATTGTCGATGTCCATGTTTTCCGACAAGTATGGGAGAAAGGGGGAGTATATATGTAGAGTCACAGGTCTTGTATTCCAGATCCAGATTTCATATGCCAGTCTCCAGATCAGCCAGATGATCAGACTCTACAGTTTAGTTGTTCAGACTCGACGTCAGAAGGTTCCGAGTCTCCAGTTTCAGACACGCACGAGTGTGCGGTCATTGTCAGATGAGCATATGTTGCCATCATCAGTTCGAGGTCCCCATCATCATTCTAGTTGTCAGGCCAGAGTTTTCATGTGAGCCATAGGGACTCCAGAGCAGAGGACCATTCCCTTGAAGGCAAGGGTTTTCATGTGGTATCATAGGTATACCAGAGCAGTGCACCATTCTCTGAGCCAGATGGGAGAGACCCAGTTCTCCGACGAGGAGACTTCAGGCGCAAGTTCAGACTCGATGGTCAGATTCCGAGTCTTCAGTTGACTCACACTCCAGCCCGTTCGTCCTCCTCACCTGCACGACATGAGAAGCAACGTCCTCGACTGCAGCATGTGCGCGTTGGGTTGACATTGTCCGTAGTGTCTTGTAGCGTTGAGTTGAGTTTCTGTCTGTTTGTCCAAGCTGAGCATTGCATGCTCCAGCTTGAGGGGGAGTGTTGGAGTATAAGTTGTATGCGCCTATTGTGTTGTAGCAGGGTAAATGGATCCTGGAGGAAATCCATTTACCCCATCCAATGTTTAGTCCCACATCGTCCAACGGTGGGACTTGGAGGCTCTGGAGAGGCTATATAAGGAGCCTCAGACCTCCTGTACTCATTGAGAAAGTGCAATGCATATCACGCCCCGTTGAGGGCTTCTCCCGTGGTTTCATCCCGCTCCTCACGGAGTAGGGTTCCACGTAAAATCCCGTCTGTTCTTTATGTTCTTTATATTTTTCCATGTTTCGCTTCCGCTTCCGATTTATAACATATATATATAACGAAACTTTGCGAATTCACAGATAAATTATCGAACAGTTTAACGTACAGATCAGTCCCTGTAAAATTTATGCGAAAAAGAATGCATGAGAAGTTTCCGACAGGACCTTTCCCGGAGTGATGAGCCCCTTCTTCTCCGCATCCTCGATCATCGCGAATGCAGGCCTGAACCAAGAACAGAGACAAGAAGATCAATGCAACCATAACTGCAATGATCCGCGTACGGAGAGTCCAATAACTTCCAGCCGCTTCGAATCATTGCATACCTATCCTTGATGCTGCATGTAGGCTGCCTCATTTCCAACTTCACAGCCACGCGACCTTCGCATCCCTCGCATACTTTGTTCAGATAGACCAGAGGAGTTCTCCCAATAAGCTGTGAAGTTACATCAGATAAGAAAATCATCCATTTCGGTCAAAGATGCATCAGATAACTGAGAAAATCAAATTGCATCCTAGAAAAGGGTGCGAAAATCGAAAGAAAAAAGAGATATGTTGAAGATAATAATCCGGAAAATAGTGCAGCAACAAGAACAAGAAAATATGTCAGGATAACCGCCCTACTCCTATGATCTTCTCTGACGTTTCATGGATCGATTTATAACCTGTAGTTATGGATATATTTAAAAAAAAAACAGAGATGCATTTTAGTTAGAAATAAAGTTCACTTGAACCGAAATAAAGTTCACTTGGACCGAACCCAAGTTCATGTTAACACATGTGAATCCAGAAACTCGTATGTTTTCTAATTGCTTGACCAAAATCGTCGACCATGGATATCAAATGAACGAAAACGCCCTGAATCAGCAATCAAGAAGCAGCTTCCTGGGTGTTCATCCCCTGCTTATTTCACTCTAATCAAGATCTTTCAGTTTTCTAAAGTGGTATGAGAATTACATGGCAACATCGTGTTTTTACCAGATTTTGGTTTCATCACTACCGTAAGCATTTCGCTCATCTAATCATGGTTTTCTAGTTTTCTTAAAAATCGTCTCAGAATTACTAAGAAACATCAGGTTTCACCACTTTGTGATTCCAATATCACAATGAATACATTTCAATCTAAACAGTGTTTATTTATTTATATATATTTAAAAAAATCATCTCAGATCTATACATAAACATCAGGTTTCGCCCAATTTTGATTTCAGCGCCACTCCAATTAGAGCTGTCAAAGAATAATCAGATTCCACACTCGCTTAAATCCAGTTAGGTAAGATCTCAATTTATTTTCAGAATAGAAATAAACGAACCAAACTTGAACAGCGCAGTGAGCTCTTTTGTAAAATGGAACTAAACTTAAACGTGACAGAGGTTCGCTCGAGTTCATTTCGATGTACATGCTTACATGTATACGAAGTAATAACCAAGTTCTTTCCTACTTTAAGTACGGGTAGTCTTCATGGAAATTCCAAGCAAATCGTCCCGATTCAAATCCAACAAAGTCATTTTCTTCTTAACTAGTCTCCTTCCAACACTTCTTTGATTTTCCCCATCCCCTCTTACAACACTCTTCTTCCAACATCCCACGCCTTTGAAACAGATCATTACATGGTTTTTTTATGCATGCATCTTAGCCATCTGTTTGTGTGTATGTTAGTTAAAATCTCGACTTTAGTTCAAAAAAAAAGAAGTAAATGAGCTTAAAAGCTTCTTTAGGCTTATGTGTAGAAAAGGAACCAAACCTCAAAAGGGCTGATTCGCTCAAGTTCGATTCAATATTAACATGAATTTCTATGCAGAAATAACAACGAACGAGTCTTTCCCCACTTTCAATAGGATCGGTTACAAGGATTCTTTACTTCCAACAAAGTCATGTCCTTCTTAAAAGTCTCATTCCAACACTTCTTCGATCTTCCCGATCTACCAGACTCGTCATCTGACTTCTTGCACCTTCGAACTGTACCAAAAGATGGCTTCTTGATACATGTCCAAACCATGAATGTGTGTAATTGCTTTGATTATTTATGTACATGTGCATGTATGTGTATGTAATCTACATCCTAACACACACAAACAACAAAATAAACACACACAAAACATGGTATCCAACTTCATCAAAAAAACATGCATATAACCATCATCGCAGAACTAGTTCAAAAATAAGCGAATCAAACCAGAACGTAAGTGGCAGTTCTATACCCCTCAATTATAAACCCCATAAAAATATAATAATTATAATTATAGCACAAAGAAGAAAAAGGTCATAGGTTCTCTATAAAGGTTTTGGCCCCAGATTTCTCCCGCGTTAAGTAGGGTCGGTTTCATGGGAGTTTGTGTTCGGATCATCTCCGAGCTTAAATCCAACAAAGTACTATCCTTCTTAATAGTCTCCTTCAAACACTTCTTTGGAATTCACTGACCCCTCTTAGAAGATTCTTCTTCTAACTTCCCACACCTTCTGACTCAGGCAATAAATGACACACTGACAAATGCCCAAACAATGCATGCATATACTTATGTTAATTATTTATGCACATATGTATATGTAATCTACATTCTGACACGCAATAAAACTAAATACATGAAAAAAACATCGTCCAACTTCATCATCAATTGAAATATAACCATCCGTCATATAACTAGTTCAAAAGTAAACAAATCAAACCTGAACATAAGCAAGAGTATACCAATCCATTATAAACCCCCACAAAACAACAATTCATCCATACCATAGGCATCCATACCAGTCAATAATGATAATCATGGCAGATGGCACCGAGAGAGAAAAACAAGAAAAATGAGAAGAGAAAACAAAACCACTTCACTAAGATCCCTTCTACAAGACTCCTCTTCTAACGCCTCACACTGTCCAACCAGAACAATAGATGGCTTTCTTTGCACTATCTCCAAACCACATGTATTTGATGCAAAACTTATATCCATCCATTGATAACAGGTTTGAAAATAAATGAACAGAACCTTAACATCGGGAACATCAACCAGAGATTCTACATCCCTATACTACAAATGCCAGAAAAGCAACAATTTATCTATGACAACTAATATTAAAAAGACCCAACAAAAAAAAAGCTGATAAAAAGAAGAGGGTATAAAATATACCTGACTAAGATCCCTGCTGATACTACTGGCTCCCAGATTTCTGGACAAACAATCCACCGCAGGCTGTGATGCGAACATCCTCCTCTGGATCGAACCGCACGATCTCACGGCTCCACCGGAGGTCCTGCTGATCAAAGAACCCAAAACCCACATCCCTTTCCTCCTCCGGGTCTCTCCTCCGCTGCAAGAACAGGTCTCCAAGGGGGGGTTTTATAGATTCTGAAGAGTACCTCAATGGGATTTCCATGTGCTGGTGACCCCCGTGGCATTAAAATCAGGTCTTTGATCTTGACTTGTAGGTTGGCGGGCTTTGGAAGTGCCGAAGAAGGAAGGAATGGGAGCATGCGAAGTGCTGCACGTTGAATGGACCGGTCGGGACTCGGGAGCCGTTTCTTTTGGGCTAGGATTACTGGAGAGAGGATCGGATCCGAACCGTCTGTTTGCGATCGGACGGTATGAGATGATCCCAAAACTAGAGCGGTCCATGTTTCATGGGACGGATGTGGACCGTTCGATCATGGACAGCTAAGTTCCATCCCCACAACAAAGGCTCGTCATGTCATTTGACAGTGATTTGAATCCGTATCAAAATCCATTTTTTTGGTATAATTATCAGAATTTCATTCATCAATAACACAAACAACCACATTGACATTAAGTACAACAAAACTTTAAGACAAATTATTAGAAAACGACTTTAGTACTCGATGCACAAATGACTTGCTCTCAATTCTCAGGAGGTAGAGATTAAATATTATTGTATTTGGTAATTATTTTAAAAATTCACGGGCTTCATTTGGAAGTTGATTGATTTGTTAGTCAGGAATTCTCAATTTGAAACATGATGGAATAAAATTTCAGTGCCATATTATTTGGTTTTGAAATTTTCGAGGGGCTTATATATGAGCCGTCTCATGAAACTCTTGTGATAATAGTTGAAAGGAGGGTTGGAGGACTACATACGCATGTATACTCCATTCAAGCTCCGGCTTCGGCTCTAGTTTAGGAGAGTTAATTCAGTTCTTAGATATTGATGCTTTTGTTGCAGGCTTCGTTAGACAAGTCAGATAAGTTAATCTAAGCAATTGCTTTGTATTTTGAATGTTGGGAGTTCGACTGGACTTGTATGCTTGCGATTCCAATCATTTCGAATGTTGAGCATCCAAGGAGACGTCCTTTTATTGTATGTTATGGATCCAATAGTCTCCGCAACTTCTATATCTCTCCAGATATTGTTTCTTTGTAATACATGCACATTTTGTTCATGTATTCTATTATGCTACCAAAATCTTTCTTTCTTTTCTCAGTCGTTAGCCTTCCTTTATGATACTTTCGGTGGCGATCCCGTCGACATTCATCAACAAGTATCGTGCTACCGTAGTACCATGGGAGCAGATCGTCAGACCATTCGTGATGGTATTATGGGGGTGAAATCCTATGTTAATGATAATCTTATAATGAGCACTTCGGTGATCTCTAAACTAATATCTCTATTGATTATTTATTATATTTCTCATATGGGATCTTCTCTGTATTAATTGTATTAAATGTTAATTGATCAGTTCATGAACTATGCAATGAATATATGAAAATAGAACATTGTTTTTGTGCAGTTGATTATATTCTGATTTTCTATGTTATCATTAAATTGAACCATGAAAAGTATAAATGTTGTCTGTTAATTTTATTGTTGTTGATTTTGTTACCAACAATCTTAGAGAAGATTTGCAAAATCATGATTAAAAATATGTTGATTGAAATATTTAAATTCAGTGTAGATATATCAAGATGCCTAAAAATTCGTTGGACAAAATTTTAAGTGTTGACAGCAATGAATAAAATTCGGTTAACCACCATATGACTAATTTATATGCTTGAAATTGAATGTCCTACAGCTTAAAAAGAAAACACCACACTTGAAACCCAGAAGCTGCAATCTGCTTGAAGAATGTAATTCTATATATCATGGTTGCATTTTGCTAACTCTGTCCAACACTTTGTTTAACACGTTATTCGTTCACGGAGACTGGAAGGAACTCTAAGAATAACTCGACAAGAGATATAATATCAAAGGCATTTGTATTGAGAATTAATCATTCACGAAGTTTTTGAAGTATTCAATTATTGAATAGAAATATGTTTGTGAATATGCACATGAATTCTACTCATGTCAAGACTTCAATATGACCATGAAACATAAGAAGGAAAATGTTTTTGATGATTTGATGATGGAATCGCCATTAAATAGGAACACAAGAAGCAGAAACATGTAATCCTTGTGGATTTTCAGGTTAAAGTTAATTTCATTGTGTATAAAATCAAAAATAAAAAGGGAAAAGGTGGCAACAATAAAAATTAAATTAAATCCAAAAATAAAATCTAGAAAAAGGTAAGAATAAACTCTATTGATACTACAATAAGGGTGGGTATTTGATGAGCGTGAAATTCACCTCTTTAATAATTGGTAAATGTAGTATAGGAGGCGAATTTCGGTCGATCAAAATACCACAATCTTTGAATGTTGTGGAGTATTTATACTTGGCAAGTCTACCAAGGTCGAACGCAAGGACACAGCTACTTAATCTTTTTATCGAATTTTGATCAATGAAGCACATATGTGAATAAATTCTCAATTACTGGTCTGCAAGATGCACTATGCTAATTACAATGCAATACTATGATGTATGCAATTTTTAGTTGGTTTTTATGCAATTATAAAAGGATGCATGGAAATAATGCAAGGGAATTTATACGCAGACAAAAAGAATACGCGTGCCTGGCCTTGACTTGACTCGTCTTGCTTGCTCGACGCACGTCTAAGGCCAACTCGACAGAGAAGTTGTTGGTGAGGCAATGGCTTACCAAGGGATGATCAATCAGTAGCTGGTCCGAGAGAGAGGATGATCATCCACAAGATATGCCCTTAAAATATGAGCAATAAAATAAAAAAGGAAATCAGGGTCGTTTAAATCACAACATGCAGAACAATCATCAAATCATAGCAAGGACAAGGAGAGCAGGGTCACCATTTAAAACAGTGGAAGATGAGAAAATTAAACATGTTATGATGTAGAGGACGAAACAACAACAGTGGCAGCATCAGAAGATTCAGACGATGCACCCCAAAAACTGTTTATCTGATTTTCTTCTTTTCTTCTTTTCTTCTTTCTCTGCGTTTTTGTATAAAAAGTGCTGCTCCTTTTTGTCAGTCTTCTATACTTAGGACGTACTTTGTCCTAAGTATAGGGGGTGTGCACCAAGAGTTCTTTTATTCTTTGATCCTCTCCATTGTCTCCTCTTCTTGTCTATACTTAGGAGTATCTTACCCTAAGTATAGGGGGAGACAATCTGAGTACGATCTGTGTATTCCCACCCTTGACCCTCCCTGCTTTCTGTACAGTCTGCTATACTTAGGATTACTTGATCCTAGGTATAGGGGGGACGGTCAACTTCTCATTCGTTCATTTCTTATTCATATATTCTTTAGACTTGTCTATACTCAGTACGAGTTATGTCTTCTCTTTTCTCTTCGACCTATGAGGACATAGCTCAAGCTAAGTATAGGGGGGTCGTATATACTATGTATATACTATAAGCCATAACTCATACTGGAAAATAAAACATCACTTCAAGCTAAAAAGTAATGTAAAAAGTAGTTCTATAATAATAAAAGATGATTGTGAGCTCCTCAGACTCTTTGTACTTACACTGATTAATAAGTCAGGAAAGCATTTTGTGCAAAATGTTTTCTTTAAAAAAATCTTTTGAAAAAAAATTTGCTTGAAAAATAGTGTGTACAAGTATTCAACCTTTGTAAATAAGTTTCGGTTGTAAATTTATTTTCTTTGAGTGAAATAAAAATGTGTGAAAATTAGTTTGCAAATGATTGATAAATTTGATTGTCAAATTGTTTTGAAAAATCTACCTATTCTATGTGAAAAACCTTTGTAAAAATCATTTCTAAATGCGTGTACATGTTTGTAAAATAATTTTGGACTATAGTCTTCAAATTTTTTTGAAAATGATTCTCGAATAAGTCTGAGGAGTCTGCACAAAAAAATCTCTCATACAAAGTATGCAATAATCCCAAATAAAACTTATAAGAGCCTAAACCATGTTGTACATAAAATACAGTTTTTCTTTGTATATACTGATTAATAAATCAGGTTAAATACCTTTACAGTATGATTTGAAAATAGTGTGAACCGTTTGGAAAAAATTGCTGTGAAATATTTCAACCTGTGTAAAATTGCTTTGTTTGAAAAAAAACTTTTTCTTTGTGTGAAATAAAGGATTTGAATAATCTATGTGCAAATGTTTTGGAAAATGTTTGTCAAAACTATTGTGGAAAATGTATATAGATAGTGTGAAAAATCTTTGCAGAAATAGTTTTCAAATATGTATAAATGCTTGCGAAAATTATCGTGTGCTATAGTTTGCAAAATTGTTTTCAAGCTAGATCTGAGGAATAAAAAGCATCATTACAAATACTTGTAAGTCATAAATAAAATACATAAAATTCTTTCTGTACAACCTGAATAAACTACTTCACTAAAACCTGTAAAGTCTTTAAAAATACATACATTTTGTAAATAAAGCGGCACCCCCGTGTAAATAATTGTATGTATTTTTTGTATGTGTCAAGCTTTTTATTTGCAAAAATTCTTTGTGTAAAAAGATTCTTTGATTCTTGTAATTTTTTTGTGAAAAATTTCATCATTCATTGTGCATAGCATGAGCATACCATTCATATTCTTTTTGAGTGAGCTTGATGATTGAATCATTTCAATAAAGTCTAAAATTGGAACTTAGTTGGACCTTACCACACCTAACTGCACTGGAACCTTATGGGAACTAGGTTTAAGGTACTTCAGGTCTATGTAGACTTAATTCTTTGAGAAATCAGGGCTGGGTTCAAGTCACCTCAACTGACTAATTAGAACTTTTCGAGACACACGCACGACTCTTGACGACCGTGACCTAACTTGGACACGTGCACCTTTCACTTGGCTCACTCAGTTGGAGTGGTGAGGGGGTTGGATTTGCCAGTCTGAGACGCACACGGGTGGAAACATTCGTCCTCGTCTAGGGAGGGAAGTGCACCCCAACCTGCTCTAGTAGCCATGAGGTCTAACGACAGGAGAATGTGGGTTGCAATAAAGCTTCAAAAGAGGGATAGTCTACTGGCTCAAGAGGAAAAACTCCTTATGTAAATGCTGCTGTGAATAGTAAAAAAAAGGTCAGGCCTGTACAAAAATAAAATGCCTGCAAAGTATGTACATATGTTGTAAAGCCAATAAGCAAGCTTGAGTTCGAAAGTCAAATATGTGAGCCTGCAGTTGGATGACTTGACTACACTGGTCTTGCATCCTCGGATAGGTAGCTACACTGGCTACCGTCCATTCTTCTCTTCACCCCCTCCTCTTGAGTTGGTTGCCACTTGAACTTAGAAGGGAATACCCCGCTCCTCGAGGAAAGAGCTGTTGGATTGGGGAATCATTGGGTTGTCATTCTGGAGAAGTCAGTTCCTTTGTCATTTCAGTTGTGGAGAGCCACTATCACTTACACTGTACGTGTCAGCTTCACAGTTATAAGGGTTTGCGTATGATGTAGACCAGTTCTGACCAGGCTATTGAGGTGGGTTGAACCGAGTTCTGTGACTCTCGAAGGCTGTTGTGTTTTAAAGCTGGTTTCCGACTAGGCTCCACACACATCCACACCCAAGGTCTGACAGAGGCTCCAAATTAAGATTTTGTAAGGACATATATTGCACTGAAAGCAATCCTATTCACTCTATCCTTTCTTCCATTCTCTTTTTCTTTTCTTTTGATTCTTTATTCTTTTTGAACTTACTGCATAAGTATTTGCTAGGGACTAGCAAAGGCAAGTATAGGGGGTGATGAATCTCCATTTCATCACCTTTATTCTATCATTTTGGCCTTAAAAACTCCAGCAAACGCATGTAAATAGCATTAATTGGTCTATAAAAGCATTCATTATTTGTTGCATTCATTGTACATAGAATAAGGTTTTTTAATGCCAAAAATATAGAATAAATAGAAGAAAAGAAAAAGGAATAAAATATTGCAAATATTTTATGACCCGAACTCCGAGACCAAGGTCAGCATGGAATTGGTCGACAAGGAATAAAGTATGGGGAGATAAGGGCCAACAGTACAATAAATACCTCATTTATTTACTCATCTATTTAAGTATTTTTGACACTTATTTTGTATATAATTATTCATTCATCAAATAGAGAAACTTTGTACATGAAAGTTGTAGATAATAATGTAAATAAAAATACTAAATTGAGTTTGTACAAAAATGATATACAGTGTACATTTTATATCCAGAATAAAAAGCCAAAATATCAACTTCACAGACCCATATCTTACAAATAAAAACTCAGATTGGCCTTCATTGTGCAATCTGCCTGATAAAAATATTCAATTTATTCATTGTTCATTATTTTTACAAAATTATATTTTTAGAATTTTAAATAATGTATATAATACATGTACATATTGAAATTAGAATAAAACCAAAAAGAATTTGTAAAATAAAATAAGTCTATGCAAGATATAGGCAAAATACCTATGTTAAGTATATACATAAATAAAAAGGGAAAACATTCTTTAATTATTTTATTCTTTCATATTTTTATAATATTGTAAATGTTACATATAATATATCAAAAATACAAATCCAAAATAAAAACCAATAAAATACATTAAATAAATAAAGTATATATAAAGTATAGGTAAACTACCTCTAGGTATACCTACATATATATATGTACCTATTTATTTAAATATGAAAATCAACTCATAAAAATTAAATAAAAATATCCTCACACTCACAAAAATAAATTATAAATTTATAAAATAATAAAATAAAATAAACAAAATAAAAATAAAATATACAAAATACATGTAAATACATGCATAAATACATTATTAAAAAACCATAATAAAATACATCAAAAAATTAAATAAAAATCATAAATAAATACTACATGAATTAATACGCATTTTTCATTTCATAAGCAAATTCTAATAAAATCATTTATCTTGTTAAATAAATCATTTTCGAATAAGTTTCCCTATTTTGTCTGTTTGCGGCCTACGTGGACCAATGAGGAGCCAGCCCTTGTTGACCTCTGGTCAACTGTCCCATCGGGACCTGGCGCCTCTGAACCTTGATGTTTCCATGACTTGCGCCATTTTTCCCGGGCGTCTCGTCCCTTATTCTCGCTCTCCGCCTTCACGAGATCTGTAGAGGGATCATCCATCTATCACGCATGCTTGTTGGATCGAGAAAACGATCATTGTACTCGCCGGAATATGCGGGCCAAGTAGGGCGCCCAGAATGTGTATAAATAAGGGCCCTCGACCTCCTCCACAAATTTGGCCAATTTACATCCACCCAAAAGCCTCGAATCCGTTCCTGGGAGGTTCCTCGTGACAGGGGGAGCATTTCAGTGACGTGAATCAGCCGGAGGAGGGATAAATTTTGTCGCGGCGGAGCTCCGACGTCCGTCCTGCTCCCTGGCGGCCCCCAGGGTTAAGAGATGTTCTTTCTTGCTTTTTAGGTAGATTTTAATTCCAGCTTTTCCTTCCCGTGCTTAGTTTAGCTTCTTGGTCAGTAGAGTATCGTAAAATAGCGAAATCGAAGTTCGCCGGAGCTCCGCTCCGGCAACTTCTTCACTGTGATACCCATTGTTTCCGACCGCCATCTTCACCTCACTTCGTTCCCCATCGCATGCTCCATCTCCCAATCATTTTTGTTCAACCAAGGACCCCCAGTCCTTGCGAATCGGAGCTCCACCTCCGCCTATCGTCGGAGCTCCTCCGCCTCACCTCATCTTGCACCAAAGCTTCAAAACCCAGGGTCGAGGAGATAGCCCTCGTTCCCCTGGTTCTTCCTATGCAGGTCAAACGAAGCAACAAGCCCCTTTGGACTCGATTCGATCCAGGAAGAGGCTCCTGGAGGTCCCGACCTTCATCGACCTCGCCTGACCTCCTTGGACCTCCAGGAGCCATGCCAAGACCACTAGCAGATGCGGGACGCCTCCAGCTACGACCAGAACACCTCAGACGTGAGGGAGAAGCCCGGAGGAGCCCATGCTCCAAGATCGAAGCTCGCCTAGCGCGAGTTCTTCCCCTGTTCCTCCAGACCTCTTCATCGTCGTCTGATCAGGAGGGACGCCCTGGATTCCATCAGAGCCGTCAGATGAAGCATCGCCATCACCGTCAAATCAGCTCGGCTGATCTAATCTCAGCCCTTCATCGGCGAAGCGGTACCGGCCGTTGTATGCGCGACGCCTGTCCAAGTGAGATCATCATCGCCGTCCACCAGCGCGCACTTATGGGCAAATTGCAGACCTTCGCCCCAGCTTTTTGGTATTTATTGATTACTGTTGTAAATAAAAGTTGAAGTTCAAAATAATGTGGATATTTTGCATGGACCCCCCTGTACGTTTGTGATATTACTTTTAGGTCCAGTCCACGTCACCTCACGTGCCATCCCATGTGGGGTGGTTAAATTGCACAAGACCCCCTGTATGTTTGTATATTTATCTTTAGTCCACAAAATAAAATTTCAAGTGTATTATTTTTGTGAAAATTTGCATTAAGGACTTGGAACTTCCTGAAATTGCATTTCGGTCCCTGTGGGTACGGATCACGTGTAGTCCCATGTGATGGTCAAATTGCAAGGGGGCCCTGGTGGGTTTTCTTATTTGGTTTTAGTTCTTAAAATTGCAGAATACGTTCATATATTTTGGTGTTTTTGTACTGTTGATGACACGTCTGACGACTCGGGTAAAGGTAATCAAGGGTCGTTGCGACACAAGTCACCGAACGGTGTCAATCAAGAAGAAATCAGACCACCAAAATCAGATAGAAATCAAAGAAACTCAAGTAGCGGTCTCACTATTATATTAACCTGGTATATCGACCAGGGTCGAACACAAGGAGCACGTAATGGCCTTACGGCCTACGAAGTAGTCTAGAAAAGAAATAAAATAAAGGTATTTTTGGTGGATTTTTAATCTTTTTATGTTTTTTTGGATTTTTAATTAATAAAAGAAATAGGAAAATCAATAAATAAGCAACTTTAAATGATTATTTAATTACTCAAAATGCATCCAAAAATTCAAATAAAAATATTTTTATGTTTTTTATATTTTTTTACTATTTTTAGGTAATTTTTGGTATTTTTCTGATTTTTATTGGATTTTTAAAAATCAAACAAGGCAGAAAATAAAGGGCATTGTCCAGTCAGGTTTCAAGGGCCAAATTAAATGCAAATTGGCCCTATTAAAACCTGAAGTAATTTTCCTGTAAAGATCAAAACACAAGGAAAATTTAGGCACTAGAGTTATTAATTTTTTATTTTTCTTTTAATTATTAGAATTTTTATAGCTTTTTAGGGGTTTTGTAATTTTTATAGGTTTTATTAATCAAAAATGACCAAAATTGGTCAGAAAATCAAACAAGGCAAAACAAACAATATGTAATTTTTTTGTAATTTTTAGAGGTATTTTAATATTTTTTTGTGATTTTTAAAGTTAGAAAGTAAAGAAAATGTGTGTTTTTGAATTTTTAAAAATAACAAAAATAATAAAAATGTCTTCAAAAATTAGAGAAAATTTTACACTATGGCAGGAGCCATGTGTCCAATTTTCATCAATTTTGGAGTCGATTTGCTAATTTATTAAAAATGAAAACCAAGCCACGGTGCATAGGGACCTATACGCAAATAACACAAGTTACAGGGGGTCCGGTGCAATTTCTCCAAGAATCACGTGCGAGGCACGTGACCTGGGCACTCAGGGACCTATCTGTAAAAAAACTAAAGTTCCTGGACTGTTTAGTAACACGTAATAAAAGTCCAGGGGCTTCAGTGTAAATAACCCACTATATCAAGCACATGCGCAAATAAAACATTCACATGGGTATTTATGCAAATACTTAAAAGTTAATTTCATTCAATAACACCCCAGAACATCCAGGCTATACATGCAATTAACCCAGACAATCACGTGTCGAAGCACGTGTTCCACTACAGGCAGGGGTATAAAAGTAAATACCAAAAACTACAGGGTCCACTATGCAAATTACCAGACGTAAATAAAATGTATAAAATATTTACAGGACTACAAATTAACACCTAAAAATCTAAGGGCCTAAGAGATGTTTACCCTTTATTATATCCGAGGGACGGATGGGCGTCACGTGTAGATCCAACGGTCGGGGTGGGCTGGCGCCTCAGCAAGGATCGTCGGTCCTGATCGAACGGCTGGGGCCTCGCCACGTGGAAGATCGGGCGGCTAGGAAACGACGTGGCTAACCCTCGATGATCGGACGGCTGCGATCTCTCCTCCTCTGATCAAACGGTGACGGCTGCTACTGGCGTGGACGGCTACGATGTAAACTGGAGCTGGAGGACGATCGGACGGCTGCGGAGGTTCCTCGAAGAACTGGACTCCGGCGAGGTTCGCCGGGCTCGTGTGGGCGCTGGAGACCTCCTCGCGGGCTGCTGAAGATCGGAGAAGCTACGCCTTGGCCTCCCGCGTCGACTGGTCCACTCCGATGGTGGCGAGGAGCTCTGGAGAGCTCCGGCGGCACTAACGGAGGAGGAGCGGCTGCTCCAAATGGTCGAGGACCCTCAAATGGGCTCGGATGACCCTGAAAAGCACAACAATGCAATCCTGGGTTGAGGGCAAAGTGCCTCGACCTGGTTAGGGGTGGTGAAGGTGGTCGGTGCGGTAGGGCGTGCGAGCTCCGGCGGAGCGACGGCGAAGGAACTCGATACCCAGTTCCTTTGCGGAACTGGGGTGAATGAGCGAGCGGAGAAGGTGCGTGGGGGAACGACGGAGATGAATGGGTGTTCCCGATAGTCGAACGGGTGGCTAGGGTGGTCGGAATCGGCGATGAACGGCGTCGGAGCGAATTAGGCGTAAATTAAAATTAAAGAAACAGAGGAAGAAAGAGAGCTACCTAATGGACGCAATCGACTGTGGAAGAGCAGGGGCTGCTCCTGGTCCTAGCCTCAAGGGCCGTCGGTGCTCGAGGCTCGAGCGTCACCTCCCGACGGCGCACGGCGGCGCGTAGCTGTCGGATCGATGGTCTCACACTCCCTCCTCGCTGCAACACCACTGGAAGCGAGCTGTCACTCTCGCGGAGGCGATGGAGGTCCTTGGGTGGAGAATGGATGAGCCAAAGATGAGTGAAACAGGAGGCGGAGCTCAGACTTTATATGAACGAGGGTCCGGCAAGAACGGAGTCGGGCGTGAAGCTCGAAGCACGGATCCCTAGGCTAATGATCGGGCGTGCCTCTCGGATGCAAGGTGAAGAAATAACGCCCGGGATTTACGGATTTGGACGTCGGATCATGACGCAGAAATTCGGCGAAGTCGGGTCGGGCGTCATGGACCCGTGGGAAGTGGTCCAAAGGGGGAGTTGACCGGGGGGTCAACGTCCCCCGTGGGACCAATGAGAGCATGCCACTTGGAAATGATTTAAAAATTGATTTAAAAATAGAAAATGACCGAATTATAAAAAACTCATAACATGAAAAATGTTTGTTTTAATTTTTCTATTTTTTTGTGATTTTTAATTATTTTTTTTGAAATAAAAATAAAGGTATTTACACTAAAGTGCTATATATTGGTATTTACACAATATGGTTTTTTAATTTTTGATTTTTAATTAATTATTTTTGTACATTTTTATTCCCATTTTATATTTATTCATTTATAGCATAAAATTAGGAATAAAAAGGTATTTTTATTTTATTTTTATTATTTATATACAAGGGCGAAATAAATAGATATATATATCTATATACATGGTATATGTACAATGTTCTTTTGATTTTTAATTTTGTTCTTTTTTATTTTATTTTTGTTTTTACGGTTTTCATTTTATTTATTTACAACATAAAAGATAGAATATATACAAATTTTTAGGGATTTTAATTTATTTATTTACAAGGTAAAATAGTTAGTGATGGGGTGTCTATGTACAAGGTGAATATGTACAAGGGAGTTATTTTTATTTTCTTTTTAATTTTTCTATTTTTATTTGGATTTTATATTTACAAATATTTACAAATCTATTTATTCTTTTTTAGAGGAAAATATTTTTATTATATTTACAGGGATATTTACACATATGAGCTCCCTATCTCTCTCTACTTTGGCTTTTATGCGGTCAGGCCCATGCTGAGCCCTCCCTTGGGATTAGGTTGCTCAATATTTATTCTAAATATTTCCCTTTTTTCTTTTAATTCTTTATTCTTTTATTTTTGCACAAAAACATGCTAATTATTAGTTTTTACACTATGCATGTTTTTTGGTAATTATTTGTATTTACAAACATATACATGCATTTGCAAAGGTTTTTGTAGCTAAAATATAAGAATAAAGAGTGATGAATGAGTATTCATCACCCTCCTATACTTAACTTTGCTAGTCCCTTAGCAAACACTTATTTGAAAAAGAAGTGAAAAAGAGAAAGAAAAAGAAAAGGAGGAGAATGCACATGGATCAAGGTTGATTATTAAACTTACCTTCATTAAATTGAAATATGGAGTTCGATCAGATCTTTGGATTATTAATGTGTCGGAACCTTATTTGGACTTAGGTTTAAAACTCAACAGCCTCTAAGTTCCACTAATCTATAATAAGGACTCCTCAACAATCCGGATCAGAACAAGTCATCAAACACAAACCCTGAAGACCATGAATCTTTCCTTGTACTGTGAATGTGAAGTATAAGCTCTCCACCTCAGAAATGGTAACTTGACAACCCTCCCCAACAAGGTAACTCTATGATCCCAATCTGGTCACTCTTTCCTCGAGGAGCGGGTATTCCCTTCTAAGTTCAAGTTCAACCGGCTCAAGAAGAGGGGGAAGAAGAGAATGGACCATGGCCAGTGTAGCCATGTATCCTTGGAGCTCGACCAGTGTAGCCAAGTCTCCCTGCTGCAAGCTACATAAGGTGGGACATGAATCTCAAGATTGCTTATTGCACTATACACATACTCCGGTGGGATTATCATTTTCTCTCAGACCCACCACTTTTTTGGAGTTATTTTCTTTTTGCATTTTTTTTCAAGTGCATCTATACAATATATACATGTGCATCATATATACAAGGAGTTTTTCCTCTTGAGCCAGTAGACTATCCCTCTTTTGAAGCATTATTGCAACCCACAACTCCCGTCATTAGACCTCATGGCAACCAGACCAAGTTGAGACGCACTTCCTTCACTAAAAGAAGAAGAGAGGTTTCGCCTAGAAGTACTACCCTCATATGCTACCCCAAGTCAAGGAAGACTGCCTCCTCACCACCTCATCCGTAGAGAGCTCGGTGCAAAGTGCAGGTCCAAGTAAAGCCATTGTCTATATGAGTCATGTGTGTGTTGTTAAGTGCTCTACTTAGGCTCATTGAGATGACATGTGATCATAGCCTAGTGGACTCAAAGAATTAAGTCACCATGGACCTGAAAAGCCTTAACCCTAAGCCCTATAAGGTTCCTCTTATAAATTAGGTGGATTAAGATCTTAATCAAGCTCCATTTCCCAATTTAATTCCAGGCTAGTTTAAATGTCAACTATCATCCAGGAAAAACTATATACATATATACAAAGATGCTATTTACATAAATGCAAAATTTTTGAAAAATGTTTTGAAATCATGAAGGGATAAATGCATGAATGCAAATTTTGCAAAAGAATTTACACACATTTACACAAGATTTTTGCAAACTTTTGATGTTCAAAACATTTTGGAAAAATTTTGTACTATATACATAATTTTGATATGAAAATATTTACACAACCTTTACATCAAAAGATTTTTAAAAATAATTTGTACACTAGCTATGTATGTGCAAATAAAAGAATGATTATTTACAGGAAATTTTTTTAATTTTTGTGGTTTTTTTAGGGTTCTTAGCCAATTTTATTTATTAACACACTCACACAAAGTACGAGTTATGGCTAAAGTATATATGAAATATATACACCCCCCCTATACTTAGCTTGAACGATGTCCTCAGAGTCAAGAGCGATGAAGAAGACATAACTCGTGCTTAGTATAGGGAAGTGAAAAGGAAGGCTATATACAAAGACGAATGAATGAATAGAAACTCAAGAGACTCTTGGCTTTTCCCCCTATACTTAGGATCAAATAATCCTAAGTATAGCAGGCTGTACACAAAGGGAAAACCGAGTGGAGAATGTACAGGGTCTACCCCCCCCCCATACTTAGGGTAAAATATCCCTAAGTATAGGCAGCAAAAACAGGGGTATATAGAATCAAAAGACATACCCAAAGGTCCTACATCCCCCTATACTTAGGGTAAAGTACGCCCTAAGTATAGCATAATCAAAGATGACAAACGGGATGTGGGACTAAAGAATGGAATAATATAGACATCTGGATCTATACAAGTCGGGAGAACAATGATAATTAGGCGTGAGATGCAATAGATGTGAGTCAAGAGACCACATGTCACGCAAAATGAATAGGGGAAACATCAACGACCCGCGGCTCATGATCTAGAAATGGCTTGAGTCGCTGGCCATTCACTCGAAAGGTACTCTCAGAAGACAACTCGGATATGTCAATGCTACCGTTGTCGTGTACCTTTCTCACAAGATAGGGTCCCTTCCATTTGCTCTGTAGCTTCCCTGGAAATAGACGAAGCCTCGCATCAAACAGCCATACTCTCTGTCCAGGCTCAAAATGTTTGTGGCTGATCTGAGAATCACGCCACTCCTTCACTCTCTCCTTGTACTGTAGGCTGTTTGAGAAGGCAGTATCTCTAAGCTTCTCCAAGGCTGCTAACTCTGCCCTCCTCTGGTCTCCTACACTATCTGGAATAACAAGTATCTCAGTGACTGCCCAAAGTGACATGTGTCTCAGCTCAATAGTTAAATGGCACGGCTTGCCATATACAAGGCGAAAGGGAGATGTGCCCAATGGTCTCTTGAAAGACGTCCTATATGCCCACAAGACCGAGTCCAAAAGCTGTGACCAATCCTATCGGTCAGGACGGACGACTTTCTGCAAAATAGTCTTGATCTCCCTGTTCGACACCACGGCTAAACCATTCGTCTGTGGATGGTATGGAGTGGCGACTCGATGGTCTATGCCAAACTCGCTAGAAAGGGCCTTTACCTGGTCGTTGATGAAATGAGACCCTCCATCTGAAATCAACACTCGAGGGACCCCGAACCGCGTGATGACGTGCTTCCTCAAAAATATGCAAACTGTCCTCGCATCAGCGGTTCGAGCGGGGATGGCCTCAACACAACGACTCACATAATCAGCGGCTAGCAGAATGTACTCAAATCCCTGACTCTTAGGGAATGGACCCATGAAATCGATGCCCCATGCGTCAAAAACCTCACAGAAGTGAATGGGCTGCATCGGCATCATATCACGCTGTCTACAAGTGCCCATCCTCTGACAGTCAGTACACCTCTTCACGAACTCATCAGAGTCCTTGAAGAGGGTAGGCCACCACAAGCCGGATTGGAGCACTTTCTGTGCCGTTCTCCTCCCAGAATGATGTCCTCCTGCCTCAAGCTTGTGGCAGTAAGTGAGGACACTATGGTGCTCCTCCTGAGGAATGCACCTACACCAGACGCTATCCCCTCCTTCGTGGTAAAGGATGGGATCCTCCCAGTGGTAGGACTTGGCCTTCGCGAGGAAGGTCTCAAGCCTCTGCCTGGGCCAACCTTGTGGGACTTTCTTAGCAACAAGAAAGTTCACAATGTCGGCATACCACGGGAGAGAGGCGATAGCAAGGATCGCCTCATCTGGGAAGGTCTCACAAATGGGATCAATCTGCTCAGACTCCTCAGGCTGCTCTAATCGGGAGAGATGATCCGCCACCACATTCTTGACTCCAGGTTATCCTTGATCTCAATGTCGAACTCCTGGAGTAGAAGGATCCATCTAGTCAGTCTGGCCTTGGCATCTTTCTTTGCCATGAGGTATCGGATGGCGGTGTGATCAGTAAACAGGGTCACTCTAGATCCAATAATGCATGATCTGAACTTATCTAGGGCGAACACTACGGCTAGCATCTCCTTCTCTGTGACTGTGTAGTTCCGCTGAGCGGAATCCAATGTGCGGCTAGCGTAGTGGATAGCAAAGGGGACTCCATCCCTCCTCTGTCCCAGCACGGCCCCCACGGCAAAATCGGAGGCATCCGCCATGATCTCGAATGGGAGAGACCAATCAGGCGGCTGGAGAACAGGAGCCTCTATAACACACTGCTTGAGAGTCTCGAACGACGAAAGACACTTGTCATCGACAAGGAACTCGGTGTCTTTCGTCAGCAGGTCAGTCAACGGTCGGGCAATCCTGCTGAAATCATGAATGAACCGTCGGTAGAAACCGACGTGCCCCAGGAATGACCGTAACTGCCGCAAATTGGACGGCGGTGCGAGTTTTCTAATGACATCTACCTTGGCCGGATCAACCTCCATGCCCCTGTTGGAGATGATATGGCCAAGCACCGTCCCTTGAGTCACCGTGAAGTGACTCTTCTCCCAAGATAGCACAAGATGGACCTCTATACATCGCTGAAGCACTCGGTCTAGACAGCAAGACAGGAGTCGAATCCGTCGCCGTAAACCGAGAAATCATCCATGAAGACCTCCAAGCACTCCCCTACCATGTCTGAAAAGATCGACAACATGCATCTCTGAAAGGTCGTAGGGGCATTGCATAGCCCAAATGGCATGCGTCGGAAGGCATATGTGCCGAAGGGACATGTAAAGGTGGTCTTGCCCTGGTCCTCGGGAGCGATGGCCACCTGGTTGTACCCCGAGTACCCATCCAGAAAACAGTAGTGGCTCTTCCCTGCCAGTCTCTCAATGATCTGATCAATAAAGGGCAGGGGAAATGATCCTTCTTGGTGGCCTGGTTGAGTCTCCTGTAGTCAATGCAGACCCGCCAAGAAGTGGGTACCCGTGTAGCAATCTCCTCTCCAGACTCGCTAATCACTGTAGTGATGCCCGTCTTCTTGGGCACCACATGCAAAGGGCTGACCCACTTGGAGTCGGAGATGGGGTAGATAAAATCGGCGCTCCACCATTTCGATATCTCCTTCATGACAACCTTTCTCAGATTCGGGTTCAGTCGCTGCTGGAACTCACGCGACGGCTTCGCCTCATCCTCGAGATAGATATGGTGGGAGCACAGGGCTGGACTTATCCCCTGGAGATCTGCTACGTTCCATCCAATCGCCTTGCGGTTCTTTTCAAGAACCCCCATCAGACGGGATTCTTGCTCTCCAGTCAAATCAGCGGAGATAATGACTGGGTACATCTCAGGCTCACCCGCAAGGAATCTGTACTTCAGCGAAGTAGGGAGCGGCTTCAGCTCTGGACAGCTGGGTGCTGGTGGATCTGGCCTCTGAAAAGTCTTGAGTAAACGCTGCCAAATCTGCATGGGAGAACTGAAACTCTCTGTCAATCTTAGAAACTGGAGAAGGCTGCCCTGATGGATTGTCTCTGCTCTGCTCGGCATCTACCTCCTCCTCAGTTGTAGGCTCAGTGGAGATCAGGTCTGGCATGTAATCCTCACAATCTGCCCAATCAGACTCTGACTCCGAGGGATCTGTATCATCTAAGGTGGCATCAGTACCACCATCATCACAAAAATCAGTGTCGTGGTCGAGAACCGGTTTTGCTGCCTCAGAAGTATCCTGGACCAGGAATGTGCTCTCCAAGCTCTCCTCTGTTGTCGTCTCTACATCAGCGGAATCTGAAAATGAGAGGATGGCATGTGCTGCTGGGTCTGCCCAAACTGCATCATCGTCTGTGATCACAAAGTCACAGTCCTGGTGGATGTCTAGCCCGGCATCTGTCATCTGCTCTGTATCTGAAGTGGTCTCTGAGCATGATCTGTCTCTGGCTCGGTTGTCCTCGACCGTCTCTATTTGTACACTTTCGCCCTCGACGCGAAAGTATACCTTCCCGCTATCATGGTTAGTCACCGCCTTGGCTGTGGCCAAAAAACGAGCGACCGAGAATGATGGGGGTATCGGTCACTGAATCAGGGATCTCCATGTCCAACACTACGAAGTCCACGGGGAATTGCAGGCCATGAATTGTGACGACAACGTCTCGCAACAACCCCTTCGGCCTCTTGACAGATCGATCAACAAACTGAAGGACTGTCCTGCTCTGTCTAAGAGTGCCCAACTTGAAGCGGTCGAGAAGGGCTGCCGGAAGGAGGTTGATCGATGATCCGCTATCTAATAGAGTATGGTCGAACCTCTGCTCTCTAATGTGGCATCTAACATAAGGGGCTCCTGAATCTGGCCTCTTGACCGGCAGACGGTTCTAGATCGCGAAACACATGGCTTTCGTCAGCACATGGATCTCTGAGTGGTGGTTCCTCCTCTTCCTCCTGACTGTGGTCCTGTCTCTCAGTGAACGCTGAAGAAGGGGGATGTGCTGCAAAGCCTCCTGAAGAGTCAGTTGTATATGAAACCGATCTATCATCTGCTGGCTGAACTCTTCCTGATCTCTCTTTTTTGGATTTTCTTTTTTCTTCCCCTTCCCCATCTGAAGGGCTCTAGGGGAGGGGATCACGGGGTCCTTCTCAGATGAAGGACTAGGAAAGGGTCTAGACGGCTCGACGGCCGGATCCATACATACATCATGCACCACAGTGGGACCAGAAAAAACCAAACCCTTTCCTTTATTCTCAACAGAGTTCCGAGATACATCAGAAGTAGGAAAAACAACAGGTCTCTCAACAAAAGCATGGGTGGCCTCAGCACCACCATCGGCTGGATCTGCTGGACGACTCGCAGCCTCAGTATCGCGCTCTGGCTCGGCATCAGGGGTGGCCTCAATACCACCTCCTCGAACTGGTGAAACGGCGGCCTCAGCACCACTTGCGGAATCAGCATCCTTGGTGGCATCAGTATTATCGTCATCGTCTCTAGCGGCCTCAGTACCGCTCTCCTCCTGCTCGTCAGGCGCTCTGGTTGTCTCCTCATGATGTAGCTCAGACAAGGCGCCGCCTGCTGGCATCCTACCGCTCCTAAGTGTGATAAAATCAGTATAAAAAAGATATCCAATCATATCACCAAATGCATCACTAGGAGTGGTATACTCAATACAAGCTACCTGCTCAGATTTCCTCTTCAAAAATCTCCGTTGTTTTCCATGCCGTACAGGTGAGGAGGACGAACGGGCTGGAGTGTGAGTCAACTGAAGACTCGGAATCTGACCATCGAGTCTGAACTGCGCCTGAAGTCTCCTCGTCGGAGAACTGAGTCTCTCCCATCTGGCTCAGAGAATGGTGCACTGCTCTAGTGTACCTATGTTAGAGTATTTGGTAGTGCACCTATTGTGTTGCAGATGGGGAAATGGATACCTCCAGGATCCATTTACCCCATCCACTGTTTAGTCCCACATCGTTCAGTAGTGGGACTTGGAGGCTCTGGAGAGGCTATATAAGAAGCCCCAGACCTCCTGTATCCATTGAGAAAAAGCAATGCATAGAATGCCCCGTTGAGGGCTTCTCCCGTGGTTTCATCCCGCTCCTCACGGAGTAGGGTTCCACGTAAAATCCCAATGTTTCTATTATTTTATCTTTTCTCTGATATTCCGCTTCCGCTTCCGATTTTTCTAACATGGTATCAGAGCGGGTTTGATTCTCGGAGACTTGTTCTTGAATTGTTTTATGTATTTTTCGAGAGTCAGATTGTGATGAAGATTTATGTGAGTTTGTTTGAGTTCTGCACGAGATCATTCAGCATCATGCTATCGTTTCTAGGGTTTCGTTTTTTGAAACCCTACATATTTTATCCAGAAGTCGAGATCCAGATCTGAGCAGTTGTTCCTAGCGAAGCCGCAGGCGGCGGCAAAGCCCTAGCCGCACGGAGGGTCCTGCATCTAGCGAATTCCCATTCGCCCTCGTCATGAACCTCATCCTCCGTGCAACAGTTCGAAGAAGATTGTGCACCAGTGAGTTTGCAAAGTCTCGTTGCAAAACTCCGTTGCAAAGCCCCCTTCTCGCGCGAAGGCACGCTCCAAGCGCCGCAATCTTAGGCGGCATATCTCCGGCATCGCGGCATAGCGGCGCCGCTATCTCACCGCGAACATGCAGCCCCAAGGCGGCGCACCCCCCCCCCCCCTCCGTCTCACAGTCCAAAGGCGGCGCACCCGTGCCCTCGCGTTGGTCTCCAGGTGCCTCCTGCCCTTGCGGGCTCCCCAGCGGCGACCCAGGCGCATCCTCAGAGTAGCACAGTGAGATCAATAGTCCTCTACGTGGCTGCCAATGTCGACTACCCACTGGCGATGCCTCTCCAGCAGGCGGCGCAGCCCCGCGCGCCCTCCTCGCTCCTCTTTCAAAGGCGGCAGCTCCCTCTCCAGACGCAAACCCCTCCAGGCGGCCACGCAAACCTCGACCGCACCATTTCCCCAGACGAGCGGCGCTGCTCCCTAATTCCCAGGGGCGAGGGTCCATTGGCGGCGGTCACGGATGGGTTCCCGTAAGGGGGAGCCCTAAAAATGGTTGTGCTTTATTTTCTTCTGGACCCGAGTGGGCCCTTTATTAAAAAAAATTGCTGTACGTATAAGCCCAAGTGGGATGATCTGCTTGTATTAAGAAAAAAAAGGAGGAGGTGCAGGGAATGCAGAGGCCGTGAAAAAACAATTGCAAGGAAAAGCCGAAAAAAATGAAACGGCTTTAAAAAAAGAGAGAGGATGAAAAGTCGGGAAAAAAAATGTCAATGGCTTTAAAAAAAATGTTTCAAAAAAATTCGAGAAAAAATGTGACGGCTTATTAAAAAAATGATGAAAGCCGCAAATTTCATGTTTTGTTTACCCCCTATTTATCTTGTCTTCTCCCAACTTTGTCGATGTTAATTTCCGACAAGTATGGGAGAAAGGGGGAGTATATGTAGAGTCACAGGTCTTCTTCCAGTCATATTCAGATGATCCAGATTCACATGCAGATTTCCAGGCCATTCAGATTCCAGACTCTACGGTTCAAATCCAGTTTCAGACTCGACGTCAGAAGGTTCCGAGTCCAGTTTCAGACATGCACGAGTTTGCGGTCATTTTCAGATGGGCATAAGTTGCCATCATCAGTTCGAGGTCCCCATCATTATTGTTGTTGTCAGGCCGGAGTTTTCATGTGAGCCATAGGGACTCCAGAGCAGAGGACCATTCCCTATGCCATTGAGGGCAAGGGTTTTCATGTGGTATCATAGGTACACCAGAGCAGTGCACCATTCTCTGAGCCAGATGGGAGAGACCCAGTTCTCTGACGAGGAGACTTCAGGCGCAGTTCAAACTTGATGGTCAGATTCCGAGTCTTCAGTTGACTCACACTCCAGCCCGTTCGTCCTCCTCACCTGTACGGCATGAGAAGCAACGCCCTCGACTGCAGCATGTGCGCGTTGGGTTGATATTGTCCGTAGTGTCCTGTAGCGAGAGTTGAGTTTCTTTCTGTTTGTTTGTCCAAGCTGAGCATTGCATGCTCCAGCTTGAGGGGGAGTGTTAGAGTATTTGGTAGTGCGCCTATTATGTTGTAGATGGGGAAATGGATACCTCCAGGACATCCCCAACAGAATCCGGGATGGTCTCATCGGATACCGGGCTGGGGGCGATCATACCAAATCCTGTTGACATCCATCAACGGCTCTGCATCGTACTGGGGTGGCGGGAGCACTACCAGAGGCTGATCCGGCTGGTAGACCACCATCTGCAAGTCTGGAGATGGTGGTGACTGGTAGGTGGGCTGCGACTGCTGGTATGGCTCCGACTGTACAAGATGAACCTGTCTAGGCTGCTGGTGTGAGCTGGAGCGCTGGGACGAGCTGCTGCCGCTGTCGGAATCGCCTCGCGACTAAAGACGGGGCTGGGAAGCCGTCTGTGCCTCCTGGAGACACATGAGTTGGGTCTTCATGTCGCTCAGAGTCTGTGCCATCTGCTCCATCTGAGTGATGCCCTGGCACTGCTTTTTCTCTATCAACTCCATCCGATCCAGCTTCTCGCTGATAATCCCCATGTCCGCGGCTGATGACTCGGCCGGTGCTGCTGCTACCGCAGACGAACTGGAAAGACCGGCGTCGACCCGTACTATCCTCTGGTACTGCACGGGTTGTGTCTGCTGGGGTCTGCCCTGAGTGTATAACCGGGTCTGGGACATCACCATGTAGTTCTCGGCCATCTCCTCATAGATGGCCCAGACCTGGTCGTGATCCTTGACAAAGTAAGACCCGCCACAAGAAGCGTTCACCAAGCCCTGAAGCTCTGGTGTCAGCCCGCTGAAAAAGCTCTGCACGAGGTTCGGCTTGGAAATGTCGTGGTGCGGGCATCTATCAGTCAGCTCTCTGAACCTCTCTCATGCCTCATGGAACTGCTCGTTGGGGAACATGGAGAAGTTGCTGATCAGGGCTCTCGCAGCATTGGTTCGCCCGAGTGGATAGTACTTATGCAAGTACTCGGTGCGGAGCTGCTCCCAAGTGTAGACGAACTTCCCGAGATGTTTCAGCCAGGTGGTTGCTCTGTTTGCCAAAGAGAAGGGGAAGACAATCATCCTGATGGTATCCTGGTCCACCTGACGGTCGTGGACAGTACTGCAAATCATGAGAAACTCCTGGAGGTGGAGATGGGGCTCCTCGGTGGCGAGCCCATGGAAACGAGGGAGGAGCTGCAAGGTGTTCAGGGGAAACTTGAAGTCCCCCACGATGGCTGGTAAAACAACCCAATGATGCATCAGGGTCGATCCGAGGTTGTGCAACTCCCGCATCGGTCTCGGTGGGTCTCCTGCTCCTACCGCGGCGGTTGCCGCTGCTGCATCATCTGGGACTCTCAGCCCGACTCTACGCTACTCTCGCTCTGCTCTCATCTGCTCCATCTCTCTCCTCATATCCAACATGAAAGCTCCCTGATCCCTCAACTGCTGATGCACTGTCTTGAGGGAGGCAATCAGGGTGGAGTTGATCGCACCCTGGTCCAAAACAAAATGCTCGGGCTGAGGACCTCTACTACGATCATCAGAACTGCCGGCCATGGTCTCTGCAAAATCAAACGATCCAAACTCAGGTGCTGATAAATCTGCTAATCTCTCCTTTAATTGGCACTGGTCTCTCGGAACCGAAAGAAAGGGGGTCGAGGGGGAACAGGGTGGAATCATACTCGGGTTCGGAGAGCTGGTCTCGGCTCTCGCGAACCAACCTAGAGGAACGGGTAGACGCGCCCGAAAGCGGTGCAGCCAGAGGCTGCCTAAGAGATCGTCTGCCCATCATCTTGATGTAACGAGTAAGGCGGATGAGATCTGGAGAAACTATGATCACAAGCAAACCCCAAGTTCACCAACGCAACACGAGCTGAAGACCGTGAAGGCTCGGTCAATTATCTTGTCAATTTTTATTTTGGTGAACAATCAAGATATCAGAGCGATTACGTGACCTGTTGGGATACCCGATACTTCCTCAACCGACTGTCCCGCACAGAAGTAGTCGGTAATCAGTCGAGAATAGTACCGGAGGGCTCTACCTAGTTTTCGGGTCACTCTCTCGCACAATCAAACCAAGCAATGAGGGGGTTGCTCTCCCCAAGACAAGTTTTTAAATCAAGTGTCTTTTAGTGATCAATAGTTTTAGCAGTCCCAATTTTATTGTTTTTCTTTTTAGGTCTTTTTCAATAAAAACAAAAACGCCTAACGAATTTTTCGGTTCTCCTGGTTATTAAGTCAAAAACAGGGGGAGAAGACGAAAAAGCCGATGTGCGATAAAATCAATGATGCATGCAAAGTAAGAAATGCGTACCTATCTCCAGCACTCTACATGCACTATGATCCGTGCAGAATTTAAAGACAGAAAAGAAACTACCTATATGGTGTAGCGGGAAAAGCCGAGTCCCTAAGCAGGCAACTTCTACTCGAAAGAACCGTCTAGCTGGTCACCAACCTTCGATCCAAAGAGTCCGGTCTCGGTCTACCCCTCCTCCTCCCGACAAATCGGGTTCAGGAGCAGCGCTTGGCAGGGCAGGCTGTGGCACGTAGGCTCGAAGGAAATGAGTCAGCTATTTTTATTAGTCTTTTATTAGTAGGTCCAATTAACGATCTATAGGCAAAAGCAGTCTATTAGGTGTTTGGATCCTACTCAGTACGGCACAGTCAACCAGGAAGTCCTAAAGCTAGGGGCTCGAGAAAAACCGCGTAAAATCGGAAAAGGAAGCGAAAAACTAAAACCGCGAAGAAAGCCGCAAAAAAGCCTAAGGGTCCCCCGAGCACACCGGTGCTCGACGAAACATACCCGAGAAAGTGTCCAAGTCCTGCTGAGTGTCCATGTATTATTACAATAAATCAAATGAATAAAAGTCTAAGCTAATCTAAACCTCTCCCACTCAGCTACTCTCCCACGCTCTCCTGCGGCTCGGTGCAGAAGGGAGCCGCCTCCGAATCCCGCGGTTGCACCGGCTTCTCGAGAGCCGCTGCTTCGGTCCTCGGGCCCTCGCAAGAAAGAAACAGAGTGTCACAGACCAAAATAAAATAATCAAATAAATGCAGGAAACATAATCGAAATGAAACATGGGTGTCTATGCAAAGATGCCAATAAAATAAACAAGAAAAAATAAATAAAAACAAAAATAAAAGAAAATATAACAAAAATATATGAAAAATAAAAAGCCACGAAAAGCCACGAACTCGGGAAGAGCCGTGGAAAGCCACGAAAAAGAAATCAAAAAAATGAAAAATAAAGAAAACGACTACTAAGCCGTGCTCCCCAGCAACGGCTCCATTCTGATGACACGTCTGACGACTCGGGTAAAGGTAATCAAGGGTTGTTGCGACCCAAGTCACCAAGCGGTGTCAATCAAGAAGAAATCAGACCAAAATCAGATAGAATTCAAAGAAACTCAAGTAGCGGTCTCGCTATTATATTAACCTGGTATAGCGACCAGGGTCGAACACAAGGAGCACGTAATGGCCTTACGGCCTACGAAGTAGTCTAGAAAAGAAAAGAAATAAAATAAAGGTATTTTTGGTGGATTTTTAATCTTTTTATATTTTTTGGATTTTTAATTAATAAAAGAAATAGGAAAATCAATAAACAAGCAACTTTAAATGATTTATTTAATTACTCAAAATGCATTCAAAAATTCAAATAAAAATATTTTTTATGTTTTTTTATATTTTTTACTATTTTTAGGTAATTTTTGTTATTTTTCTGATTTTTATTAGATTTTATAGAAATCAAACAAGGCAGAAAATAAAGGGTACTGTCCAGTCATGTTTCAAGGGCCAAATTAAAATGCAAATTGGCCCTATTAAAACCTTAAGGTAATTTTCCTGTAAAGATCAAAACACAAGAAAAATTTAGGCACCAGAATTATTAATTTTTGATTTGTCTTTTAATTATTAGAATTTTTATGGGTTTTAGGGGTTTTGTAATTTTTATAGGTTTTATATATATCCAAAAATGATAAAATTGATCAAAAAATCAAACAAGGCAAAACAAACACTATGTAATTTTTTTTGTAATTTTTAGAGGTATTTTAATATTTTTTGTGATTTTTAAAGTTAGACACTAAAAGAAAATGTGTGTTTTTGAATTTTTAAAAATAACAAAAATAATAAAAAATGTATCCGAAAATTAGAGAAAATCTTACACTATGGCAGGATCCTTGTGTCCAATTTTCATCAATTTTGGAGTCGATTTGTTATTTTATTAAAAATGAAAACCAAGCCACAGTACACAAGGACCTATACGCAAATAACACAAGTTCCAGGGGGTCTGGTGCAATTTCTCCAAGAAATCACGCGTGAGGCGCGTGACCTGGGCACTCAGGGACCTATTTGCAAGAAAACTAAAGTTCCTGGACTGTTTAGTAACACGTACTAAAAGTCCAGGGGCTTTAGTGTAAATAACCCACTATATCAAGCACATACGCAAATAAAACATTCACAGCGGTATTTATGCAAATACTTAAAAGTTAATTTCATTCAATAACACCCTAGAACATCCAGGCTATACATGCAATTAACCCAGACAATCACATGTCGAAGCACGTGTTCCACTACAGGTAGGGGTATAAAAGCAAATACCAAAAACTACAGGGTCCACTATGCAAATTACCAAACGTAAATAAAATGTCTAAAATATTTACAGGACTACAAATTAACACCTAAAAATCTAAGGGCCTAAGAGATGTTTACCCTTTATTATATCCGAGGGACGGATGGGCACCACGTGTAGATCCAACGGTCGGGGTGGGCTGGCGCCTCAGCAAGGATCGTCGGTCCTGATCGAATGGCTGGGGCCTCGCCACAAGGAAGATCGGGCGGCTAGGAAGCGACGTGGCTAACCCTCGACGATCGGACGACTGCGATCTCTCCTCCTCTGATCAAACGGTGACGGCTGCTCCTGGCGTGGACGGCTACGATGTAAACTGGAGCTGGAGGACGATCGGACGGCTGCGGAGGTTCCTCGAAGAACTGGACTCCGGCGAGGTTCGCCGGGCTCGTGTGGGCGCTGGAGACCTCCTCCCGGGCTGCTGAAGATCGGAGAAGCTACGCCTTGGCCTCCCACGTCGACTGGTCCACTCCGATGGTGGCGAGGAGCTCTGGAGAGCTCCAGCAGCACTGGCGGAGGAGGAGCGGCTGCTCCAAATGGTCGAGATCATCAGATGGGCTCGGATGACCCTGAAAAGAACAGCAACGCACTCATGGGTCGACGGCAAAGTGCCTCGACCCGGTTAGGGGTGGTGAAGGTGGTCGGTGCGGTGGGGCGTGCGAGCTCCGGCGGAGCGACGGCGAAGGAACTCGATACCCAGTTCCTTTGCGAACTGGGGTGAATGAGCGGGCGGAGAAGATGCGCGGGGGAACGGCGGAGATGATGGGTGATCCCGATGGTCGAACGGGTGGCTAGGGTGGTCGGAATCGGCGATGAACGGCGTCGGAGCGAATTGAGCGTAAATCAAAATTAAAGAAACAGAGGAAGAAAGAGAGCTACCTAATGGACGCAATCGACTGTGGAAGAGCAGGGGCTGCTCCTGGTCCTAGCCTCAAGGGCCGTCGGTGCCCGAGGCTCGAGCGTTACCTCCCGGCGGCGCACGGCGGTGCGTAGCTGCCGGATCGATGGTCTCACACTCCCTCCTCACTGCAACACCACTGGAAGTGAGCTATCACTCTCGCGGAGGCGATGGAGGTCCTTGGGTGGAGAATGGATGAGCCAAAGTTGAGTGAAACAGGAGGCGGAGCTCAGACTTTATATGAACGAGGGTCCGGCAAGAACGGAGTCGGGCATGAAGCTCGAAGCACGGATCCCTAGGCTAATGATCGGGCGTGCCTCTCGGATGCAAGGTGAAGAAATAGCGCCCGGGATTTACGGATTTGGATATCGGATCATGACGCAGAAATTCGGCGAAGTCGGGTCGGGCGTCATGGACCCGTGGGAAGTGGTCCAAAGGGGGGAGTTGACCGGGGGGTCAACGTCCTTCGTGGACCAATGAGAGCAGGCCACTTGGAAATGATTTAAAAATTGATTAAAAATAGAAAATGACCGAATTATAAAAAAACTCATAACATGAAAAATATTTGTTTTAATTTTTTCTATTTTTTTGTGATTTTTAATTTTTTTTTGAAATAAAAATAAGGTATTTACACTAAAGTGCTATATATAGGTATTTACACGATATGGTTTTTTAATTTTTGATTTTTAATTAATTATTTTTTTACATTTTTATTCCCATTTTATATTTTATTCATTTATAGCATAAAATTAGGAATAAAAAAGTATTTTTATTATTTATTTACAAGGGTGAAATAAATAGATATATACATCTATATACATGGTATATGTACAATGTTCTTTTGATTTTTAATTTTGTTCTTTTTATTTTATTTTTGTTTTTACGGTTTTCATTTTATTTATTTACAACATAAAAGATAGAATATATACAAATTTTTAGGGATTTTAATTTATTTATTTACAAGGTAAAATAATTAGTGATGGGGTGTCTATGTACAAGGTGAATATGTACAAGGGAGTTATTTTTATTTTCTTTTTAATTTTTCTATTTTTATTTGGATTTTATATTTACAAATATTTACAAATCTATTTTATTCTATTTTTAGAGGAAAATATTTTTATTATATTTACTGGGATGTTTACACATATGAGCTTCCTATCTCTCTCTACTTTGGCTTTTATGCGGTTAGGCCCATGCTGAGCCCTCCATTGGGATTAGGTTGCTCAATATTTATTCTAAATATTTCCCTCTTTTTCTTTTAATTTTTTATTCTTTTATTTTTGCACAAAAACATGCTAATTATTAGTTTTTACACTATGCATGCTTTTTTGGTAATTATTTGTATTTACAAACATATACATGCATTTGCAAAGGTTTTTGTAGCTAAAATATAAGAATAAAGAGTGATGAATGAGTATTCATCACCCCCCTATACTTAACTTTGCTAGTCCCTTAGCAAACACTTATTTGAAAAAGAAGTGAAAAAGAGAAAGAAAAAGAAAAGGAGGAGAATGCACATGGATCAAGGTTGATTATTAAACTTGCCTTCATTAAATTGAAATATGGAGCTCGATCAGATCTTTGGATTATTAATGTGTCGGAACCTTATTTGGACTTAGGTTTAAAACTCAACAGCCTATAAGTTCCACTAATCTATAATCAGGACTCCTCAACAATCCAGATCAGAACAAGTCATCAAACACAAACCCTGAAGACCATGAATCTTTCCTTGTACTGTGAATGTGAAGTATAAGCTCTCCACCTCAGAAATGGAAACTTGACAACCCTCCCCAACAAGGTAACTCTATGACCCCAATCTGGTCACTCTTTCCTCGAGGAGCGAGGTATTCCCTTCTAAGTTCAAGTTCAACCGGCTCAAGAAGAGGGGGAAGAAGAGAATGGACCATGGCCAGTGTAGCCATGTATCCTTGGGAGCTCGACCAGTGTAACCAAGTCTCCCTGCTGCAAGCTACATAAGGTGGGACATGAATCTCAAGCTTGGCTTATTGCACTATATACATACTCTGGTGGGATTATCATTTTCTCTCAGACCCACCACTTTTTTGGAGTTATTTTCTTTTTGCATTTTTTTTCAAGTGCATCTATACAACATATACATGTGCAGCATATATACAAGGAGTTTTTCCTCATGAGCCAGTAGATTATCCCTCTTTTGAAGCATTATTGCAACCCACAACTCCCGTCGTTAGACCTCATGGCAACCAGACCAAGTTGAGATGCACTTCCTTCACTAAAAGAAGAAGAGAGGTTCCGCCTAGAAGTACTACACTCATATGCTACCTCAAGTCAAGGAAGACTGCCTCCTCACCACCTCATCCGTAGAGAGCTCGGTGCAAAGTGCAGGTCCAAGTAAAGCCATTGTCTATATGAGTCATGTGTGTGTTGTTAAGTGCTCTACTTACGCTCATTGAGATGACATGTGATCATAGCCTAGTGGACTCAAAGAATTAAGTCACCATGGACCTGAAAAGCCTTAACCCTAAGCCCTATAAGGTTCCTCTTATAAATTAGGTGGATTAAGATATTAATCAAGCTCCATTTCCCAATTTAATTCCAGGCTAGTTTAAATGTCAACTATCATCCAGGAAAAACTATATACATATATACAAAAATGCTATTTACTCAAATGCAAAATTTTTGAAAAATATTTTGAAATCATGAAGGGATAAATGCATGAATGCAAATTTTGCAAAAGTATTTACACACATTTACACAAGATTTTTGCAAACTTTTGATGTTCAAAACATTTTGGAAAAATTTTGTACTATATACATA
The DNA here is from genome assembly GCA_037367405.1 of Ottelia alismoides. Classification (NCBI taxonomy): domain Eukaryota; kingdom Viridiplantae; phylum Streptophyta; class Magnoliopsida; order Alismatales; family Hydrocharitaceae; genus Ottelia; species Ottelia alismoides. The sequence continues at coordinate 164,017 of JAZKJV010003434.1, read as the reverse complement.
ATTTTGATATGAAAATATTTACACAACCTTTACATCAAAAGATTTTTAAAAATAATTTGTACACTAGCTATGTATGTGCAAATAAAAGAATGATTATTTACAGGAAAAATTTTTAATTTTTGTGTTTTTTTAGGGTTCTTATCAAATTTTATTTATTAACACACTCACACAAAATACGAGTTATGGCTAAAGTATATATGAAATATATACACACCCCCCTATACTTAGCTCGAACGATGTCCTCATAGTCAAGAGCGATGAAGAAGACATAACTCGTGCTTAGTATAGGGAAGTGAAAAGGAATGCTATATACAAAGACGAATGAATGAATAGAAACTCAAGAGACTCTCGGCTTTTCCCCCTATACTTAGGATCAAATAATCCTAAGTATAGCAGGCTGTACACAAAGGGAAAACCGAGTGGAGAATGTACAGGGTCTACCCCCCCATACTTAGGGTAAAATATCCCTAAGTATAGGCAGCAAAAACAGGGGTCGATAGAATCAAAAGAAATACCCAAAGGTCCTACATCCCCCTATACTTAGGGTAAAGTACGCCCTAAGTATAGCATAATCAAAGATGACAAACGGGATGTGGGACTAAAGAATGGAATGATATAGACATCTGGATCTATACAAGTCGGGAGAACAATGATAATCATGCGTGAGATGCAATAGATGTGAGTCAAGAGACCACATCTCACGCAAAATGAATAGGGGCAACATCAATGACCCGCGGCTCATGATCTAGAAATGGCTTGAGCCGCTGGTCGTTCACTCGAAAGGTACTCTCAGAAGACAACTCGGATATGTCAATGCTACCGTTGTCGTGTACCTTTCTCACAAATAGGGTCCCTTCCATTTGCTCTGTAGCTTCCCTGGAAATAGACGAAGCCTCGCATCAAACAGCCATACTCTCTGTCCAGGCTCAAAATGTTTGTGGCTGATGTGAGAATCATGCCACTCCTTCACTCTCTCCTTGTACTGTAGGCTGTTTGAGAAGGCAGTATCTCTAAGCTCCTCCAAGGCTGCTAACTCTGCCCTCCTCTGGTCTCCTACACTATCTGGATCAACAAGTATCTCAGTGACTGCCCAAAGTGACATGTGTCTCAGCTCAAAAGGTAAATGGCACGGCTTGCCATATGCGAGGTGAAAGGGAGATGTGCCCAATGATGTCTTGAAAGACGTCCTATATGCCCACAAGACCGAGTCCAAAAGCTGTGACCAATCCTTTCGGTCAGGGCGGACGACTTTCTGCAAAATAGTCTTGATCTCCCTGTTCGACACCTCAGCTAGACCATTCGTCTGTGGATGGTATGGAGTGGCGACTCGATGGTCTATGCCGAACTTGCTAGCAAGGGCCTTTACCTGGTCGTTGATGAAATGAGACCCCCATCTGAAATCAACACTCGAGGGACCCCGAACCGCATGATGACGTGCTTCCTCAAAAATCTGCAAACTGTCCTCTCATCAGCGGTTCGAGCGGGGATGGCCTCAACCCAACGACTCACATAATCAACGGCTAGCAGAATGTACTCAAATCCCTGACTCTTAGGGAATGGACCCATGAAATCGATGCCCCATGCGTCAAAAACCTCACTGAAGTGAATGGGCTGCATCGGCATCATATCACGCTGTCCACAAGTGCCCATCCTCTGACAGTCAGTACACCTCTTCACGAACTCATCAGAGTCCTTGAAGAGGGTAGGTCACCACAAGCCGGATTGGAGCACTTTCTGTGCCGTTCCTCTCAGAGTGATGTCCTCCTGCCTCAAGCTTGTGGCAGTAAGTGAGGACGCTATGGTGCTCCTCCTGAGGAATGCACCTACGCCAGACGCTATCCACTCCTTCGTGGTAAAGGATGGGATCCTCCCAGTGGTAGGACTTGGCCTTCGCGAGGAAGGTCTCATGCCTCTGCCTGGGCCAACCTTGTGGGACTTTCTTAGCAACAAGAAAGTTCACAATGTCGACATACCACGAGAGAGAGGCGATAGCAAGGATCGCCTCATCTGGGAAGGTCTCACAAATGGGATCAATCTGCTCAGACTCCTCAGGCTGCTCTAATCGGGAGAGATGATCCGCCACCACATTCTTGACTCCAGGCTTATCCTTGATCTCAATGTCGAACTCCTGGAGTAGAAGGATCCATCTAGTCAGTCTGGCCTTGGAATCCTTCTTTGCCATGAGGTATCAGATGGCGGTGTGATCAGTAAACATGGTCACTCTAGATCCAATAATGTATGATCTGAACTTATCTAGGGCGAACACTACGGCTAGCATCTCCTTCTCTCTGACTGTGTAGTTCCGCTGAGCGGAATCCAATGTGCGGCTAGCGTAGTGGATAGCAAAGGGGACTCCATCCCTCCTCTGTCCCAGCACGGCCCCCACGGCAAAATCAGAGGCATCCGTCATGATCTCGAATGGGAGAGACCAATCAGGCGGATGGAGAACAGGAGCCTCTATAACATACCGCTTGAGAGTCTCGAACGACGAAAGACACTTGTCATCGACAAGGAACTCGGTGTCTTTCATCAGCAGGTCAGTCAACGGTCGGACAATCCTGCTGAAATCATGAATGAATCGTCGGTAGAAACCGACGTGCCCCAGGAATGACCGTAACTGCCGCAAATTGGACGGCGGTGCGAGTTTTCTAATGACATTTACCTTGGCCGGATCAACCTCCATGCCCCTGTTGGAGATGATATGGCCAAGCACCGTCCCTTGAGTCACCATGAAGTGACTCTTCTCCCAAGATAGCACAAGGTGAACCTCTATACATCGCAGAAGCACTCGGTCTAGGCAGTCAAGACAGGAGTCGAATCCGTCGCCCTAAACCGAGAAATCATCCATGAAGACCTCCAAGCACTCCCCTACCATGTCCAAAAAGATCGACAACATGCATCTTTGAAAGGTCGCAGGGGCATTGCATAGCCCAAATGGCATGCGTCGGAAGGCGTATGTGTCGAAGGGACATGTAAAGGTGGTCTTTCCCTGGTCCTCGGGAGCGATGGCCACCTGGTTGTAGCCCGAGTACCCATCCAGAAAACAGTAGTGGCTCTTCCCTGCCAATCTCTCAATGATCTGATCAATAAAGGGTAGGGGGAAATGATCCTTCTTGGTGGCCTAGTTGAGTCTCCTGTAGTCAACGCAGACCCGCCAAGAAGTGGGTACTCGTGTAGCAATCTCCTCTCCAGACTCGCTAATCACTGTAGTGATGCCTGTCTTCTTGGGCACCACATGCAAAGGGCTGACCCACTTGGAGTCGGAGATGGGGTAGATAAAATCGGTGCTCCACCATTTCGATATCTCCTTCATGACAACCTCTCTCAGATTCGGGTTCAGCCGCCGCTGGAACTCACGCGACGGCTTCGCCTCATCCTCGAGATAGATATGGTGGGAGCACAGGGCCGGACTTATCCCCAGGAGATCTGCTACGCTCCATCCAATCGCCTTGTGGTTCTTTTCAAGAACCCCCATCAGATGGGATTCTTGCTCTCCAGTCAAATCAGCGGAGATAATGACTGGGTACATCTCAGGCTCACCCGCAAGGAATCTGTACTTCAGCGAAGTAGGGAGCGGCTTCAGCTCTGGACAGCTGGGTGCTGGTGGATCTGGCCTCTGAAAAGTCTGAGTAAACGCTGCCAAATCTGCATGGGAGAACTGAAACTCTCTGTCAATCTCAGAAACTGGAGAAGGATGCCCTGATGAACTGTCTCTGCTCTGCTCAGCATCTACCTCCTCCTCAGCTGTAGGCTCAGTGGAGATCAGGTCTGGCATGTAATCCTCACAATCTGCCCAATCAGACTCTGACTCCGAGGGACTTGTATCATCTAAGGTGGCATCAGTACCACCATCATCACAAAAATCAGTGTCACGGTCGAGAACCGGCTCTGCTGCCTCAGAAGTATCCTGGACCAGGAATGTGCTCTCCAAGCTATCCTCTGCTGTCGTCTCTACATCAGCGGAATCTGAAAATGAGAGGATGGCATGTGCTGCTGGGTCTGCCCAAACTGCCTCATCGTCTGTGATCACAAAGTCACAGTCCTGGTGGATGTCTAGCCCGGCATCTGTCATCTGCTCCGTATCTGAAGTGGTCTCTGAGCATGATCTGTCTCTGGCTCTGTTGTCCTCGACCGTCTCTATTTGTACACTTTCACCCTCGACGCGAAAGTATACCTTCCCGCTATCATGGTCAGTCACCGCCTTGGCTGTGGCCAAAAACGGGCGACCGAGAATGATGGGGGTATCGGTCACTGCATCAGAGATCTCCATGTCCAACACTACGAAGTCCACGGGGAATTGCAGGCCCTAAATAGTGACGACAACGTCTCGCAACAACCCCTTCGGCCTCTTGACAGATCGATCAGCAAACTGAAGGACTGTGCTGCTATGTCTAAGAGTGCCCAACTCGAAGCGGTCGAGAAGAGCTGCCGGAAGGAGGTTGATCGACGATCCGCTATCTAATAGAGTACGGCCAAACCTCTGCTCTCTAATGTGGCATCTGACATAAGGGGCTCCTGAATCTAGCCTCTTGGTCGGCAGACGGTTCTGGATCGCGAAACACGTGGCTTTCGTCAGCACATGGATCTCTGAGTGGTGGTTCCTCCTCTTCCTCCTGACTGTAGTCCTGTCTCTCAGTGAACGCTGAAGAAGGGGGATGTGCTGCAAAGCATCCTGAAGAGTCAGCTGTATATGAAACTGATCTATCATCTGCTGGCTGAACTCTTCCTGATCTATCTTTTTTGGATTTTCTTTTTTCTTCCCCTTCCCCATCTGAAGGGCTCTAGGGAAGGGGATCACGGGGTCCTTCTCAGATGAAGGACTAGGAAAGGGTCTAGACGGCTCGACGATCAGATCCACACATACATCATGCACCACAGTGGGACCAGAAAAAACCAAACCCTTTCCTTTATTCTCAACAGAGTTCCGAGATACATCAGAAGTAGGAAAAACAACAGGTCTCTCAACAAAAGCATGGGTGGCCTCAGCACCACCATCGGCTGGATCTGCTGGACGACTCGCGACCTCAGTACCGTGCTCTGTCTCGGCATCAGGGGTGGCCTCAGTACCACCTCCTCGAACTGGTGAAACGGCGGCCTCAGCACCGCTTGCGGAATCAGCATCCTTGGTGACATCAGTACCACCGTCATCGTCTCTAGTGGCCTCAGTACCGCTCTCCTCCTCCTCGTCAGGCGCTCTGGTTGTCTCCTCATGATGTAGCTCAGACGAGGCACCGCCTGCTAGCATCCTACCGCTCCTAAGTATGACAAAATCAGTATAAAAAAGATATCCAGTCATATCACCAAATGCATAACTAGGAGTGGTATACTCAGTACAAGCTACCTGCTCAGATTTGCTCTTCAAGATGTTGGGGTTCGGCTCAATCTGGGTAGGGATGGCGGCCTTCCCTCTCACAATGTCCCGCATCTCCTGGCAGAACTTGTCCATCTCCTGTCGAAAGGTAGCATGCTGATCTGTGAGACGACGGGCTATATCATCCAAGGTGGGGCTCTCATGAGAGACTGACGGGTAGCCTCTCTGGTAGTGAGGCTGGTGGAACTGCTGCTATGGCTGAGAGGGGTACGGGTGATGCTGCTGCTGGTGGTGAGGCTGATCTCGCCTCCAAGACTGTCCCTGCTGATAGGGATGAGGACCATACGACGACTGCTGCTGTTGTGGTGGGTACACTGGGGGCTGCTGCTGTTGCGGCTGGTGATCTCTCTGATGGCCGTACTGGCCACCCTGACCTGATGGCTGTTGCTAAGGTTAGGAACCTCCGGTCCCCCAACGGAATCTGGGATGGTCTCATCGGATAACAGGCTGGGGGCGGTCATACCAAATCCCGTTGACATCCATCAACGGCTCTGCATCTTACTGGGGTGGCGGGAGCACTGCCAGAGGCTGATCTGGCTGGTAGACCACCATCTGCAAGTCTGGAGATGGTGGTGACTGGTAGATTGGCTGCGGCTGCTAGTATGGCTCCGCCTGTACAAGGTGAACCTGTCTAGGCTGCTGGTGTGAAATGGAGCGCTGGGACGAGCTGTTGCCGCTGCCGGAATCGCCTCGCGACTGAAGACGGGGCTGGGAAGCCGTCTGTGCCTCCTGGAGACACATGAGCTGGGTCTTCATGTCGCTCAGAGTCTGTGCCATCTGCTCCATCTGAGTGATGCCCTGGCACTGCTTCTTCTCTATCAACTCCATCCGGTCCAGCTTCTCGCTGATAATCCTCATGTCCGCGGCTGATGACTCGGCCTGTACTGCTGCTACCGGAGACGAACTGGAAGGACCGGCGTCGACCCGTGCTATCCTCTGGTACTGCACGGGTTGTGGCTACTGGGGTCTGCCCTGAGTGTATAACCGGGTCTGGAACATCACCATGTAGTTCTCGGTCATCTCCTCATAGATGGCCCATACCTGGTCGTGATCCTTGGAGAAGTAAGACCCGCCACAAGAAGCGGTCACCAAGCCCTGAATCTCTGGTGTCAGTCCGCTGAAAAAGCTCTGCACGAGGTTCGGCTTGGAAATGTCATGGTGCGGACATCTATCAGTCAGCTCTCTAAACCTCTCCCATGCCTCATGGAACTGCTCGTTGGGGAACATGGAGAAGTTGCTGATCAGGTCTCTCACGGCATTGGTCCGCCCGAGTGGATAGTACTTATGCAAGTACTCAGTGTGGAGCTGCTCCCAAGTGTAGATGAACTTCCCGAGATGTTTCAGCCAGGTGGCTGCTCTGTCTGCCAAAGAGAAGGGGAAGGCAATCATCCTGATGGTATCCTGGTCCACCTGACGGTCGTGGACAGTACTGCAAATCATGAGAAACTCCTGGAGGTGGAGATGGGGCTCCTCGGTGGCGAGCCCATGGAAACGAGGGAGGAGCTGCAAGGTGTTCGGGGGGAACTTGAAGTCCCCCATGATGGCTGGTCAAACAACCCAGTGATGCATCAGGGTCGATCCGGGGTTGTGCAACTCCCGCATCGGTCTCGGTGGGTCTCCTGCTCCTACCGCGGCGGTTGCCGCTGCTGCATCATCTGGGACTCTCGGACCGACTCTACGCTACGCTCGCTCTGCTCTCATCTGCTCCATCTCTCTCCTCATATCCAATATGAAAGCTCCCTGATCCCTCAACTACTGATGCACTGTCTTGAGGGAGGCGATCAGGGTGGAGTTGATCGCACCCTGGTCCAAAACAAAATGCTCGGGCTGAGGACCTCTACTGCGATCATCAGAACTGTCGGCCATGGTCTCTGCAAAATCAAACGATCCAAACTCAGGGTCTGATAAATCTGCTAATCTCTCCTCTGGTACTGGTCTCTCGGAACAGAAAGAAAGGGGGTCGAGGGGGAACAAGGTGGAATCATACTCGGGTTCGGAGAGCTGGTCTCGGCTCTCGCGAACCAACCTAGATGAATGGGTAGACGCGCCCGAAAGCGGTGCAGCCAGAGGCTGCCTAAGAGATCGTCTGCCCATCATCTTGATGTGGCGAGTAAGGCGGATGAGATCTGGAGAAACTATGATCACAAGCAAACTCCAAGTTCACCAACGCAACACGAGCTGAAGACCGTGAAGGCTCGGTCAATTATCTTGTCAATTTTTATTTTAGTGAACAATCAAGATATCATAGCGATTACGTAACCTGTTGGGATACCCGATACTTCCCCGACCGACTGTCCCGCACAGAAGTAGTCGGTAATCAGTCGAGAATAGTACCGGAGGGCTCTACCTAGTTTTCGGGTCACTCTCTCGCACAATCAAACCAAGCAATGAGGGGATTGCTCTCCCCAAGACAAGTTTTTAAATCAAATGTCTTTTAGTGATTAATAGTTTTAGCAGTCCCAATTTTATTGTTTTTTCTTTTAAGGTCTTTTTCAATAAAAACAAAAACGCCTAACGAATTTTTCGGTTCTCCTGGTTATTAAGTCAAAAACAGAGGGAGAAGACGAAAAAGCCGATGCGCGATAAATCAATGATGCATGCAAAGTAAGAAATTCGTACCTGTCTCCAACACTCTACATGCACTATGATCCGCGTAGAATTTAAAGACAGAAAAGAAACTACCTATATGGTGCAGCGGGAAAAGCCGAGTACCTAAGCAGGCAACTTCTACTCGAAAGAACCGTCTAGCTGGTCACCAGCCTTCGATCCAAAGAGTCCGATCTCGGTCTACCCCTCCTCCTCCCGACAAATCGGGTTCAGGAGCAGCGCTTGGCAAGGCAGGCTGCGGCACGTAGGCTCGAAGGAAATGAGTCAGCTATTTTTATTAGTCTTTTATTAGTAGGTCCAATTAACGATCTATAGGCACAAGCAGTCTATTAGGTGTTTGGATCCTACTCAGTACGGCACAGTCAACCAGGAAGTCCTAAAGCTAGGGGCTCGAGAAAAACCGCGTAAAACCGGAAAAGGCAGCGAAAAACTAAAACCGCGAAGAAAGCCGCGAAAAAGCCTAAGGGTCCCCCGAGCACACCGGTGCTCGGCGAAACAGACCCGGGAAAGTGTCCAAGTCCTGCTGAGTGTCCCTGTATTATTACAATAAATCAAATGAATAAAAGTCTAAGCTAATCTAAACCTCTCCCACTCAGCTACTCTCTCACGCTCTCCTGCGGCTCCGTGCAGAAGGGAGCCGCCTCCGAATCCCGCGGTTGCACCGGCTTCTCGAGAGTCGTCGCCTCGGTCCTCAGGCCCTCGCAAGAAAGAAACAGAGTGTCACATACCAAAATAAAATAATCAAATAAATGCAGGAAACATAAGTGAAATGAAACAGGGGTGTCTATGCAAAGATGATAATAAAATAAACAAGCAAAAATAAACAAAAACAAAAACAAAAGAAAAGAAAATAAAACAAAATAAAACAAAAATAAATGAAAAATAAAAAGCCGCGAAAAGCCGCAGACTCCAGAAGAGCTGTGGAAAGCCGCGAAAAAGAAAACAAAAAGAAAATGAAAAATAAAGAAAACGACTACTAAGCCGTGCTCCCCGGCAATAGCGCCATTCTGATGACACGTCTGACGACTCGGGTAAAGTTAATCAAGGGTCGTTGCGACCCAAGTCACCAAGAGGTGTCAATAAAAAAGAAATCAGACCACCAAAATCAGATAGAAATCAAAGAAACTCAAGTAGAGGTCTCGCTATTATATTAACCTGGTATAGCGACCAGGGTCGAACACAAGGAGCACGTAATGGCCTTACGGCCTACGAAGTAGTCTAGAAAAGAAATAAAATAAAATAAAGGTATTTTTGGTGGATTTTTAATCTTTTTATATTTTTTGGATTTTTAATTAATAAAAGAAATAGGAAAATCAATAAATAAGCAACTTTAAATGATTTATTTACTTACTCAAAATGCATCCAAAAATTCAAACAAAAATATTTTTATGTTTTTTATATTTTTTACTATTTTTAGGTAATTTTTGGTATTTTTCTTTTTTTATTGGATTTTATAAAAATCAAACAAGGTAGAAAATAAAGGGTATTGTCCAGTCAGGTTTCAAGGGCCAAATTAAAATGCAAATTGGCTCTATTAAAACCTGAATGTAATTTTCTGTAAAGATCAAAATACAAGGAAAATTTAGGCACCAGAATTATTAATTATTTATTTTTCTTTTAATTATTAGAAGTGTTATGGGGTTTTAAAGGTTTTGTAATTTTTATAGGTTTTATATATCCAAAAATGACCAAAATTGGTCAGAAAATCAAACAAGGCAAAACAAACACTATGTAATTTTTTTGTAATTTTTAGAGGTATTTTAATATTTTTTGTGATTTTTAAATTTAGACAGTAAAGAAAATGTGTGTTTTTGAATTTTTAAAAATAACAAAAATAATAAAAAATGTCTCCGAAAATTAGAGAAAATTTTACACTATGGCAGGAGCCATGTGTCCAATTTTCATCAATTTTGGAGTCGATTTGCTATTTTATTAAAAATGAAAACCAAGCCATAGTACATAGGGACCTATATGCAAATAACACAAGTTCCAGAGGGTCCGGTGCAATTTCTCCAAGAAATCACGCGTGAGGCGCGTGACCTGGGCACTCAGGGACCTATTTGCGAGAAAACTAAAGTTCCTGAACTGTTTAGTAACACGTACTAAAAGTCCAGGGGCTTTAGTGTAAATAACCCACTATATCAAGCACATGCGCAAATAAAGCATTCACAGGGGTATTTATGCAAATACTTAAAGTTAATTTCATTCAATAACACCCTAGAACATCCAGGCTATACATGCAATTGACCCAGACAATCACGTGTCGAAGCACGTGTTCCACTACATGCAGGGGTATAAAAGCAAATACCAAAAACTACAGGGTCCACTATGCAAATTACCAAACGTAAATAAAATGCCTAAAATATTTACAGGACTACAAATTAACACCTAAAAATCTAAGGGCCTAAGAGATGTTTACCCTTTATTATATCCGAGGGACGGATGGGCGCCACGTATAGATCCAACGGTCGGGGTGGGCTGGCGCCTCAGCAAGGATCGTCGGTCCTGATCGAACAACTGGGACCTTGCCACGTGGAAGATCGGGCGGCTAGGAAGCGACGTGGCTAACCCTCGACAATTGGACGGATGCGATCTCTCCTCCTCTGATCAAACGGTGACGGCTGCTCCTGGCGTGGACGGCTACGATGTAAACTGGAGATGGAGGACGATCGGACGGTTGCGGAGGTTCCTCGAAGAACTGGACTCCGGTGAGGTTCGCCGGGCTCGTGTGGGCGCTGGAGACCTCCTCGCGGGCTGCTGTAGATTGGAGAAGCTACGCCTTGGCCTCCCGCGTCGACTGGTCCACTCTGATGGTGGCGAGGAGCTCTGGAGAGCTCCAGCGGCACTGGCGGAGGAGGAGCGGCTGCTCCAAATGGTCGAGACCCTCAGATAGGCTCGGATGACCCTGAAAAGCACAGCAACGCACTCATGGGTCGAGGGCAAAGTGCCTCGACCCGATTAGGGGTGGTGAAGGTGGTCGGTGCGGTGGGGCGTGCGAGCTCCGGCGGAGCGACGACGAAGGAACTCGATACCCAGTTCGTTTGCGAACTGGGGTGAAATGAGCAGGTGGAGAAGGTGTGCGGGGGAACGGCGGAGATGATGGGTGATCCCGATGGTCGAACGGGTGGCTAGGGTGGTCGGAATCGGCGATGAACGGCGTCGGAGCGAATTGGGCGTAAATCAAAATTAAAGAAACAGAGGAAGAAAGAGAGCTACCTAATGGACGCAATCGACTGTGGAAGAGCAGGGGCTGCTCCTGGTCCTAGCCTCAAGGGCCGCCGGTGCCCGAGGCTCGAGCGTCACCTCCCGGCGGCGCACGGCGGCGCGTAGCTGCCGGATCGATGGTCTCACACTCCCTCCTCGCTGCAACACCACTGGAAGCGAGCTGTCACTCTCGCGGAGGCGATGGAGGTCCTTGGGTGGAGAATGGATGAGCCAAAGATGAGTGAAACAGGAGGCAGAGCTCAGACTTTATATGAACGAGGGTCCGGCAAGAACGGAGTCGGGCGTGAAGCTCGAAGCACGGATCCCTAGGCTAATGATCGGGCATGCCTCTCAGATGCAAGGTGAAGAAATAGCGCCCGGGATTTACGGATTTGGATGTCGGATCATGACGCAGAAATTCAGCGAAGTCGGGTCGGGTGTCATGGACCCGTGGGAAGTGGTCCAAAGGGGGGAGTTGACCGGGGGGTCAACGTCCCCCGTGGACCAATGAGAGCAGGCCACTTGGAAATGATTTAAAAATTGATTTAAAAATAGAAAATGGCCGAATTATAAAAAATTCATAACATGAAAAATGTTTGTTTTAATTTTTTTTCTTTTTTTTGTGATTTTTAATTATTTTTTTTGAAATAAAAATAAGGTATTTACACTAAAGTGCTATATATAGGTATTTACACAATATGGCTTTTTAATTTTTTTTATTTTTAATTAATTATTTTTGTACATTTTTATTCCCATTTATATTTTATTCATTTATAGCATAAAATTAGGAATAAAAATGTATTTTTATTTTATTTTTATTATTTATATACAAGGGTGAAATAAATAGATATATACATCTATATACATGGTATATGTACAATGTTCTTTTTGATTTTTAATTTTGTTCTTTTTATTTTATTTTTGTTTTTACGATTTTCATTTTATTTATTTACAACATAAAAGATAGAATATATACAAATTTTTAGGGATTTTAATTTATTTATTTACAAGGTAAAATAGTTAGTGATGGGGTGTCTATGTACAAGGTGAATATGTACAAGGGGGTTATTTTTATTTTCTTTTTAATTTTTCTATTTATTTGGATTTTATATTTACAAATATTTACAAATCCATTTTATTCTATTTTTAGAGGAAAATATTTTTATTATATTTATAGGGATATTTACACATATGAGCTCCCTATCTCTCTCTACTTTGGCTTTTATGCGGTCAGGCCCATGCTGAGCCCTCCCTTGGGATTAGGTTGCTCAATATTTATTCTAAATATTTCCCTCTTTTTCTTTTAATTCTTTATTCTTTTATTTTTGCACAAAAACATGCTAATTATTAGTTTTTACACTATGCATGCTTTTTGGTAATTATTTGTATTTACAAACATATACATGTATTTGCAAAGGTTTTTGTAGCTAAAATATAAGAATAAAGAGTGATGAATGAGTACTCATCACCTGTAACCCCTGCCTTTCTGCTTATTTGCAAAAATGCCCCTGCCAGGCTATATGTAGTTTTGATTACTTGCTCCATTTATTCCATGCATTTAAAATACCCCAAAAATTCCTTAAAAATTAATGTAAGCTCATGTTTAGTTGTGCATTCACGCCATATTTTTGCATTTTATTTTTGTTGAAGTTTAACATTTATTAAAAATCAAAAACATGCATTTTATCTATTGTCTAGCTTAGAAAATACCAAAAAAATAGTAAAACGCCTAGAAAAATTACAAAAAATTACCTACTGTCTCTTTTATCCTACTTTAGTGTCAGTCCAAAAATCACTAAAAATTTCAAAAAAAAATCTTAAAAATAAGAAAACCCTTAAAAACTTCATAAAAATCTAAAAAAAATCCTAAAAATACAAATTCTCTAGTTTCCTTCTTTTATTCTCTATAATTTAAAATTGATTTGAGGATTTTTGGATATCATTTTCTATTTTTAAACTTCATTTCAATTCTGTCCAGTAGCTTAAGTCCATATTTTCTATTATTTTATTTTTGAAAAATATCAAAAAGACTCTGAAAAATACCCAAAAATCCTAAAAATAGAAAAAATCATAAAAAGACCAAAAATAGTTTCTTTCTGAATTTTTGAGCATTTTTGCATATTTCTATAAATATTCTAGTACCTCTCTTATTATATAGTTTATATATTCCAATATTAAATATATATATAATATAAAATATAAATATCAGAAAATTAAAAACCAAAATACAAAAATACAAAATAAAAAAATAATAAAAAAATAAATATCTATCTTTATATATACTATATTCTCTGTACATACTCTTTATGGGTGTATATCTTTATATATCTAGATTATATAAATCATATATATATATATATAAATATATATATATAAGTATATATTATATTAAATATATATATATTAATAAAAAATAAAATAATAATAATAATAATATAAAACCCCAAAAACTCACAAAAATAGGATTCATACAAGGATGACTCTGTTGTACATGAACATCATAGGCTACTTAATTTTTGTATTGCTCTTTGTGGTTCGACCTCTACATGCTTATTCACTATACATTTTGTGGTAGAGTTAAATGTTAATTCACAAATTTTGGGACTTAATTGATTTATTCTTTAATGTGAGTTAATTGCTGATCAACCGGTGTTCTGTGAGCGGTCGCCTCAGCGACACTACATTTTGACCCTCGTAGGATGCCGCGTTAGCAGCAGGGGTCCTGTGTAAATTTTCCATATGCACGGGGACCTTTTTGCAATTTTAGGAACTTTTGAGGGCCTCCCTATAATTTACCTAGGCAAGCACGTGAGCACGTGCCGGGGGATCAAATTGTAAATAGCAAAATGCCAGGGGTCATTCGTGCACATTTCCCAGGACCTCACGTGCGGTGCACGCAAGGTGCCTAGGCTCGGGAGGGCGTTGAGGTTCGGGCTACGTGGCAGCATCTGGTGGCGCAGGCCGAGGTTTGGGTGGACCCGAGCCTGTAGGTTTGGAGGAGAGGCTCGGACGCCACGTGGCTTCATCATAGCCGTTCGATCCGGATGATCGGACGGCACCTGTGTCTTCTTCCTCCGCCGCGGGCCACCGGAGGAGGCGGGGCTCCGGCGACACGCGAATTGCTCCTCCGTGCTCCAGAGGATGGTCTGAAGGTCGGAGAAGAGAGCTGGAGGTCTGGCGGAGGTCGTTTAGCCAAGTAGAAGCTCCGTGATTGTCTGAAGGTGCTCGACAGAGCAAGCTCGTCGGAGGAAGAGCTCAAGACCGGCAGGGCTGCACGAGCTCCGATCATTGAGAAGAACTGACATGCAGACGTTAGAATAGCCGAAGCATGCATTGTGCAGTACGTGGGAGTGATGTGAATGAAATGGAGGCCGTGGGGAGCGACGGGAGTGGTGGCCTGCATCTTCTTCTTCGACGAGGTGGAGCAAAAGGGGGACGGATCTGAGGGATGTTCTAGAGAAGGGAGGGGTGCCGATGATGAATCTCGTATTCATCACTCTAAATCTCATCTATTAAGCTCAAATCCCTAAAAATCAACAGCATTCTTGCATCTATTTTGCATAATTAGCATTCATGCATGTTTCCATAAGAATGACATTTTAGCACAAAAATCTGCATAAAATAAGAAGCCAAAAATCCAAGCCAAAATGGCTTGTAAATAGCCTAACTTCCCGAATTTTTAATTCATTCATGCTAACTCCGAATAACTCAAAACCACTCCCACTGTGTACATATCACTAACAAGAATAAAGGAAAAAAATGAAAAATAACTAACCCAAATAAGCGGACCAAAAACCCAAACCCTAATTTCAGGATTTTAGGACTAAAAGCCACATATCTTCCCCATCCAATGTCCGATTTAATCCTACTCACTTTTGAACTAATGTGCATCCAATTACCTTCAAAATAAGACCAAGTTCAAGTGAATCGGAGCTCGTATGTGAAAGTTGGGTTTTGGGCCTCTTATGTACATTGTATATTTTAGCTGTTTTGACCTAATATTTTATGTACATATTTTGTTGATTAATACAAATCCAAAAAAATTTAGATTAATGTATCTTTATTTATCTTTGGTTTTACCGTAATTTTTCCGGATTTTTATCTGTTTTAAAAATGACATAAAAATTACAAAACCCCAAAATTAAGGTATTCTATGTACATAGGATACCCCAAAAATTCACTTTGTGCAAATGATCGATTTTGGTTTTGATGTCTTCATGAAAGTTGTAGATCTCATCGAGACGAGCAATTTTCGTGAAGAAAGTTTTTCGATCCGAGGTCATTTACTATTTATTTTCGATTTTACAAGATATTTAAATTGCGAATTTTCTGGTGCTGACACGTGGCAGCACTTGGTGCCGCCACGTGTCAGCCATTTTTGGGCTTTATTTTTATCGTTTTTATTAAAAAAAATTAATTAAAAAAAATGGACGCACGTGCGTCGCACGTGCCTTCAAGGCACGTGCTCCGCACGCGCGGCTCCATCGCTCCTCCAGCTCGACCATCTTCTCCGCCTCACCACGCCACCAGAGAAGCTCCAGAAACCTCATCGGAGCTGCCCCCCATCACCGCCTCCGACTCCCCCATCGCTCGCCATCCCCCTCGACTTCGTCTTCCCAGACACCCGCTTCGTCGGCCGGGTCCAACCGCCAGCACCAACTCCTCTGTCACCGCTGCTGCGCCCTCGACGCCCCACGGCCGTGTGTCGGCCAACGCCTCCTCCGCCCTCCTCGACTCCACCGCACCGCAGGCCGGGTCCAGCCCGAGGCCCCCTTCCGCACGTGACCCGCACGTGCGTCGGGGGGAACATCTACAGCCCTCCATGAGTCACGTGCTGCGCACGTGACTAGCGTATCAAATTGCAAAGCCCCTCCCGGAGGTTTCCCTAATTACGCACGTGTCCAGCTACCCAAGGAGCACATGCGAAGCACGTGCTCCCTTGGGAATTTTGCAGATTTACCCCCTGAGTTACTGGTAATTTCATAAAAGCCCCCAGACTGCAATTTGCTTATTTACTTATTTTATTTACATTGCATCTGTACCCCTGTGTTCCCCTGTGATTTTGGACCTTCTCTTTACATTATTTTATTAATCGAAAAATAGCATGATGTTTGTTAATTGATTCTCTACATTTTCACATGTTATGGGTATTTTTCTGATTGATGGTTAATTAATAAATAATTGTTGTGTGGAAATTTACATATTTTGCCCATTTCTTGCTTGGAAATTCATAGCTAATTAATCATTGCTCTAAAAATCCTCGAAAAATCACCCATTGTCAAGTTAATTGTTCTTAACATCATGCCCAAAAAGAATTGAATTTGCATGCGTAGTTTGCTCTATAAAAATCATCTTGCATCTTTTAGTATTTAATTTTTAATAGGTATTAAACCCCACATTTTCGAGGTTTAGGATTTTTCTAAGATCCATCACCTAGTGATAGATCTTAGATAATTTTATTTCTTGAAAATAATTAGGTTTAATATTTATTATAATTAAATATTGAAAATCATTCTGTTTGCATTTAAAAATCCATAAAAAAAATTCATATTGCATCCAAAAATTCCAAAAAAAATTACAGTGCACCCATTTCATCATATTTTACATCTCGGCCAAGTTTTGTATTTTTCGGACATCATTTGAACTTAATTTACATTTTAGTCCCTAGAATAGGCCGAATTTGCATGTGCACCCCCTAATACATTGAAAAATTCCAAAAAAAAAAGATCGCCTCGAAAACCGAACACGAACTTTGATAGACTTAATTCTAGGTTGTTCCTTTGCCTCCTTGTGATCGACCTTGGGACTTGCCCAAGTAAAACAAACATAAAACCACGAGAGTAAAAATTGAATAACTTATTTGTGGTATTTTCTTGACCGTTTCTGATTGCCGTCTACAACGCACGACACGATAAAAACACATTCTTAAAACCGGCATTCTCGGACTCGTCAGATGGCGCCGTTGCCGGGGAGGCAAACGGCTTAGATTTTTGTCTAAAAATTTTTTCATTCGGTTTTCCGCATTCGGGTAGTCTGACCCCCGAATTTTTCATTGTAAATTTCATTTTCCTGCAATTTATTTTCAGCCTTTATTTTTCATATATTTTTGAGTCACTCTCTTACATTTTCTCTCTTATTTTTTTTTGCGAGGTACCTTGTACGTGGAGCGGTTTTCAATAACCGACGCAACTTCACCGACTCTTGCAAAAACCGTAATTAATTTAAGATCGAGTCGAGTCGTGAGAGAGCGTAGAGTCTAGGTTTTTAATTCTTGCAATTTTTAAATTTTTGTAATTTTACAGCGGTGTCTGTTTGAACTCTCGCGTGTGTAACAAGACCTCTAACTTTATTCTGTGGTGTGTCGTGGCCTGTTTCACTCTCCGGAGAGGGTGGGGCCCGACTTGAGTGGCGATTAGGATAGACCTGCACATACGGCTCTCAGAGTATTTATATTTTTGCTTGTGCTCGTAGGATCTTAAGCCACACTGCACTTAATTGAGACGCGCATAGATCGTTCAACTTAGCCAAATTTAAATCAATTCTTCTCGCTAATAGAACTTTCTGCTTAGGTGCGGTTTTTTCCATCGGTTTGCACATCATATAGAATAATTTTTAAATTCTGTCTAGCATCCCACATGGAGATTGCGAGGATTCACTGTAAGTCTTCTAACTGAGCATTCATCATAGTTTTCTGTGTGCATCGGCTTTTCCCGAACTCCTCTCTCTTGTTTTATAACATAACTTTAAAGGAAATTGGGACTGGACGGTAGACGTGTATTTGTGCTCATCTAATTTTTCAGTGATCACCTCATTAAAATCGGGACTGCTAAATATATCTGATCTCAAATAACCCATAAAATCAAGAATTTTTGCGGGAGAATAACCCCGACCTTGGATGTTCTATTTTTCTCAGTGAGTGAGAGACGACACTTAAGGCTAGAGCCCAAATCCGAAATTTCATCTCGCTAACATGATTGTCTTTTCACCATTTAAAATTGACAAGAAAATTGGTCGAACTCTTACGACCTTCATTGTGTGAGTTGGTGAACCCAGGGTTGATTTGTGTTTGTATTGGTGTGCGTGAACCGATATCGAAGATCAACAACCGCACATTTGATAAAATTTCTATCCCATACAAACATCTCTCTCATCTTTTGATTTTAATCCCATCATGGAAATCTTTCCAAATTTCAGATCCAACCCATCATTTCTCTCAACTCCTTCAAAAATGACCGAACATCACCATGAAAACAAATCTGTCTCAGTTTGGCCCAAATCAACTACATCCTCTTCTTTCAATAATCCTCCAACATTTGCGGGAAACTTCCACCCGCGGATGACCTCGGCCCTCCCATTGAATCCCTACTCAAGTCATCCAACTACACATGACAACCTACCATCTTGGACTAAACCGCTTTATTCTCAGTTTCTCGCCAATGAAACATTTCAGGATCAAAACCCTTTTAAATCCCATGACTGGCAGAAAAACCAAACCCAGATGAAAGGAAATGCATTTAATGATCATGAGCGTTGGATTGACCACAACAAACCCCTCGTCAGACATACAGAGGACTGGACTGACCTCCTAGACACATATAAACCCTGTATGCTGATTCCACAATCTCAAGAGCTGACCAATCATGATCAAAGGACTGAACTATACTCAGATCAAATACACATGCCTGTACCATATGAGCAGCCTCCTTCCATAATTTTGGAGGAGAAATTTTCAAGAAATGATCGTATAATGGATATTCCAAGAAATTCTCCTCTCCGCACGTACAGAAAAATGGAAGACGGAATCATTGAACAAAATCCGAGTGCTCCCGTGGTTGATCATGAACAAAATTGTGAGGATAATGTTTCGAGGATAAAAACAAGATTTGAATTGATGGAGGATAGATTTCAAAAATTTGCCGACCGAGTAATCTCGTTCTACGGTGGATCGGGTGTAAAACCAAGTGAGAAAATGATTGGATCCCATGATGAAATTTGGAGGATATTCAAAAACCTAGGGATGAGTCTAATATCAACACATCTGCTTATTATTCCCCTAGGAATGACTATGCCTCTGACCCAAACTTTGAATATCAAGGCCCCTTCTCATCTAAGGAAGACACCATATCGCCACACCACACAGAAAATACAAAAAAATTTGAAAATCCAGAAAATCTCATAAAAATTGAATCTGAAGAAGATCTGAGGAATTTGGATCCTGCTTTACGGGAAGCACTGGAAAAATACTTGATTTTTGAACTTCCCATCATAAAGGCCATTGAACACTTCCCTGACCTTAAGAAATTTCTAATGGACAGATTAATCATCAAAAAGTCAGGAAGGATTAGAACAAAAACTGAAAGACATATCTTGTCAATGGCCTCCTCCTTGGTGTTGAGGAGAAAAACCAAGAGCCGCATAGTGAAGCGCTTGCCCAGATTTGACTGTGAAATCAAAGACACAATTTTCACACATGCTCGTATTGATGACGATTCACCAATCAATATCCTCCCGACCTCTGTATTTCAGGAACTCAAACTCGGACCAATTCGGAAGATACGACAGATTGTACAATTAGCGGACCGATCGATAAAAAGGCCGAGAGGAACCATTTCTGTCATCATGAAATTCCAAGGTGCTCCGCTCAAGGTAGAATTCATGATCATTGATATTGAGCATCAAGGAGAATTCACCCAGTCTCCAATCATCCTCGGAAAACCATTCTTGGCATTGTCCAAGGCGAGTATCGATTGTGAGACTCGGGAAATAAATTTTACGGCATTGGAATCACTACGATCTGATACATTCTTTGAGGAACCACGATTTTCTAAGGTAACCCACAAAGTACCCAACAACCGCAATCATGAAACAGTAGAAGAGCCCTACCCCGCTGCTACACCTGAGATTGCGTTTGTTAATGAGACTATTGGTTTAGAGACTCTCCCCGATATCTCAATTCCTGCAGATTTCAAATCCTTCTACTACGATCCTGAGACATTTGCATGGTCGCACCCTGGAGCAACATACTCTGATTATCTTGACCAGATCCTCCCAAATCAAGAGTGCACCAACATTCAAGAAACAAAGAACGAACACGTAGCCCAAACACCGACCAAGGAGAAGAATTTTAATGGCTATTCATCCGGGTACTCAAGTGAACTGACATCTTCACGAAACAAGAAAAAGAAAGTCACCTTTGATCCTTCGGAAGAGGAATCGGTTGATGATCCCTCATCAGGTCCGGAAAAGGTAGTCTACATGAGTGAAGTCTGTTCGGCAGCTCTAAAGCCATATCTTCGCAAGGATCCAAAATTCGATTCTCGTTGGACAACTCCCGTTCCTAATTATTACTCATCCAAAGCTGATGCTCCTACCTTCCACAAGTACACTGGAATTATTTCTTATGAGCTGACTGAGACCGGAGCATCTGAATATTCATCTGAGGACAAATCGATTGATCTTAAAAAGGAACGAATCTTGAGGAAACAATTGAAGAAATAAAAAGACATGAACATCTGGAGTGTGTCCACTTTCAAATACTATTCCTCTGAGGATAACTCTGATGATGGATATCTTTCATCTGACTCAAACACTTCGTCCACTATCCATCATGACTTTTCTGAGGATGACACTGATAATAGTTGGGAATCATATACTTCATCTCAAACTCATTACGATCTCCCACCGCAGGCTCACAAGAAGATTAGCCGAAAACCGCCTTAATCATCGGCTACCCACCCTCCCTCCCGACCACATCGGTCTCCTTGTACAGCTTCTTCCTCTACTTAGGCCAGGGCCTACGTATAGGGGGGACCGATGCCATCTGTATATTCCATTTCCCATATCATACTCTTCCAGATCGACTCGCCTCCACCCTTCTTTTATACTTAGGCTGACCAAAGCCTAAGTATAGGGGGAACCAACGTTCACCTGTATATACTCTCCTCATTCACATACCCTGACCGCTTCATTTTTTCTTTTTCGCTCTTCTTAGACTATTCACAGTCTAAGTATAGGGGGGCGATTTTGTAAATCTTGTTCTTTTTCACTCTCTTACGCTTAGCCCGAGCTATGTCTTCTTTACGCTTCTTGTGCTCTGAGGACACAACACTCGCTAAGTATAGGGGGGTCTGTATATATACTTTGTATATATTTTAGCCATACCTCGTACTTGCGCGTAAGTCTATATGTATTTACGGGGTGGGTAATTTTTCTTTAAAAAAAACCTTTTTCTATTAACACTGACTATGCCCAAAATTTTTGAAAAATGGCTTCTTATTCATCCCTTACAAAAAAAATCAAAATAAAAAATGTGTCTGCATTTCACACACTCGCATTTCATCAAGCATCGCATTTGCATATGTGAAAAGTCTTTGGGTTCTGAACCGAGTTATGAGCCGAAACCGAGAGTGGTCTGGACTTAACCTCAATCAACCTAATTTTCAGAGGAACTTCACTGAGAAATAGGATTTTAGAGTCTTCAGGTCTGTGACTTAATTCTTTGAGTTCCACATGACAATGTACAGCGTTTGACTCTTAGTGTCTAACCTGGTCTCTTCATTCTGGGTACAACTCTGGAATAAGGAATTAATTTGTACTCTCGCACTATGCACTTAGCTCAACTCAGACGGGATGTTGGAAGACTATGTGAATTTCTTTTCTGGTAGCGTGGAAATCTAAAGACCGGAGTACGGGTTGAAATAAAGCTTCGGAAAAGGGATGGACGGCTGGGCACAATTTTTCTAAGACCCCAAAAAATGTACGGAACAAAAAGATGCTATATCCGTAGGGGCAAAACAAGATCCAAGCAGAACCACCAAAAATTCCAAATACAAAGAAGCATTCTACCAAATAAAAATCTGACCAAAAAGGTCCAAGCTTCAAGAAACCTGCAGATCTTGGTGAAGACTCGGCTACACTGGCCATCTTCACAAGGAGAGGTGACTACACTGGCCACCCTCCAGTTCTTTTCTCTTTCTTCTATCTTCTCCCTCATTCGATTGTGAACACAGCGCGACAGACCTTAGAAGGAAATACCTGACTCCCCGAGGACGAGTTACTGGAGAGGAGAGGAGCATGGTAGTCCGACATTCTGAATGGGAAGAGCTAAAACCTTTCACACACAAGAGTCGATTATTCAATGTTCATAGGGTATACTTTGGGAAAATGATTGATCTAAGATGACTTCCGAGCCGAAACTGTAGCAATGATGTGTAGAACTTGAGGGCTGTTGATTTTAAAATTCTAAGTCTCACAGAAGTTCCGACACACAATTAATCCAAAGGTTGAGTTTAGGTTCACTTTCACCTTCAGCTCATGGTCTTGGTATGGAACCCAATCTCATTTCACCTCATGGCATTTCTTTTTGATGCTCAGGGACGAGCATGGTTTAAGTATAGGGGATGATGAATCTCGTATTCATCACTCTAAATCTCATCTATTAAGCTCAAATCCGTAAAAATCAACAGCATTCTTGCATCTATTTTGCATAATTAGCATTCATGCATGTTTCCATAAGAATGGCATTTTAGCACAAAAATCTGCATAAAATAAGAAGCCAAAAATCCAAGCCAAAATGACCTGTAAATAGCCTAACTTCCTGGATTTTTAATTCATTCATGCTAACTCCGAATAACTCAAAACCACTCCCACTGTGTACATATCACTAACAAGAATAAAGAAAAAAAAAAATAACTAACCCAAATAAGCGGACCAAAAACCCAAACCCTAATTTCAGGATTTTAGGACTAAAAGCCGCATATCTTCCCCATCCAATGTCCGATTTAATCCTACTCACTTTTGAACTAATGTGCATTCAATTACCTTCAAAACAAGACCAAGTTCAAGTGAATCGGAGCTCGTATGTGAAAGTTGGGTTTTGGGCCTCTTATGTACATCGTATATTTTAGCTGTTTTTGACCTAATATTTTATGTACATATTTTGTTGATTAATAAAAATCCAAAAAAATTTAGATTAATGTATCTTTATTTATCTTTGGTTTTACCGTAATTTTTTCGGATTTTTATCTGTTTTAAAAATGACATAAAAATTACAAAACCCCAAAATTAAGGTATTCTATGTACATAGGATACCCCAAAAATTCACTTTGTGCAAATGATCGATTTTGGTTTTGATGTCTTCATGAAAGTTGTAGATCTCATCGAGACGAGCAATTTTTGTGAAGAAAGTTTTTCGATCCGAGGTCATTTACTATTTATTTTCGATTTTACAAGATATTTAAATTGCGAATTTTTTGGTGCTGACACGTGGCGCACCTGGTGTCGCCACGTGTCAGCCATTTTTGGGCTTTATTTTTATCGTTTTTATTAAAAAAAATTAATTAAAAAAAATGGACGCACGTGCATCGCACGTGCCTTCAAGGCACGTGCTCCGCACGCGCGACTCCATCGCTCCTCCAGCTCGGCCATCTTCTCCGCCTCACCACGCCACCAGAGAAGCTCCAGAAACCTCATCGGAGCTGCCCCCCATCACCGCCTCCGACTCCCCCATCGCTCGCCATCCCCCTCGACTTCGTCTTCCCCGACACCCGCTTCGTCGGCCGGGTCCAACCTCCAGCACCAACTCCTCCGTCACCGCTGCTGCGCCCTCGACGCCCCACGGCCGTGTGTCAGCCAACGCCTCCTCCGCCCTCCTCGACTCCACCGCACCGCAGGCCGGGTCCAGCCCGAGGCCCCCTTCCGCACGTGACCCGCACGTGCGTCGGGGGGAACATCTACAGCCCTCCATGAGTCACGTGCTGCGCACGTGACTAGCGTGTCAAATTGCAAAGCCCCTCCCGGAGGTTTCCCTAATTACACACGTGTCCAGCTACCCAAGGAGCACGTGCGAAGCACGTGCTCCCTTGGGAATTTTGCAGATTCACCCCCTGAGTTACTGGTAATTTCATAAAAGCCCCCAGACTGCAGTTTGCTTATTTACTTATTTTATTTACATTGCATCTGTACCCCTGTGTTCCCCTGTGATTTTGGACCTTCTCTTTACATTATTTTATCAATCGAAAATTAGCATGATGTTTCTTAATTAATTCTCCACACTTTGACATGTTATGGGTATTTTTCTGATTGATGGTTAATTAATAAATAATTGTTGTGTGGAAATTTACATATTTTGCCCATTTCTTGCTTGGAAATTCATAGCTAATTAATCATTGTTCTAAAAATCCTCGAAAAATCAACCATTGTCAAGTTAATTGTTCTTAACATCATGCCCGAAAAGAATTGAATTTGCATGCGTAGTTTGCTCTATAAAAATCATCTTGCATCTTTTAGTATTTAATTTTTAATAGGTATTAAACCCCACATTTTCGAGGTTTAGGATTTTTCTAAGATCCATCACCTAGTGATAGATCTTAGATAATTTTATTTCTTGAAAATAATTAAGTTTAATATATATTATAATTAAATATTGAAAATCATTCTGTTTGCATTTAAAAATCCATAAAAAAATTCATATTGCATCCAAAAATTCCAAAAAAATTACAGTGCACCCATTTCATCATATTTTACATCTCGGTCAAGTTTTGTATTTTTCGGACATCATTTGAACTTAATTTACATTTTAGTCCCTAGAATAGGCCGAATTTGCATGTACACCCCCTAATACATTGAAAAATTCCAAAAAAAAAAGATCGCCTCGAAAACCGAACACGAACTTTGATAGACTTAATTCTAGGTTGTTCCTTTGCCTCCTTGTGATCGACCTTGAGACTTGCCCAAGTAAAACAAATATAAAACCACGAGAGTAAAAATTGAATAACTTATTTGTAGTATTTTCTTGACCGTTTCCGATTGCCGTCTACAACGCACGACACGATAAAAACACATTCTTAAAATCGGCATTCTCGGACTCGTCAGCCGACGAGTGTGAAGGTGATGTGGCGGAGGCAATGGGGTAGTCAAATGGAGGTGAGGCTGATTATAGGCGGAGGGATAAATGGAAGAAAACGCAAGGAGAAGAAGGTGAGGAAGTACCTCTTCGGAGAGGGGAATCCGATGGAGGAGGAGGTCTAGGCTGAGGGTTGAATCAACCCTCGGGTCATGGCTCGACCTGGTCGACCGGTCCAGGGAGCTTAGCTACCGCCGGGAAGGTGGAGCTTACATGCGGAGATGCCATGGATCTCATCGGGGCTTCGGCCATCGTCGCCTCCATGCGAGGGCTCCTCCGCTGTCACCGGAGAGCCGGAGGCTAGGCTGAAGCCCCAGAATGGTGGATGAGGGTTACAGTGGGCGGAGGGTAGGGATTTATAGGTGGCGGAGGTTGAAGGTTATGTCAATGGTGAGGCATTTTCGAATGAGTGTCTTGATGCCTAGGAGTGAAGGCGAGGTGTAGTGAAGATGGCGCAAAGAAGGCGGATCTGAGGGCTACGTGAGGGAGTGTTTCGATGCGAAAGAGGTAGCTTGTGGTGCCTTCCAAAATTGGAAGGGGGAGGAGGCGTTACAAGGGAGAACGGCTGGCTGGAGGAAGACGATGGACAACAACCGTTGGATCTCACGATCCAATGGTTGTAGATGAGGGTGTGTTCGAAGGGTTAGGATTAGATAGTGGATCTGATCAAACGACGGAGATGGGGGCGCTGATGGATGGATAGGATTCGGTTTTGGAAAAAGATCCAACGGCCTGGGGAGAATGGTTTACGTGGAGCGCTATGGACCGTAGGATGAACGTGAGATCGGGCAACTAAGTTGAGGGGAGACGTGGCACACAGGAGGCCGTAGGAAAGGGACTGAATCCAATGGTTGTAGATGAGGAGGGTTCGTGCTGTTAGGATCAGATCTGACGATTGTGGTTAAGGTGGCAATGGAGGGCTGAGATGGAGGCGGGATGTGAAGATCTGACGGTCCAGGGAAGCGTTCCGCCAGAGGTGGGCCAGGTGGGCGTCCCAGAGGGCGCCACGTGGCCCAATCAGAAAATTCAGAAGAATAAATACAAAGAAAAATATGAAAGAAATAGTTAGAGGTAAAATTAAGAAAAAGTCAGACCATGAAAGTTGCTCGTCTCGACGAGATCTACAAGTTTCATGTTAGACAAAAAGCCAAAAGAGGTCATTTGTATAAAAAGTAATTTTGGGAGTATTTTTAAAGGGCTAAAAATACCGGCTTTTTTGGTTTTGAGATGTTTTTGTATTTTTTAGTCTTTTTAATGGTTAGTGAATCATGGAAAATTATTCTATCTAATTTTTAAGGGTTTTTGTTGATAAAATATTTACAAGAAAAATAAGGGAAATTAAATACAATTAATTGAGGTTAATTATACACAATATATTACAGGGTGAAAATACAGAATTAACGGTGATCTTTATTGGATTACTTAAGACAGGGGTTTAATAGATGAGTTTTAGCATGATGAATACGAGATTCATTATTTGAAGAAGGATTATCCATCCTTGTACACAAAGCATAGCGTAGGGTGTGTCACTGTAAAACTTGACCTATACCATAATTACGATCCAAAGGAATAACTTGATTATATTATAGCCGGTACACATATCTGTTTTGGCATATCCTTATTTTCTTCTTATGTGACATGTACCAATGGGATTGTGAAGATGTGGAATGACTTTGCAAAAAAGGTATCAGATTTCAGACAAATATACTCGAAGTTCTCTTCTGTGTGAGTCTGGACTAGCATAAAGTACTGCATATTCTCGACATCAAGAAGAATATTTTATCTAACTTAATTTTAGTTAAAATGCTTTTTAACTGAATTTCAAATGAAGATAAATTTGTAATTTGAAGGCATATTGTCTTTTATGGAAATTGTTATTTGTGGATTTTAACTTGTTGTTTAGAATTAGATGTGATTTAGTTAATATCGTTTACATAAATGTTATAAATTCTGGATGTTCTAATTCTATTCCTCATGATAATTAATAGCGAATCTTGTTATATGTTGTGTGATCGATTGGGACATGTAAACATAAATTCATTTAAAGCAATGGTGAATTTAGAGGTTATCCATGAATATTTGATAAACAAATCGAAAATGAAATATGTGTGAAAGCTAAGACCCATAGGAAGATTTCAATATATCTTTAAGGATAGTGAGATTTTAAATCTTGTGTACACAGATATCTGTGAATTTAATAGAATGTTGACTATAAACAGAAGAAATAATGTATCATATATATAACTGATAGTAATATACAATGTATTATTGAAGATCAAGGATCAAGACTTAAAGAAAATTCTTATATTAAAGGAAGAGGCTGAGACACAAACATGCAAAATGTTTAAATACCTTGGGTCAAACAAGATAGGTGAATATATGTCTAACATGTTTAATGAACAATGCAAACTCTTTAGTCATGTGCATAAGGTTAAAGTATCATATTCACCGCAGTCAAATGGGTTAATACACTAGAAAAGAAGATCTTAATTGACATAATCATCACACTCCCTACAAAGTTATGAACTTCCACTTGTATGTAAGGAAAGGCCATCAACATCACTTGTCATATTGTGAATAGGGTCCTGCCAAGGTATAAGGAACAATGTCCATTTGAATTGTAGAGAAGTAGAAAATTAAGTTTGAAATATCTTAAAATGTGGGGATGTCTTGCTAAGGTTTTAGTCTCATAATACAAGAGAAAGAAGGTGCATCATAAAAATATTGATGTGATATTCTTATGTTGTTTGAAAAATAGTTATGCATGTAGGATTTTAATGATTAGGTCCAAGATACCTGGCATAGAAGTCAACACCATTGTTGAACTCTTTGATGCTACTATTTTTTATATTATCTTCCCAATAATGACTATAATTCCTCAAATCTGATCAACGATGTAATATCTACCCCAAGTTCTGTTCTAGTTCATATGAAAAATATATCGAATTTGGGGGTTGAAACCCAATATAAACCCAATAAATCTTTAAAAGAGATTGAGGTCAGAAGGTGTAAATGATCACAAATGGCTAAGAATCTTGGCAATGATGTCATTGTTTACTAGATCGAGAGTGATCCGGCAAGTTATATGGAAACACGGCTCATCTAAAGCAAAATAATAGAAGGAAGTCATAAAAGCAGAGATGGATTCCATTATATCTAAAGAACGCAGTAATTGATTGATTTACCGAAAGGTTGCTTTACCATTGAGTGTAAGTAAGTGTTTAAGAGAAAGCTTAGGCATGATGGACAATTGAAGTATAAAGCCTGATTACATGTTAAGGGCTTTAAGTAAACAGAATGTATTGGTTATTTTGATACATGCTTCTATGTGACAAAGGATGTCCACAATTAGGATGCTTATAGCATCAGCATTTGTATATATAGTTCTGTCCATCAAATGGGTGCTTTCTTTGCATCGATCTTGAGAAGGAGATCTATATGGTTCAACCTAATGAGCTTACAACACCTGTGAATGAGGGAAAAGTTTGCAAGCATGTTAAATTCCTTTATAAATTAAAACAAGTGCCAAAGGAGTGGCATGAAAATTTTGATAAAGTCATGTTGTCAGTGTTAGTGTCTTTATTGCATACCAATTACATCATTATTTTGATGATAATAAATCTTTGCGAGTACATATAACCAGGGTATAAAAAACCGGACCGGACCGACCGGTCGGATCGGTTGGATCGGAACTGGCTCCGACTCGATCGGTTCGGCCGGTTTTTTCTAATTAATTTCAAAAAAAATAAAAAATAAAAAACCAGGTCCGACCAGTGGTGGGACCGGGTTGACCCAGATGATCGGACGGGTTGATCCGGATTGACCCAGTTTTGATGGTTTGGTAATTTTCAAAAAATAAAGGTTTAAATAATAAAATAATGGAGTTTTTATCATATATGCCCTTCTTAACTTCTACGATATAAGGTTGTCCCTCTCTTTTTTGGAATATACTTCATATCGATACTTTCTTAGAGTAATTTTCTTAAAATAACTATAAATAAATGATTACAATATTGTACTCATATATAATTCTAGAAAATTCGACTAACTATGTATAGTTTCACTCGAAATAGGCAATCATGTTATTATATTTAAAGATTTGAAATTTCTAACGATTATTTCATTGATATATAAATACATACTTACATATATGTATCCGATTTTATTGGTTCAAAAAACCGGTTCGACCGGTCTGATCAGTAAATTAAGCCCGGTCTGATTTTTTCCGAGTCGACGAGAATGATGACATCATGTTGACGTCATCACCGGTCTGACCGGTTTGGACCGACGGTTCAACCCGGTTGGACCAAACCGAAGACTGACAGGTTCAATGTCCGGTCCGATTTTTAAAATCTTGCATATAACTTTGCATATTTCGTAGTAAATTCACTCCAAGTATGAAGCACAAAAGTTGTGGATAAGTTTAAAATTGTAGATAAAGTGAAGAAGAAAGAAGATTTTGTAATAAGATTATGCAAAAAGTCTATATACACACACACATGCATGCATGTGTATCATGTAGGCATATTAGGTTCACGGCATTATGATCAATCAACCATCTTGATATGATCGATCAATTATCTCTGATTGATCAACCTAATTGACTTGATCGATTGATCGACCAGCTGCCTTTATGATCGATCATAATTTGAATTCATGATCCCAATAGTTATGAGATGATCCATCTCCATGATCTACATGATCGACCAACTTGATATGATCGATCACCTTTCTTACATGATTGATCGTGTGTATCAAATATTGATGATTTCTCTCCGGATTTGTTTTCAAGGGCTATATTTTTTGAGAGTTCGCCCCCACCACTATAAATAGGACACTAGAGCTATTGTGGAGAACATACATTCCAAAGCAAAGCCCATCTCTCTCTCTCTCGAAGCTCTATTCGAAACCGTCTCTCTTGCTGTCTACTTCAAGATCACATCTTGAGAGCTAGTCATCTACACGATCGGTTTGCAATTCCATTATTTATTACAGTGTGCATCTATTTAGCCTCATATTTACTTTTGATGTTTTATAGATTATTGCAATCTTTTCTTTACTGATGTACTGTAACACTTGGTTTTTAGTACAAGGTGTACGAAGGATTTGATGTTTGATCCAAGTTGTAGGAAAGACTTTGTTGTGTGATACAAAGCATAAACAGCCGGCCGCAGGGGGGTTCCGGGGGGAGTCAGACAGAGGGGGGGAAGAGCGAAAGCAGTTAAGGTGCGTTGAGCAAGCTGTGAAAGTCACAGGCTACGAGAACATTTTCAAACAATTTGAACGGGATAGAGGAAGAAGAAAAAAGCCTTGTTCTTTGGAAGATCTATCTCGTGTCTGGTACCAAAAGCCCCAAGGGTGGAAAGGCAAGCCCTTGTCTGGCCCCCCAGGGAAGAGAATAGTTCGGTCGATCATTTTATTCAATTATGAATCACTGTGAAGTTGCAAAGTCAGAGATGGATGATACTGCTCCCTCCCTCTTACTGAACCCTTTCTCTTCCGAAAGATGTCTGCCGATACCTAAGCGCTAGCCTCTAACTTACTAGCAGAAAGCTAGCCTGCTCTTGGGGGAATCTTATCTGGACCAAGTGGTGTGAAGGTCTCAGAGGCCAAGTGTATAGCCTCTATCAGAGCTGAAAAAACGAGACCGGAGAGTGAAATTTCATTGTTTAAGTCGTCAGACCTAGTCGATGCTGTGGTTGACTCTGATTCCAACTCAACAGTGACCAGTCTCACTTGATATAATAAACAGTTGAGTTATCCATGAGAAATAACTCGAGATAGTGGAATAGCTAATTGACTCGGTCAATCAGGAAATCGCGAGTCATGTGACTCAAGTCGTGGTTTTACCCATTGGGTTTTCCATGTTAAATTCCTTGTCTTTTGAGGTTGTTCTTATTCTGTGAATGATTGCTTATATCTGTGATGATTATTATTTGTTTGTTGGCCATAACATTGTGTTTAGCGATCCAGTATAACTCACAATCACGTGACATTAAGGTTATGAATCCGATAAGTGTGTCTACTTCAAGATGAATGGTGATGAGTGTTGTGTTGTGCATGTTTATAGATGGCGCATTGTTTATTGGGTCATATATAAGCATTAGTTATGAGACTAAGATGTTATTAAGTGGTAAATTTGATAAAAGATATAGATATTACTGAAGTGATCTTAGACTCAAAGTGACAAGGTCAGTTGTTGGAATTGTACGTTCTCAATCTCACAATTTTGAGAAGATAGTTGAGAAATTTGGATATTAAGATAGGAAGTTTGTAAGAAGGCTTTTTACAAGAACAAGACTGGAGTTCCAGTACTCCAACTCATATACTCGAAGGTTATTGGAAGTGTATCTTGTAAACATGACATTTCATTCCCAGTTGCAAAACTGAATAGACACACAAGTTATCCTAACCATACTCACTGGAAAGCTATGGGTTGAATACTACGGTTCTTGAAGGGAATTATTTCCCTTAGGTTACACTATGGTAACCATCCTTATTTGATGGAAAGATGTAGTGATACAAGATTATTATGGAAAATATATAAACGAGTTTGGGAGAAATAGTGTTACAGAACATGTCTTTACCTTGAGGCAGTGCAATATCCTAGAAGTCTGTGTAGCGTACCATTCTAGATCGATCTATCTTTAAAGTGGAGGTGTGCGCTTTGGATACCACTGGTATTGAGAATGAATGAATGATGTAACTTCTTGTAAAAATCCTATATTGATCAAGACAGTTTATGCAATCTCGATGCAATATGATAGCTGACCAAAATTTCCAAGATTAAGAGTTAAAAGCTCTATCGGAAAATAACATGATACAATCAAATCCAATTTAAGACCTTAAGGGATTTGAGGTCTCGAGGCATGATGGTTATAGATTTCATTGGGTCTAAAGATAAAACAATTGATAAATTGACTAATAGTTCTTTAGTCCTAATGTCTATGCTTGGGTATGGACTGAGCCTCATTGGGAGTTCCTCTACAATGACAACAAAATCTATCCGAGAGAAGATCTCACAAAGCATGTTAGATGTGGTAATAATAAGATGTTACGAGAACTGGATGGCACTATTTTTCATACCTATGCATGGTTTTTTTATCCTTGGAAGCATGAGGGTCTTTCAAGATGCAAGAAAAAGAAGAGCGTAGGATCTAAATGGATTTTAAGCCTTAGGACAGGATGTTAGATTTACATCCTTGGAGAAGGCCACCTATGTCGGTGTTACCGTGGGACACGATTATATGAATAGAGTTTTTTCTGAACACACTCATGAAATAGGATAAGGGTGCATAGCCTTTAAAGGCATCAATCCTGAAAATTACACCAAAAACAACACTTTGTTATTTCTACAATATACCTTAACATATAGTTCACTTTGTTCCCGTTACGGTGAAAATAGTAAACTCGAGAAGAGATACAAGTCAGAATGTACACTCACTAAAATGAGAAGTGTGATAGTCGAATTATTCTCTAGCTTCACCTTGAGTTTCTTTTCAAATAGCAAACCCATGGGAGATTGTTGTATTAGAAAACTCTGAAAAATAATAGGCTTTACTTGGAAGTTAATTAATATACCAATTGAGAATTATCGGTTTAAAACATGGAGGAGTGAAAATGTAAAAGTTTAAAATTATATTGATTGGTTCTAAAACTTTTTAGAGGATTATATATGAGTCATCTCCTCGAGTTTTTATAGCAATACTAGAGAAGAGGTTGGAGGACCACACGTGTGCATGCTCCGATCCGTCTCTGAAATCAGCTCGAGCTCCGGAGATTAAATTTGAATCTCAATTTACGATACTTTTGTTGTGAATTTCGTTAAACAAGTCAGATAAATTAATCTAATTAAATAATTTGTTATTCGAACGATTGGAAGTTGATTGGAGTTGGATGCTTCAGATTCTAGTCATTTTAAATATTGGTGATCCAAGGAGATGTCCTTTTATTATGCAGTTATGAATCAACAGAGTGACCATGTCCAGAGTGTCCGTGTCCATTATATCTCTCAGACGTTATATCTTTGTAAGACATGTGGTGTGTTATAGCGTTCTTTCCACTAGTGAAAGCCTTTATTTATTCTCTTCGTTGCTAACAATTTTCCGGAATGCCTTCAAAGACAGTTCAATCGGTGTGTGCTGACGATGATCGTATTATAGTCCTATCATGGAAGCAAATCACTAGATCTTTTTCACATGTATTGTAGGGGGTGAAATCCTTACTAAAGATAGACCTATAATGGATGTTTTGATGATATCGAAAACCGGTTTCTCTTATTCACTGTGTCGTAAATTATTTATTTTGCTCTTTTTCTGATCTTTGCAATGCTCATCGTATCGAATGTCAATTGATCGGTTCATGATTTATGCAATCAATATATGTAATTGGAATTCTTGCACGATTAATTATATTAAGACTAATCTATAATTCCATTAAATTGAATCATGTGAATCCTAAGTACTATCTATTAACTTCATTGTTATTAATTGTCCTACAAGTTTATATTCATATGAAGTATCCTCAACGCTCTCCTGTATCTTTTCCAAATAAATTGTCGGGTTGACGTCATCTTCGATTTCAACTATCAATAGGGTTTATATGTCGAGGTTCCATCATAGAAGTTTAAAAATGAATCAAACACGTTATTTTGATCGAACTATTGTAGAAGAATAAAACTTAAACCAAAAAGAGACAGTTGCTCATCATGTATACCGCATATTAATGTTTACATAAATAATATCCATAGTAAATCACAACAAATTTTCAGAACTATACACTCGATTTCATTGTCATACTCGAACTTTAAAATGTAACAATGTGGTACCAAAACTTTAATAATTATCTCATTGTAGTTTTGAGCTGTTGAGATTTAAGATTAGAAAGATCAAACGATCATCTAAATTTCAATCATCAAAAACCTTACAAAATGTAGGACCAGCACCAACAATTCATCACAGAAGAAAGTCCCACATGTATGCGATGCTCTAAAGATCTGCGAAAGGATATGTAATTTATATTCTAAGATTCTGTTCAAGAACTTTGATAGCATGGAGTTGTTGAAACTCTTAAGATTTACAATACCTCGACCATTGTTCATCATCATCTCATGCAGTGACATGTCTTTGATTAAATTGGGTATGATGTCCCTATCAATGAAGTTTCTCCTTATTTTGTCAACTACAGTAAAATAGGTTTCTAGTGATGTTTTTTTATCTGACACTATGTTCTCTGTTGTTTAAATATATAACACGATATTAGTCATTGCGGAATTATTTTTTTTCAAAATCAAAAGATGTGTGCATTACTTTTATTCATAGCATTCATTGTCCTCACATCTTCACTGAAAAAAGAAGAGTACATATTACAAAGAAATTGTTGGGAGACGGGCAACAAGCTGCGCCGCCAATCCCTTTTGGATGGCAAACCCAATTCTTCGGAACACAACATCCATAGACCTGGGGACCATAACATTACTTTGATTATTTTTTATGCTTATTTCACCTCTCACTCACTGGACTAGTTGGAGGTGCTTACAGGAAGTGAGAGCAAGTCCAGCTCACGGAACTTTGATTTCTCACCTTGGGATAGAGAAAAATTAGCAACCAATGTCATGTATGTTGCTATATCATCAGCGATGGTTCATATAGTAATGTTATCCGTTATTATTTTTGAAAATTCTAACTAATCGTTGCTAAATTTTTCACTTAAAGTCTAGAGACGATTAGTTAAATTTTTTTAAAAAACATATAAGTGCTACTCTATGCATCGTCGCTAATGATACAACAACATTTATCTCTAATTTCAAGTATAAAAATTGATTCTTGCAGCAGATAACATTGTCATTATGTATTTAATATTGGACGTTATACCTGTTATTTTTAAGCGTCCTTCAGGTAATATTTGATCTTCTGGGGGTATTTATGCAAATATCCTTTTCAATTATCTTTGTTTTCTAAGTACAAAGTTTGAAAAAGATGATGCCATTTATGAAAGTACATTGAAGAATGTTTGGGCTGGAGATCCAAGTGTGTTTGACAGTCGACGTCACTTTGCAAGACTTCGTGCAAATTGCAATTAATTAAGAGAAATTTGACTCTTCTTTTAAATAACCCCCAAAAATTTCCTCCACATTTAAACACCTTACATGTGTCCCTCGATCACATAAGTATTCATGCAAAAAAGGAAATTTTGCCAGGGTTAAATGAGTATGCTTCTTTGGAGCATACAAGAGCATGTTCCCACATTTTTTTCTACAATTTTTTTTTATTTTTTGAAATAAAATCAGAAGAGATTTTCTTATAATAATAAGTGAAATATGTGTTTCAAATTTCATGTAAAACAGACTTTCTTAACACTTCCATCTTGAGGTGGTTAATTTCAGCAATTCTGATACCGTTAAACTTTGACAGTCTTGATGGAAGATATTGAAATGTCAAATTAAGTCAAATTTTGAATGAACTGTGATGGTATATTGTGATCGAAATTCCACTAGCTTTCATTTCAGAAAAAAATTATAGGGGAAAAATATGGAAGCATATAAGTTACATGTTCCCAGATAGCATACTCTTTTTTTTTCCAATTTGCAATATAGCAACAATTATCTGTTGTCTTAATACATCAACGATTATCAGTTATATTTATCTTAAGGTGTAACGTCTGGGAGAAGTTCAAAAGAGTTGAAGGGCATCCATGTAAAAACCTAGATCATAGTCTTGGGAGTTTGACGACACTTCCATGATTGAGACAAGTAATTGCATGGGCCATATCCATAAGTATTTATTTAAAGGATTTTCATCACTTATTTGTGTAACTAATGCAATATCAATTATAGGCTTTCCTTTTTTTAGCATCAGTTATGTCTCTCAATTCTTATAAAATTCACAATTATACCCTTCCATTAAGATAAAAAGTATGGGCATAACTGATATAATAGAAGGGCATAACTGTGAATTTCTTAAAAAGTTAGGGACACAACAGAAATTACAAAAAAGGAGGGATATAAGCAAAAGTTAAGAAGGTCAAAGGGGCTCGATAAGGAATATATACAGATAATATTTATATATTTATATATAATACAAACAAAATAAAAGTAGCCATTTGCTTTGCAATTTTTCCTTCACTAACTTTACCCGTCCCACGAGTCAGGAGTCACGACCCAATTCCCAAAATCATATTCCTACCCACACATTAGAAATTAGTAACTTTTCTTTTTTATAAGCAAATAGAATGTTACGGTATATATTATAATCAAATTTTTGCATACAACTTGGATAATGGTCTACAAGTAAGGAGCACAGTCTTCATAGAGTAGCTCGTGGGTGATTTTTTCTATTACAATCTTAATATGCTTTTGGTAAATTTTCAATGGGTAAGTTACAATCCTCATTTATGCATCAAAATTTCAATTATGTGCCTCATTTTTGAAACTTAACAAATACGCATTTGATTGTATTTTCTGTCGCAAATACGGATTCCTCTAAGCATAACCTTGTTTTTAGACGTTAAACCCTAAGGGCCCGTTCGGTAGGAGAATAAGCAGAAATAAGGATGGGGAATAAGGAGAATAAGGGTCTATTCTCCGTTCGACTGGAGGATAGGAATAAGGAGAATAAGGTGAAATAACGATAGGTAAGGTGGGATAAAGATAGGAATAAGAGTGAAATAAGATGAAATAATGGGGAATAGTCGTACCACGGGGAACCGTGTTGGGGGCTTATTCCCCTTATTCCATTCCCCCTTATCCTCCAAACGAACAAGGCCTAAGTTCAGTGGTTGATACTCTTATCCTTACGTTTAAAAAATGAGTACCTTAAGCCCTTTATTAAAATTTGCCCAATGTTTCCAATCTTGGGAGGATCTATATTTCGCAAAAGAAGTGTAAATAATAAGTCGTTAAATCGGATTTTAAAAATAAATAAATATCAATTTAATCGTAATTAATTAAATTGATTATCAAAGTGTGATGTGTCGAAGTAAGATTTTAACAGCACCTGATGGACATCAATAGGTAAATTTAGTTCCGAAACAGACATCAAGGAGTAGGTTTCATATCTTTATATAAATAGAGGAATTATATCGAAATAGAAGACAAACGGACAATACTGCACCGCTAATCCTTTTTGAATTGCAAAGATAGTTGAACTACCAGTTGTTTGATCAATCAGCCAAATTGGACTTGCAATCCAATCGTGATTTGATTGGTTTTACTTGTTTTTATTTTTTAGGTAAAAACCGGTTGCTTCGACGGTCTTCCCTCCGTTTCTTGATTCAAGAGGTTGATTAGGTCGGTTAAAAGTTCGACTTTTAAAATCATGTTTCCATAAATGGTTAAATGAGGTTGTCTCCTTAGGGGAGCTAACTTAGTTTTTCCCGTCTCATTTTTCTCATTTTTAATTTCTTTTTGAAAATTTCTTCCATGAATATTCATCGTTATATCCATATATTATGTCATTCAAATTTCGTGTGAAACAGAGACTTCTACGGCCTCCATCCAGACAGTGTCGATTTCAATAATTCCACGACCATTAAAAAATGACTGTCTAGATGGAGGGTGCAGGAGTCTCTGCTTCGCATGAAATTTGAATGACATAATATATGGATATAATGATAAATATTCATGGAAGCAATTTTAAAAAACTTAAAAAAATGAGAAAAATGAAACTGTGAAGCTAAGTTAGCTCCCTTAGGAGGCAGCTCCATTTTTCCCTTTTAAAGGAGGAAAAATTATGCGCGGTTATTCTCATAAATAAGAAAGCAGCAAGTGCATTTGTGTAAATTGCACAAACTCCACGATGTTTAACTTGAAGACGCACATCTTATATTATTTTACAATTTCTTTTTAGGATCGATTGGTGGAACAATTAATGGTGAAGTTAATATCTGTGAAGGTCTTCTTTTCCGGTGTGCTGTGGGAACATCCACAACCACCGTCTCCTCAGCGAATAACGAAGCCCATGCACAGCATATTCACTGCTATTAATTACCTGTCCACCAAATATTTACCCATACCCACCAAGCAATCGTTTTTTTAAAAAACCGGTCAAATCGACCGATCCAACCGGTTAAATCAATAAACGATCAAGTCAAAATCTTGATTTTTTAAGTCAGCTGGATAGTTGATCCGATGGATCCGGTTAAAATAAACTGTGCGTCAACTTCCTTTTTTTTTATAAAGTAAATTTTAATTATTACATAAAATGCATATGCTTAAAATTTTGTTCATCTCCCTTCTTTTTTTTAACCTTTCGAACTGCCACAAATGATGCATCTACGTCAAATAAAAAATGTTTACAACATTCTCGTTTGTAGTTGTTCTGAAAATAATTTGTTAAATTGTAGGTTTTAAATAATTTTTTTACACTTGTGCCCATGTGAGATTCTATAATTACATTTATGTCTTTACCTTTTTTTCAGTAAGACTTCTGCTCTAGTATTCTCACAAAATTCACAGTACTACGCTTTTGTTATCACTACGCCTATACCCTTATTTATCTGAAGGGAGGGCGGCATTGTGAGTTTCATAAGAATACATGGGAATTAGTGTTATTGCAAGAAATGATAGGAAAGTAATCGTAATTGCATAATCCTGAAAGGGCACAAGTTACATATTAATATATATTGCAACCTGATGCATATTTATTTATACGAAAATACCGATCGACTAAAAAATAGATTATTACGATTTTTATGAATCGCTTGAAAAGAGTAGCATCATTTACCTGATTTATATATGCAAATACATACAAAGAGAGAGAGATACATCGATGGGTACATAGGCACGCATATATATGTATGTTTATTATATATATCTTCACATACAAACACATAAATACATATACATGTGTGTGTATATGTATGTATGTACAAGACCGAGTCGGAATATTTTTGAAGAGGGGGCACAAGGTTTTAAAAAATATGTCTATCAATTATGATGCGATCTTATTCATTAGGAAAAAGGAAGTATGTTGTTGAGTTGTATGTCACTTATGTGTTCATCGCTTTCCTAACCATTTATCTCTTTTCGGATAGGTGAGTGCAAGTGGCTCTGTCAATGGAACACGTGCATGTTAAAGTTTCAAGACAAGTGAGTGGTTGGGAGGTGATGAACATATAAGTTATATGCAGATGAGTTAGATACTCCCCCTCCTCTATTCATTATATAACAATAGTTGTGAAGGATAAACTATATCATCTATAGTTCTCGTGTAAATAATAGTTTATTTTGAACTTGTTTTTTAATCAACTATATGTTTTTTATTCAATTTTATGTAAATTGATATCATATATGTTCCGCACTAGTGAAATTTTTTGTGAATGATATTTATATCATTTTAAAAAGGGTTATTTACCCAACAGACCCTAAAATCTTTCGAAATTACCTCTACAACCTTTGAAACATCATAATTCCCCCCACGACCCCGTAATCTTGCTCCGTCTTACCTTATAGACCCTACCGTTAATTTGAGACATTCTGAGTTAACTAGTTTGGGTTTAAGTTGAGTTAATCTAACCATAGCAAATCCAAGGATAGATTTTCTTTCACTTCCCCTCCTTCCTCTTCCCCCCCTCTCTCTTCTTCATTTTTGTTGGACGAAATACCCCATCGGAGGTCGAATCCAGCGGGGGGATTCGAAGAAACCGGCCAACAGTTCCGGTTGTGGTGGGATCATACCACTGCCTGTAGAGAAACCCGGAATCATGATCCAGCGGGACAT
The DNA here is from genome assembly GCA_037367405.1 of Ottelia alismoides. Classification (NCBI taxonomy): domain Eukaryota; kingdom Viridiplantae; phylum Streptophyta; class Magnoliopsida; order Alismatales; family Hydrocharitaceae; genus Ottelia; species Ottelia alismoides. Next base: position 124,215 of record JAZKJV010003434.1, on the reverse strand, counting down.
TGTTGCCCCCCACATTGAGCCCGATACATCGTCTCAATGGCCGTGCCTTGGTCCACGCTGTATGGTGAGGAGGTTCCGGCAATGACCATATCACGGCTGGTGTTGAAGATATTGGGCATGGAGACGAGCTCGATGCCGTTGACGAAGGCGTAGGAGCCGGAGACATTGGAGTAGGGTGTGAAGGTGATGTTTAGCCAACCCTTACCTCCGGCGGAAGAGACATCCAGGGAGTACTCTCGGATGAAGTACTCCAAGGTGAGGGCCTGAGAGTAGTAGGAGGTGCTGAAGTTCTTGAGGAGGGTGTAGTGCCCGCACGCGACGTCGAACACGGCATTAGATGCGGGGAAATTGTCTCCGTAGTCGGAGGGGTAGAAGTAGAGGCGAACGAAGTAGCGGTCGGCCTTGACCTGGATAGAGTAGAGGAAGGGGGCGGAGGATATCCTGGCCGTCATATAGGGGACGGCGGAGATAGAGCCCTACGAGGAGGCGGAGGCGACCTTCGTGGAAGATAGGCCGCGGCGGAGGGGAGACGACACCCCTCGTCTCCTGACCATGAACAGGAGTTGCCGTCTGTGGAAGCACTGTTGGCGCCGCAGTTGATGAGGATGGACTCGTGGGACCCGGAGCTGGAGATACCGGCATCGGCAGCGGTGGTAAGGGAGGGGAGGAGGAGGAGAAGGGCGAAGGAGAGGATCCCCGATGGCCATCGGCGTTGGGGCTTCGTCTTTTTTCTGAACAATTTCAGGAGGATGAGACCTTTTGTGGGTGTGGGTGGGGAAACAAAGTACGGGAGGTGGGAGGGGGGAAAGCACGAGGGGGGGGGGGAGGTACAGTCGGGCGGACGGGGGGTTGGCGTCAAGCGGAGGAGGCGGGGCCGGTGGGGCAGCAGACACATTGGTTGGGGTAGGGGATGCGAGTGGGGCCAAGCTTAGGCGGCACAGGTGGGGGGAGCAGGGGCTTCGAGCAAGAGGATGCAAAGGCCGGGGGCATCGAGCAGAGGAGTGGGATGGGAGCAGGGCAAAATGGCATTGAATGTAAATTTTACAAACAAAATGGGTATAATGTAAACGAATATAACGGAATCCGGTTAGTTTTAACATGCAAATGGATGGGGGTTAACCACATGGTCTGTAGGGTAAGGGTTAGCAAGATTACGAGGTCGTGGGAGAATTATGATGTTTCAAAGGCCGTAGAGGTAATTTCGAAAGATTTTAGGGTCTGCTGGGTAAATATCCCTTTTAAAAAATTAGACATATCGTAATATTTTTATTTTTTCAATTCCCAAAAAGCACAAACCAAAACACAATATGTGCCCAGTCACACCTTCATCACTTTGGATTTTGATTAATTACAATACAAACTACACTTGTTCAAATCCAAATCAAAATATAAAAATACATAATTTTATACTTTTTATTACCAATAACTAGAAATATTAAGATGCTAATAAAGAAAAAATACATCAATAAAGAATATATGCGCATTTGACCACTTACTTGATAATAAAATAGGACCGATGATTAATATATGAGACTTGACAATAAATGTTTTTTTAGGATTTTTTTGAGCTCGAGAATTAAACCTCGTATGTGTATAAGTGATAATGAGATTGGATGAAAAACCGATCTCTTCCATATGTTGATCTTTAAAAATGGATATTCAAAAAAATAGTTTGGGTAGAGGTACATTATAGGTTGATTAAAAATTATCTAAACAGATTTAATCCAATGTAAAATCTATTATCTAGATAGAAATTTTATGTTAAAAGATATATTATCTAGTGGTAAAGATTATTAATTTTCTCCGTAAAAAATGAAGGGGATATAAGATTTACCTTCAAAGTAATCAAAAAATATTTATACTTAGGAAATAATTAAAAATATGTTATGTAATCTCAAATTTAAAGAAGGACATGTGCCCCTCCTCACCCCCTTTAAAATTGATCCTTGGTGTATAAGAATGTATGTAAGAACCTTGTGGATGCATAGAAAAACCTAAACATGCAAGTGAATTTAAGGCTTCTGACTTGAGAGAAAGGGATGGGTTTCCCTGTGCTGATCACATTTCAGTTGGGTGGTATGGAGGTGCATTAATTACCTATATTCGGCCATCATTAAATATGCTTTCTATTTCTCGTGATCATGGCTTCGTAATAATGGAAGATGTGCCCAATTCATATATGCCCATCTCCTGTATCCGATTTTTCTTAGCTTAATAAATAAATAAGTAAATAAATAAATAGCGTAGACAAAGACATAACAACGGACTCATATACGCAACACGAGTCCCGAAGTGCACCACCGCTCTCTCGTATTAAATCCCAACCCCCACACCACATGCACTCTCCACCACTCTACTACTGCCCATGAAGAGGTCCAACTCCTCCTCCGCGGCCGTTGCCTCGGCGGCCGCGGCCATCATAGAGATGGAAGCTAACAAGCTGTCGGTGGGGACCGTCGCCCCGCCGACGCTTAGCCCCCTCAGCGAGACGCTGTGGCGGGACGCGACGGACACCGCCATGCTCGGCGACGTGTCCGCGCGGCTCACTTGGAGCGACTTGACGGTGACGGTTACGCTGAGCAACGGCGACACCCATCGCGTGCTCGAGGGGCTAACTGGGTACGCCGAGCCCGGCACTCTGACAGTGCTGATGGGCCCGTCGGGGAGCGGCAAGTCGACGCTCCTCGACGCGCTCGCCGGGAGGCTCGCAGCCAACGCCTTCCACTCCGGCGAGATTTTGCTCACCGGCCGGAAGACTCAGATGTCCTTCGGCACTGCGGTGAGCTCATATGCACACCCCAATTTTTTTGACCTTTCGTCCTAATCGAAAGTTTGTGGTGGATTCTTTCTAATATTTTCCCAACATTTACGTATTTTTATAGCAAAAACATGTATCTATATTGACCACCTAGATCTCAACCCAAGGGGTGCGTTTGGTTGGGGGGTTACCCCCCACTTTGGGCGGGTAACCCCTCAAAACCCCCACTTTTTAACCCACTAGTGGGACCCACTCCCTTCTTATCAAAAAAATTATATTATATCATCATATCATCTAAAAATCATAAAATACTCAACTTCTACTCACTATTCCAAATTTCAATACAATTACATCACAACAACCACCAACTTTTTCAAATTTCAATACAATCATATCATAATAACTACCAACTTTTTCAAATTCCAATACAATCACATCACACAAACCCTCCCAACCATTAACCCACTAAACAAACACACAAACACAAAATCGGGTTATCCACCTGAGCGTGGATCGTCTGCAGTATCCCCGCACCAGCAGACTCTGCTGCGGCCATGGGGAGCCGCTCGATCGTGATCGAGCGGTTCCCACGAATTCCCCCTGTGTGTGGGACCGGATCAAAGGGAATTCGTGGGAACCGCTCGATCATGATCGAGCGGCTCCCCATGACCGCAGCAGAGTCTGCTGGTGCGGGCTACAACAGACAATCCGCCCCCTATCCACCTCTCGATAACCCACGAACCAAACACACCCAGTAGTTTTTGGACATTTTGTTTTATTTTGTTTTTTATATATATCAAGTGCTGATCTAGTAGCTTTTTTAGTGTCTAGTACACATAAACATGTAATGCTATAGAGGACTTTTTGTGGAGATATAATAGAGTTGCATTTACCCCTCAAAAAATGTGTATTTATTTTGCGTATTAATATACTCGTACATACAGGCGTACGTGACGCAGGACGACACACTGATCGGGACGCTGACGGTGAGGGAGACGATCGCGTACTCGGCCTCCCTGAGGCTGCCGAGGAGCATGGCGTGGAGGGAGAAGAGGGATCTCGTCGAGGGGACCATAATGGAGATGGGCCTCCAGGACTGTGCCGACACCGTCATCGGCAACTGGCACCTCCGCGGCATCAGCGGCGGCGAGAAGAGGCGCGTCAGCATCGCTGTCGAGCTCCTCATGCGTCCCCGCCTCCTCTTCCTTGACGAGCCCACCAGCGGCCTCGACAGGTACTAGTATATCGGTCGCTTGTCACTGAATCATATAATTGGATCTCGATTTTTCACGATTTTTTTAAATTGATGAATTGATCATTTTTCTTTTCAAAAAAAAACATCATTTGTAAAAAATTTCAAAATTTTAATATAAACACTTATTTGATACGACATGAAAGATTTAAGATAATATCCCATCAAAGCCTCCACTAATAAAATTACCCCTAGAATCTTGGCTAATCACACCACAACCCCTGTAGCATTTGTGATTTTATAATTTGGTATACATATACCCTTGACCAAAGGTTACGGTGTAAGAGTAGTAAAATTAAGATGGTTGAACTTATTTAATAGTCTAGTGGTAAGAGCACTAGGCTTCCACTCCAATGAATAGAGTTCCAACCACACCCTCTCTCCTTAACTTGTAGAAAGATTACCAAGGTCGTAATTTAGTTTAGAAGATCGTTGTGTAATTACAAAGATTCAAAGGTCTTCTTACTAAAATCCCTTCAAAAGGTCCATTTTCATTTTATTTTTTCCTTAAAATCTGAAAATAAACGACATAACCCTTCTAGTCCTGAAATTGCTCAGTAGCCCCTGAAAAATTAAGCTACATTCCAAAATATCTTACTAGATCTTACACTGCAAAGCCTTGAACGCCGGTATGTGTTAAATAGAGTAAGAATACAGAGGTTGTGCGATTATAAAGGTTACAGAGGATTATGGTGTAATTGGACGTTATTTAGGGGTACTTCTGTAAAAAAACCGTTTAGAAGGACAGCCTCATAGGTAAAAATAATAAAATTTATTGTTGCAAAAGTAATTTTTTATTTATTGTTAATACATATATAGTTGTGTGGAAATAATTTATGGGTAATTATTGAAAAAGCTATGTTAACTATAAATTTAAGAGTTTTTACACTAGAGCACCTTCAACATTATGCAATTAAAGTCATACCATACCTTCTTACAAAATTCACAATCTGCCCATTCCGTCCAATTGTAATTACACGTGTGCCCTTATTTTACCTTAATGGAAAGACAAACTGATAAATTGGAAGAATATAGGAGAATAAGTGACTGAAAAAAGATTGGGGTATAATTGTAATTGCATAATATTAAAGGGACACAACTGTAAATGTTCCATAAACTATATATATAAAGTTGATTTGCGTGTTACTCCTGTACTTTTTACCTATGGGGCATGTAGTTTTTTGTTTACAAAAGTACTTGTGAGTTATTTATTTCATTTTGCCCCCAAAACCCGCAGTGCATCGGCTTCTCGTGACGCAGACGTTGAGGGGGCTCTCGAGGGATGGTCGGACGGTGATAGCGTCGGTCCACCAGCCGAGCAGCGAGGTCTTCGAGCTCTTTGATCAGCTCTTCCTGCTCTCCGGTGGAAGACCGTCTACTTTGGCAAGGCGTCCGAAGCGCACATGGTAAACTACGTAACATGAAGCAGATCTTTTTAAAATTTGTATTAATCATTGCTATATTTTTGTGAATGTGTATCAGTTCTTCGCGCAAGCCGGATTCCCATGCCCATCACTGCGAAACCCGTCGGACCACTTCCTGCGGTGTATCAATGCGGATTTCGACAAGGTCAAGGCTACACTTAAGGGATCCATGAAGATTAGAGTAAGTTTGGATTGCCATCATGTAAAGAAATTCCCTGTATTTAACAATCTAATTTAAGAGTAAATTACAGAAAAGTTCCATAGTTGCTGAATTATACGCTCAATTTCAATGTTATACTCGAACTCTAAAATGTAATAATGTAGTAATAGATCTTGAACCGAAGAAATTGACTTGACTTAAAATTGGACTTATAGTTAGGACTTTTATGTAATTTGCTCTGTTTAAATTTCTTTGATCTGACGAAATAATTAAATATATTTCAGTTTGAAAGATTGGACGATCCACTGGAAAAAGTGACGACAGCAGAAGCGATTAGAACCCTAATGACGTCTTATACTTCGTCTCAACAGTATTACCATGCGAGACAAAAAGTGGACGAGCTCTCTAAAATTGTACGGTTTTATTTGCATGTTTTTTTATATAACCCACTAAATTTGTAGTATTGCACAGATACCCATGTAAACTTCGTTGTCTTACAATAACGTCCTTCTTTAGAGGTAGTTTAGTATGTCGGAGAAGTATATACGGGTATTTTTCAAAATGCAAATCCTTCTGATAGTCTGCCATTATGGGTAGTTTAGCAAGAGAGAAGTTTTTAGGAGTATTTTGTAAATACAAATTATGCAGGGGCATTAATATCCTTTCATTAGTCTGCCATGATGCCATCGGGGGTAATGTACTAAGACAAGTAGGTTCATAGGGTTCTTTTTGTAAATACAAAGTGTAAATGGGTAAATATCCTTCCATTATTATATGGTTAGGGGTGGTTTAATAAGGAAAGTTTATATGTCTATCTTCGTAAATACAAAGTTTGCAGGGTAGTAGTGTACTTTCGCTAGTCTACCAAGTTTAGTAAAACACAGAATTTTATAGGGGTATTTTCTGTAAATAGAAAGTTTAGTAAAAATATTCTTGTTAGTCTGCCACTTGAGGTAGTTTAATAAATATAGAAGTTAATAGAGGTATTTTTGCAAATACAAAGTTTGCAGGGAAAACTTTTTTGGGCAAAATTATAAAAAAAGACCTCAAATATGCTCTCAATTCTTTATTAATAGCCTCGTTTTTTAAATGTAACAAAGAAGATTTGATTTCTCTTTTTTGTCCTCAAATACATGGTTTTGTAAGCTTATGCGATATTTTGTGTCGATATTAAATCCTAAAGCTGAAAGTTTAGTACCATATTTATACACATTTTAAAAATGGGCCTCGTAACTGAGAAGGAAGCATAGTTGGACTTTTTTTGCAATTTCCTGAATATTTTTCAATTTGTCTCTAGGGGTAGTTCAGTAAAAAAGTGAGGTTTTTAGGAGTCTTTTTTAAATAAACATCCTGGTTAATTTAGTAAAAAAGAGAAGCTTACATGTATTTTTGCAACTCCAGAGTTTGATGGCACTAAAAGGAGTTACATGGTTTTTTAAATATAAAGGTTGAATAGGTATTCATGTTTGCATTTTGTACAATTGAATCGGATTGGATCGGATTTGTGTCTATAGTAATCTGCCTTTATCACGGTTGTAGAAAAGGCACGGTGCTGGATTCAGGCGGGAGCCAGGCCGCTTCCTGATGCAGACCTTCACCTTGACGAAGCGCTCGTTCATGAACATGTCGAGGGACTTCGGCTACTACTGGCTCAGGCTCTTGATCTACATCATTGTCACCATATGTATCGGGACCATATACTACAAAGTCGGCACCGGATACAGCTCCATCTTGGTATGTGAAATTACAGATTGGAATACAGATTGGATAGGATTGGATCGGATTTAGAATTTTTTAATGATTCTCCTTATCTTTTTCATGTAATAAAAAACAGGCAGAGGTGCGTGCACTTCATTCGTCTTCGGATTTGTGACCTTTATGTCGATTGGAGGATTTCCTTCTTTTGTTGAGGACATGAAGGTGAATTTTCCAAAATTTTATTGAATTTCGTTTTGAGATTTTTACATAATGCGTGAATAACGGTGCAAAATAAACGTTCTTTGTGACATTTTTTTAAAGAAAAAAAAGGCCTTCATTGTATAGATGGGTGTTCAAAAACTTCACCATTGAACACCAACAAAATAACACATGTAAACAGGTCAAATAAATACATGAAAAGTTCTTGGTGACATTTTACTTGTTAAAAAAGAGTTTTTACACTTACGCCCTCTTAGAGATTTTGCAATTACAATTGTGCATTTATTTATTTTTGCAACAATACTTGTGTCGTGGTATTCTTGAAAAAATGGTATTATTACCCTTCTACTATTACATTTACGCTCCTATATTATATCAACGGAAGGATAATATTGTAAATTTGTAAGAATACAAAGGCACAAGTGTTATTGCAAAAAAGTAAAAGCATAACTACAATTGTATACTCAAAAATACCATGGTGAATTTATCTTTTTAAGGAAGGGATTTTTAACTCATGCCCTTTTCAGTTAGTCTAACAATACTTGTCCCCTTATCTTTTTTGCAATTACACTTGTGCACATATATTCTTACGATACCCACGATATTATTGTTTAATATAGGGGCACACACGTCATAAGAAAATGTATTATTGTGAATTTTGTAAGAATATAGAAACACGTATGTAATTGGAAAGGGTATAGGTGCAACAAAAATATCCTAAACGATACAGTGACATAAGGATATTTTTGTAAAATGAGATGTTTAGAGTTTTTTTTTCTAAATTCGCTAAATCTAGTTCTGCATTTTAAAACAAACCCCCTAAACTTCTCTATTTTTACGAAAATACCCCTGAGGACACACTAAGGAAATTTTCGTAAAATGGAGAATTTTACAAGAGTATTTTGCAATAAGTTTTTACACTTAATACTCATCTGAGATTCTACTATTACTATTATGCCCTTATTCTTACAAAATTAAGAGTACTATCCCTTTGTTATGGTAACTGTGAATTTCGTAACAATATATGGCACGGGTATGTATGGCTAGAAAAATATAGGGCCATAAAAACTGTAATTACAGAATCTTGAAAGAAATACAAGTGCAATTTGTAGGGGTATTTATGTAATATTTGATAGGGTATTTACATAAGAATTCCGCAAGTTTCCTTTTGATCAGCACATCTCCAACAAAGAACATCTTTTTACACCATAATTGCATATGAGGCTCTTCAGGTTATTTTAAATCGATCTTTTAATGAACTACTATCGAACCGAACTTGAACTTGTGAATGTCGGACGCATGCAGGTTTTCCAGAGGGAGAGGATGAACGGGCACTACGGGGTGGCAGCGTTCGTGATAAGCAACACGATATCCGCCATGCCCTTCCTGATGCTGATCACCCTCGCCTCGGGGACGATATGCTACTTCATGGTGAGGCTCCACCCCGGGTTCGTGCACTACCTCTTCTTTGTCCTCTGCCTCTATGCCTGCATCACGGTGGTTGAAAGCTTGATGATGGCCATCGCGAGCGTCGTGCCCAACTTCCTCATGGGTATCATCATCGGAGCCGGAATCCAGGTATGATTCGCGTGCGATACGATTCATGAAAACCTTCAGGTGGAAGCAGATACGATAGCAGATCGGATACGAATATATCCTGACGTGGATTTTTTTTGCACAGGGAATTTTCATGCTTGTCTCTGGATTTTTTAGACTTCCTCATGATATCCTAAACCGGTCTGGCGTTACCCCATGTCATACATCAGCTTCCATTTCTGGTCACTTCAGGTATACTTATTCTAAATTTTAACCCTTAATATTAAAATCTAGTGACTTTTTCATTTGTACCCTCAGAGATTTCTAATGACACTTAATGATCCTATTTTTTGTTGCAATCAAACTTGTGTGCTACAAAACTCACAGTAATACCATTATGTTATTACACTTGTAAAAACCCTAAATTAGCATAATGAGAAGTGGAATTGTTGCTTTAAAAAGAGGTTGTTTAACACTTGTGTCCTTTAGAGATTCTGCAATTACATTATGCCCAATCTGTTTTGCAATACTGTGAATTTTGTAATAATACAAGGATACAGGAGTTATTACAAAAAAATAGAGGCATAACTGTAATTACATAATCTTATAGGGTGCAAATGTAAAAAAAACTTTTTATTATATTGAACACTTAGTGGGTAAATATCTACAATTTAGTGATGTTTAGCCCACTAGTAAATGGGCTAGGGTTGAGCCCAATAATAGATAGACTGGATCAACTAGCTTATAAACATGAGTTGAGACGTCGAAAGACGTAGCCCGATTCGATGCGAGGAGTCATGTGTTTATTCGTGCAAATGGCTTATCCGGAGAAGAAAAATCACTTTATATGCAGGGCCAGTATCAGAACGACATGATCGGTCTGTACTTCGACAACCAGTCGTTGGACCTCCCGAAGATCCCAGGTAGTTTCATCCTAGAGCACGTGTTCCAGATCGACCACGAGTCGGTCCAAGTGGATAGACATGGCGGTGCTCTTCGCCATGATACCTGCCTACAGGCTCATCTTCTTCATCTCGATCAAGATCAGCGAGGACGTGACCCCATGGATCAGGGGCTACATTGCAGAGCGTCGGCTGGCGAGGAAGAGAGGCACTGCCGAGGTCGCCGGTATCAACATGGCCCGCATGAACCGGTTGCCGTCGCTTCGAGGCCATGTCTAGATGTGATCTACACTTGAGAGTGTGTATCTGTATGTAAGTGTTTTTGCTTGCTACCCTAATTCGTTGTATCAGTGAGTGGGATCACTAGTTAATTAAGTCTCATGTGATATATAAGAGAGATTTTTCATCATTATGATTGGATCGCTAATCACAATTAAATTGAAAATACGAAAATAATTCGAGTAGCTTATGTGCATGTATATTTTCTCCATTTTTTTTTGATAAATTTACCTAGAATATCTCGACAACTGGCGTTGTTGCACTAATACCCCTGAAAGTCTGTTTTACATAAACACCCCCTAATGAAACTGAGATGTTTACAGGGATACTTTTGCAAATACGAAGTTTGTAAGGGTGTTCGCGCAATATTTTAAGTATACCAGGGTATTTACGTGAAAACTCATTTAAGATCCAGCATCTGCCTTTTGGGGTTGATGTGGATCGTCCAAAAAAGATCCAACGGAGTTTGAACAATCGAGGCTCAAAATTCATCGTATCACCCTTCCGTATGTGTTGAAGTATAATAACGGAAGACACTACCGTGTTTTTTTATAAAAGAAATATATAGGGTTAAAGTGTACTTTCAAAAAATATAGGGGTTATTAAAAAATTCGTGCTCTTAAATTTTAAATTTGTGGGATTTTAACACTTTTGTTCTTCCGAGTTTTTACGGAATAGTTTCGGCCCTACCTTTTTCGCCATTAAGTTTTTTTTATTTGTTAGAGTTTAATTATTTCATTATTTTTACCACCAAAAATTATGAAATCAATCAAATAATAATAATAAAATATGCTTTTGCTCCTAGATTGATGAAACTGTGATTCATTACTCCAATAGTTGAATATTAGAGAGCTATGTTCCCGATTGCTTACATTTGAAAATTTATATTATATAATTAACATCCATGAATATGTAAATGCATGTCAACATAAATAAAAATATTGAAATTATTTGTAAATATTCACTTGTAAATAATCCAACTCACTTATTTTTAAGGTAAATTATAAAAAAGGACTCAACTATGCCTCAATTCCCAATTAAGGGACTCATTTTTCAATTGTAACGAAGTGGGACATGATCTTATGTTTTTGTCTCAAATAGAGGCCTCTATAAGCTTCAACGACCCTTATATGTAGACGTTAAACCCTTAAGTTGACAGTTCAGGCCCCTCTTTGTTACAATTGAAAAATAAGTCCCTTAATTTGGAATTAAGGCATAGTTGAGGCCTTTTTTGTAATTTACCCTATTTTTAATAAAATGATACTAATTTCTTTAATCTAATTATTTTCCTATCATGTGCATAAAATTTTCTCTGATGGTGGAAAGACTACTCGAGAGGTGGAGCCACCCTACAAAGAGATAGGATTAAATAGCTACCCGGAACGTGCAACCGCTACTGTCACAGGTAATAAATCATGGGTCATATTGCAACAAGAACACTATGAATATAAGTGGGGGAGGTTGTAACACCCACTCCCCCAAACATAGTATCGCATCTAAAAACTCACAAAGTGTGAGAGCGGATTATAAGCGGTAATTACTTGACAACTTGAGCTTAAGCATTTTGAGTAGTTGTCAACAGATCCACTTGAACCCGAACTCAATAAATTATCAGGGTCAATTTTCCTTGATAACGGACCAAGAACCTAAGTCCAGAACGTTACACCCTCATTGATAGATGTGCAAACTAAAACAAAAGGGCTATACACAGGTATTGTTATAAATTGTCATATCTGATTTTATCCACAGCCAGATCAGATCATGTTACAATAACCTATTAAATATATGTCTTGATAGTTATGGCATTATCATTTTACAACCAAAAGAAAGATCGTGGTCCCATTAAAGATAAAAAGTTTAAATTCCCATTGCAACTTCTACCTGTAAGGGCCTTTTAGTTATAAACGTCAAATCTATATCTATACTAAAACGGGCTGTGTTTCCAGAAACCGGTTTGACTAGGGATGAGCATGGGCCGGGCCCAGGCCCATTTATGTTTGTGGGCTGAGGGTCGGGTCTAGGCCCACTAAATTTTTTTCAAAGCCGAGGCCTAAGCCCAACCCAATTATTATGGGTCAGGCATGGGTCGGGCCGGCCCATAATGTCTCAAAAATCAATGAGTCTAGACTTGGTGGGCCCATAAACTTGGCACACCCTCATTTGGTTATTTTGATTGTAATATCGTTATTAAGTATTTATTAATCATTTAGGTCTTTATTATTTAATTATCCTACTATTTTGCACGGATTTGGTCATATCTATGATTCTACAGTATCTAATGAAAAGAGTTTCATATAGATATTATAGAAAGATGTGCAAATAATAGTAAACAAATAGATTGAAAATGTACCTCAAGTGGATTAATCTGTCGACATCGTCAACTCCCTCATTAAATCTTGATGAATATATCAAAGTGAGAGATCAAAGTCTAGACACATATGGGCTCTATGCGGTTCATGCTATCGGGCCTAATGGGCCTAATTTTGGGCTTCTGTGCTGGTCGGGCTATCGGGCCTAATGGGCTGAGCCGGGCTAAACCCGAGCCCAGCCCAATTATTAAATGGACCTACATCTTTGACCCAAGCTCGGCCCATAAATAATTCGGGTTCAGGCTGGGTCGGGCTATGCGGGTTGGGCTTCGGGCCGGGCTGGTGGGCCGGCCCAGCCCAATACTCATCCCTAGGTTTGACGTTACACATGCCCATCGGCCCATATAATAACTATTATTTCTTATACTCTCTCTCCTCTATGGATTTATCTTCTCATCTTCGTACTCTCTATAACTAGGGAGCATACTCGCGCTTCGCGGTGGATCAGATGGCAACAAATAATTTTAATAATACTATAAAGTTTAATGATAAATAAATTTAAGATTTTTTATCACTTGTGCCCTTCCGAGATATCGCAATATCACTTATGCCCCTATCTTTTTGGTAATATTAGTTGTGTCTCTCACTTCTTTCTCCGTCATCAGTTGTGCCCTTCCGTCAGATTGACCGTCAAAAAATTAAAAAAACCATAGTTTACTCAAATCATGGTGTGGTTAAGAGGGGTATTATGGTCAGATAAAATCAAATGAGGAGGAGGGTTGGGGAGGAGGTGCGAGGCTGCGGAGGAGGTGCGGGCTGGCGGTGGGGGCCGGGGGAGGTGCGTGGTTGCGGGAGGAGGTCGGCTTCATGACGTTATCGAGGGGTTGGTGCTGGTTGCGCGGTTGCGCGATCAGTGGAGAGCTGGCGTCGGCGGAACGCGGTAAATGACGGAGCTTGATCAACGGGCACACGATGGAGGTCTGTGTTTCAACTCCCTCACATGAAGATGGAGGTGCTCGTGGTTGAAATGTGCAATGGCGGACGTGGAGCGGAGCACACGGTGGGTGCTGCATGATGAAAGTGATTCTCCAAGGGATGGTGGTGATCCTCCCGCAGCAAGGCAGAGGTTCAGTGGAGTTGATGGGAGCCGGGTGGTGCACATGCGCGCAGGCGGCGCGGGCGCGATGCGGAGCAGGGGAGGGGGTGGTGCAGGGCAGGGGGAGGGGGAGCAGGAGGCAGCGCGTGCGGGGGAGGGGGAGGGGGCGGTGCGGGGCAGGGGGGAGGGGGAGCAGGGGGTGGCGCGTGCGGGGGAGGGGGAGGGGGCGGTGCGGGGCAGGGGGAGGGGAGCAGGGGGTAGCGCTGCGGGGGAGGGGTAGAGGGAGGGGCGGTGCGGGGCAGGGGGAGGGGGAGCACGGGGCGGCGCGCGCGGGGGAGGGGGCGGTGCAGGGCAGGGGGAGGGGGAGCAGGGGCGGCGCGTGCGGGGGAGGGGGAGGGGGTGGTGAGGGGCAGAGGGGAGGGGGAGCAGGGGGCAGTGCGAGCGGGGGAGGGGGAGGGGGAGGGGCGGTTCAGGGCAGGGGGGAGGGGGAGTAGGGGCGGTGCGTGCGGGGGAGGGGGAAGGGGCGGTGCAGGGCAGAGGGAGGGGGAGCAGGGGCGATGCGTGCGGGGGAGGGGGCGGTGCGGGGCGACCTGAGCGCGGAGGATCGGGCCTCTGGGCGAGTGGTGACCTGGGCGTGGCCGGGAAGAAGCACGACCTACGCCTACGCATTAGGAGCGGCTGGGGTGGAGGAAGAGTGCAGGTCGGGGTTAGGGAAGAGTTCCGGGCGGAGAGGGAGGAGGAGGAGGTTGGAGGAGGAGGAAGAGGATGGGGGAAGAGGAGGAAGAAGAAGAGGATGAGGAAGAGGGTGTCAAAATAACCACTAAACCTTTTTTTTAAAATTAATTCTGCTTATGTCCTCAAAGTGAACGTCTGTTTGCACTGTGGATGGACGGCAACTAACCCAAGGGGTACAACTGAAAAACGGCAGGAAGTGAGGGGCACAGTTGATATTACCAAAAACATTGGGGTATAACTGATAATGCGATATCTCAGAGGGGCACAAGTGATAAAAACCCTAAATTTAATAATACAATTAGTAAGAATGTATGCTATAGATGTTGATTTTTAAAATATAACTGTATTGAACTCATATGTATAGTTTAAGTAAAATTTTGAACTCATATGTATAATTTAAGTAAATTTTAAGGAAAAAAACAATGATTTGCAAAATTGTTAGAAAGAAAGTAACTAAAAATAATAATTTTTTATAAGAAAAAAATCATATAACTTGTATATTTATAAACTATTATGTTAACGTATTTGTATAGATTAAGAATATTGAATAGATTTTATTTAAAAATTAATGGATTAATTTATTATTTAAATTTATACGTTTATTGACATTATTATTATAAAAATATTCATTCACTATTTCTTGATATATTTTATATATTCGATATTATTTTTAATTAAGTTATTATTTATACAATAATTAATCGATATATGATTGCCAAAATATACTTTATTAATCCATAGACCTGCCTATGTGCCTTCTCAAGGAAAAAATGAAATTTGAATAAATTACTAAGTTTATAAAAAAATTGTAACTTTATATGAAGTATAAAATTTTTTATTTAATAAATATAACATGTATGTATATATAAATATTAATATAATAAATATAAAAGAAAAATATGATATTTATAATTTAAAAGTAATTCCATTTAATATAAAGAATCTACTACTAAAAAATTATTATATATGAATGACGTCAAGAATAGTTTTAAAAAATTACAATTATTTTTTCCAAAGTAGTAGGTTTAAAAGAAAATTAGCAGTTTTAAAATTTTTCTAATATATACATATAATTTCAAATTTTATAAAAGATATAAAGAATATATGATTTTACCTTTATTTAATTAATATTATAGAGAGAGAAAAGGAGGAAGAGAGAAAATGAAGAGAGATAGTGAGTGGAGAGGGAGAGAATATGAAGAGAAAGAGAGAAATGAGTGTGGAGAGAGAGGGAGGTTTGAGAGAGAGAGAGAGAGAAGAGAGTGGAAAGGGAGAGAATATAAAGATTATACTTGGTCCATACAATTCCACGCAATGTCTTCCCCTTTATAAGTGTTCTTCCCGCAATCTCTCTCACACGTTGATTTCCTCTCAAACAAACACCCCTCTCTCTAAATTAACTTTCTCAATGCATCCCTCCTATAAATGTAAAACAGAATCATGCTTCCCATCTCTCGCTCTATATTAGTTTTCATCTCAACGCATATCTCTCCCATAAATATAGGAAATTATGTTCCTCTCTCCAAAAATACTAGATGTATTCCCTTCTTTCTCTTATCTCCTATTGATGTTTTGTTTTATTTATTCCTCTTTTGAAAACACTCTCCTCCAATTATTTGAAATTTCAATGATGATAAAATCAGTTTATAAATTCATTAGTGTAATGTACATGTTATTCTTATGAAATGATTAATTTTATATGTTTATTCGTATTCACTCATTGCCTTTCTCATCTAATCCCGTTAACATATGGTCATATTCACATTCGATATCCTCAATTTCAACACCACACTTTTTAATACCTGCAAGCAAGACATTATAGTTGTCATCATAGTTAGAAATGATTAAAGATAATTTTGGAGAACACCAGTGGGAGATTAAGAGATAATATATTTATCAAGAGAAAGATAGACGATTTTCTTCTTGCATTTATGGTAGAGAGATGTAAGGAGATAAGAGGATAAATTCACGGAGAGAGAGAGAGTCGTAAGAACAACATTTATTGCGTAATGATCAGTATTTGGGTAATGCCCGACCAATTTCTAAGGACTAAGGAGGCATTGTATATATCCATCAATATTAATGGCATTCGTTGGTAAGCTTCTTTTTCCGAGAATGAAATAGTAGTCAGTTTTTAATATCTTTTGTAAAATTTGATTATTTATGTTTGTTGATGTTATCTAAACTCTTTCTTTCTAATTTTAAAATTATAATATTTTCTTTTCAACATGAAATGTACATTAAAAACCACTTTCTATAAATTGATTCTTATATATTTATTCCATCGATAAATATAAAAATTAATACAAATTTCACAAAATTCAAAAATACATAAGTCCGCTCATTCTTCTAATATGGGCAATCTATTTGTTTTAAATAAAGATTGAATCAACTGTTTATAACAATAAAAAACCGTGAAGATTAGGTGCTTAAAAATTCATCATTTTAAATAAAAAATTATGTTAAAATATCAATATTGTGCAATGCATGTTTAGATGTTTCATCACATCCCATCTTATATTTCCATGAATAATAAATAAAGCTATAAGATATATCATCATTGTCATCAGTACAATGTAATTGAATCCTTATAGTAGATCTATTGATTAATCTTAGGAATATTGTATAATGTTTGTCATTTCTATAAGGAACAACGTAATTCTTTTATCAACTATTGTTATAAAAGTCTATTTCATATATTAAAATTATGATTATTTTAAGTTATTGGTATTTATAAAGGAACCGACATTGGAAATAGAAGAGATGACAAAAAAATCAGTCAATCCAAAATAACCTCTCCGTACATTGAAAATAATATAATTAAATAGTATTTATCATCAATTTCTTTAAGATGTACTAATTATATTGTAATAACGACAACAACAATTATAATTGACATATAGCTACTCGGATATTATTCCTCAAGAAATTGAATTACATAGATCATATTTATAAGGTCAGTTTGTCATTTTCATGTTAGAAAATAATATCTGCAAAGAAATATAATGCGGAAAATCGGATCTCAAGTATTACATTTTCATATAACTTTGTTTGATTACAATGCATCGAGAATTAAAAATTATCTTTCAAAGAAATGATCATGTAATTCCAATTTATGTCAGGACACCAACTCCTTATGGTTATAATATATAATTTAACAAAAAAGTAATGCGAGAAATATGCACACTATCTGTATGTCACAATATTGAGAACATGTGTTTACAATAGATTATATATTTCTTACATATATAAATATACCTATATTGAGAACATCATTTAAATGATACATAATACGATTCATACGATACTTATGACATTTTACATGTACAATGTGATATGCTCTATTTTTAATTATATCTTTTTTCAATCAATATGTACACATGTGTATATAGATGTTTTTTAAAAGATCAACATACATATAGTTCACATGTTATATAATTAAAAATAGTTATGTCTATAAACAAAGTTATATTGCCAAATGCAATGAGTCGAATAAGGATATTTGTGTTATATTATCCAGTGATTCTAGATAGTAGTTTGGAATTTATTATTGCATTATATTATGCTTCAGAGTGGAATATTTATTATATAACTATTATATAATAGTAGGTTCAAAATGATAACTAATGAAAAATAACTTTAAATTACATTATTATTTTATCAAAATGCTTTTTTATAGTAGCTATCACCCACTAAGTAATATTCATATACAAGGACAGATTTTCAAAATTAAAAATATGAAAAGTTATAATAATTGATAAATAGATTATTTAAATAATATATATATATTCATTTCTATAATAAAAAATGTGTAGAATTTTACGCCATCAATCAATTACAACGTTCCTATATTTATATTCCCAACTTTTTATTATATTAATAATTTAACAAGTTTTAAGATATCTAACTATCAAGTATTCAGCTATAGTTTGGCTCATTTTTTTAATGCACAAGATAGATATGATTTAGTGAAATCAAGTTTGTTTTAAATAGAGGTAATCAATTTCAAAAAATCACAAAAGTATTTAAAATCAGTAATACCAATTCGATAAATGTGCATATCGATATAACCATTGAAAATATACTAGAAAATCATATCTTTTTTTAAATAATGCAAATAATGTGACACATGAAAAAATAAAGATAATAAAAATTATATTAGAAGGTTATCAAGTTTTATCTTGCAGATGATTCTACATTACTGGTGTTCCCTTATTTGAAACTGCAAAAAAGAGAACCACCTTTCAGAAAGTGATTGCATTACATCAACAAATAAATTATCACGAAAAAAATGTAATTTGTGAACACACTTCGACCACATATGGGGAGTTTTTAATGCGATCACCCCAAGACTTCTCCAAGATTTTCTGCATTGTCAACAATTTCTTCCGGACGACAAAAGAGGATAGAGTGATAGGAAGATGGGAGCTGGGTTTAAACAGATTAAATTTAGTTTGCTTTAACCATCAACAGGTCCCTATGCAATAATTTTAAGAATAGAGTTAATTAAAGTTACAGCAATTACTATGAACATCTCACTGTGAATTATAAACATGACTATAATAATAACCCCCATAGTATGTATAAACAGCCGGAGAGAAAAAAATATCTTGCTATAATTACCACCTTTCTTTTGTTATCAAATTTCTACTCTTAAAGATACAACGGAAAGGGAAAGCATTGGCTCATTTACCAAAGGAATGATTTATTGATTTTCCACTCTTAAAGATACACTGGAAATTATGGATATACAAACAAGTTTGACACAACCAAGAAAATAATTTTAAATATCAAATGAAGACAACATATAATGTTAACGTCTTAACGCTTATGTATAATAATGCTACATGATATACAAATACACAATGTAATAAACACAAGTTTGATTGCATATTAATTGATATTTTATGCGCAGAAAACTAATTTTTAAAGTTTGTATTTTAGGCCACTTACTCAAAAACTTTGCAGTTATGGCAAGAAGAGCCATTCTCTATATCTTAATTTTCATGTTGACTATTTGTTATGCATTTCATCTATTCTCATTTACATGCAGACCAATGAGGCAACGTCCTTTCTACGTCGAATTATTAGTCTCACCCAACTAACTGTATTGAATTGTATGACCCCTATCATCGGTTCTTCTTATGTTGTTCCACCTAACTACAACCCTCCTGTTTTAAAAATGAATTCTTCATGGGTTACATGTAACGAATGTATGCACGGACTCAACTCCATTTATAAATTCGACGAAAGTGTTGAAAAATACACATTTTCTACTATAGGATATAGAACACTTTATATATTATGAATACAACCATTCAAATTTTCATCTTAAAATGCTCCACATCCCCATCATATATCCATGCACACAAAAGTTTTATCATGTATTTGTTCACATGATCCACCGTGAAATACTACCATGGTATACTCATTTACATTTCATGAAATTGCTCCTGTTTTTTAAAAAGGAAAGGTCGTTGCCATCTTCACATGATTGACCATGAAATACTATCATGGTATACTCATTTTACATTCATCAAATTGCTCCTATTTTTTAAAATTTCAAGCTGATATTTTTTCATTTAAATTGCATGACAGTTGAGCATGTATTGTGCTTTAGTATATTTACAAAGATTTTATATAGACTTAGATATTCCTGAAGTCAGTAGCATTCGTCGAAGGTATAACTTACATATATAATGTAGTTCCTCTTATATTATCTAATTTTGAAATAGTTCTCGGATTTTTCCAAAATCATATTATCCCAAATATTTCAGAGTTGAAACACAATCTGCACCATCATCATCATCTGAAAGAGGTCACCTGAAAGCAGTTCGAACGGTTTACAGTAACATACGTGAGATTCCTATATTTCCGCATGCTTATTATATTAACGTTAAAAATTTCATGTGACGAACATATTGATGTCAACAGATTTCTACATCGGAAGGATTGTTTTTACGTGTTTGTTATTATCTTCCTTTATTTTGTAAAAATAAATCTTGAATTTCATATATGTAAAAATTATTTTATTATGTTTTTCAAGCATATTTTTTGTATTTTCTTTTTTATTAAGTTAGATTTCTACAAGCAATTTCAGAATGCACGTTAACTTTCTGCTTCATAAGTTTCTCTGTTGTCGGTTGATCCCGCCGCTAAGCGCGGACATGCTCCCTAGTATATTGTAAATCTGAGAGAAATATGAAAGCCATAAGGAAATGTGTGACTACTTGTCTATAACCCATGGGACCAACAGCAACTCCAAATTAGATTCATACATCCAAACAACCACCAACACTGAGCCATGAAATAATTCTAAATTTCTTATATTAGCGTATCGGTTCCTACACAAGGACGACAGAAGGATAGAAAAAAAGACATACAACAATAAAACAAGTTAGAAATATCAGCTTCAATCCCATAGGAGGGTGCCCCTCTATGGGTCTGTTTGGTTGCCGGGTTGGCGTGAGTTGGGGTAACCTGATGTGAATAGTAGCTATTTGGGATGGTTATGAGGGTTGGAAAGGGTTGGAATAAAGAATGTGATGTGATGTCACTATGATTGCGCGAGATCGAATAGCCCCTCGACTTGAACCGGCTCATGTGCATACATTTCCCTGACAATTTTTGCGCTTCACATGTGAACATCTCTCGCCCCCAAACATGATTTGACAAACAAATCGGAAAAACAACCCATAGGAATTGAAAATTGCAGATAAGGACAGCAAGAAAGGAGGTCGATACCTCGAAATCACGAGAAACGAGCTCCCCGCAGCGAGCTTTACGCATGGACACGTTCGACTTGGTGATCGGCGACTCCAACAACGATCCAGCGATGGCACAACGGCACTTGGGTGGAGCTCCGACGCATCTAGGGTTGGAGATAGGTTTTGGGTCGACCAAATCCAAGCTCTAGCCTATAAATGCGGGTTTGGTTAACCGGATCAGGATTCGGATCCGGCTCGCTTATGTGTTCGTTTACCGACATGCGACCTTAAAACGACCATATCTCCCTCGTCTAATGTCTGATTTAGATGTTCTTGATACCGTTGGAAAGGCCTCGACGAGTACTACACAATAGGATATTCATTTGTTAAATTTAGACATTTGATCGGATCTGAAGTCCAAAAAGAAGTGAACGAAAATGTATGAGAGTCTGATCAAAAATCATATCCTAAACCGTATCAAGACTGAATTTTTATGAACATCCTATATCCATACAATATCTTGTATTTTAACATATTTATATGTGTTAGGATCTCACGTGTACTTCCCTTGTTGTGGGTTCTTTGTAAACCCTTCGTTTGGTTGCAGGGTTGGGCAGGGTTGGGTTGGGTTGGGCTAGGTGAATAGTAAACTATGAGGAGGGGGTACCCCTGTGAATAGTACCACAACCCAACCAAACGCTGTCCAACCCTGCTACCAAACGAACCCTTAGTTGGATTCTCATGTCAATATCTTTTTAATGGTTGAATGAAAGTTCTCTCTTAAAGATTACTCAAACAAAAAGAACAACAACTTCCCTCACATGCTCCCAACCACGTGGGGGCAATTTGCAGTGAAGATCCGGTACTTTCCCTAATCACGCCAAAGCACGTGCTCATCTACGCTACACATGGTGCACTGATGAATCCACATTTCATCATCTTTATTTTATCATTTTGGCCTCAAAAACCCTAGCAAATACGTGTAAATAGCATTAAATCTAGCATCTTAGCATTCATGCATGTGCATGTAAATAGTGTATGAAATACTGTAATTAAAGCCAAAATTATAGAATAAATAAAAGAAAAGAAAAAGAATAAAATATTGTAAATATTTTATGACCCAAAACCTCGAGACCTAGGCATCTTGATGAATAGGTCGACAAGGAAGAAAGTATGGCGAGATAAGGGTCAAAATACAACAAAATTACCTATTCTTTTTAATCCATTCTTTATTCATTTTGGGACCTATTTTTGGTTCCACTTTTTATACATCAAATAAAGAAACTTTGTACATGAAAGTTGTAGATAATTAAATAAAGAAAAATACAAAATTGATTTCATTCAAAAATAATGTACAGATAAAAAGTTATGGTCTGAATAAAAATCCAGAATCCCAACTTCCCAGACTTGTATCTCACAGATATCAACGCCAAATGCAGCAAACTCACCTTTAATTTTATATAACTAAAAATAAGCTATTTAATGGTGGTGGTTTCGCATTTGGCGGAGCTACAGTTTGAAAGTTGAGTTTTGGACCCTCGTTGTATACTTGTACAGATTAAAATATTCAATTTATTATTTATTCATTATTTTTGTATTTTTATATTTTTATAATTTTGTAATTAATATTTATAATTCATATGTACATTAAAATCAGAAGAAAAACCCAAATAAAAATAAAAATAAAAATAGCTATATCTAATACATAGGTATCATACCTATATACATACATGTATAAACTATACTTTTTTATTAAATATATAAAAGATATCAGAAAAATAAAATTAAAATATATTTATGTGTATAAAAGTATTTTATAATTTTATAAAATAATAAACAAAATAAATAAAATTAAATATACTAAATAAAAATAATAAAATATATAGGTAATATACCTATAAGGGGTATAAAGGGAACTTGTAAAAATATACCTCATAAAAATAATTAAAAATCAGAATAAAATACTTTATAAATAAATAAACATTTTCTATTTAATAACCTAAATAAAACAATAACATTTACTATTTTAAAATGAATTTAGAAATCATTTTTTTAGGATTTTCCTTGTTGATCCACGTGGACCAACCAGGGGGCTTGGACTGTTGACCGAGGTCAACGGTCTGACCCTCATCCTGTAGCTTGTCAGAAGTAGGTTTTTGACCATCTTCACCCTTTTTTCGAGGACAACCCTTTCACCATCTTATGATCGACCCTTCTTGACTTTTATTGCTCTTCTATCAAGGATAGACGCCCAGATGTTTGCCTGGGCTGTCGTGCATCGAAGCTCCCGTTGTGCCTCGTTCTAGGAGACTCATCCGTCAACACTACAAAACCAAACCTTGACTTCCATTTGAATTTGAACCCCATTCTTAGTCCCTTCGTCCCCATTTGACTCGCTTTGGCTGCTTGGAGGTGACAGCTCCAGTTTGGTCGCTTCCAGGTGGTGGCTCGAAGAGGATCTGGGCGTTCCACCACCTCCAGCGACACCCCACCGTCGAGGTACTTTCAACCCCGGGCCCTGGCCCTTGAGGTGTTTATCCCTCGTCTTTTTCGTTCCCTTTTTATTCATTGTAATCCTAGGATCTCGTAGCCATCCTTAATCATCACGTTCATCGATCAAATCGCTTTATCTCACCCTCATCGGAGCGCATCTCCGGCCACGTCCTTCACTTCATTTCCGCCACTCGCACACCCCCGTGGGGTCGAGGCAACTTGCCCTCGACTCCTTCACATCATTTTCCTTGCAGGTTCGAAGCAGCTCGTGCTTCTGGGAGCAATTTTACCCCCTGCCGGAGGTACTTGGAGGTCCTAAGCTATGATGCCGTCGTAGGCGAGGTGCAAAGCCCCTCCGGCCGTTCTAAGGCTTCCCACACCTGGAGCAGACTGCAGGAGTCGTCTCAGCCCATTTTGGAGCTCCACACGCCGCGGAGGAGTCGCTTGGAGGCCGGGGAAGTTTGCCCAACGCAGTGTTCTTCCCCGTTCGTCGTCGTCCTCCTTCTGTCGTTCGATCAAGGGCGTTTTTGGAGGCGAGCAGATATCGTCGGATTACGAGCACCCGCGGCCGTCCGTTCTTCGTAGATCTTATAATCTTGGCCGCAGGATCGTGAACCGCCATCGCGCGCCAGAAGCACGACACGTGGATAAGTGGCCCACGCCACGCCGTCCGATCCGCGCCTTGGGGTGTTTTGTGTTTTTAACCTTGGGCATTTTTTATTTTATATTAAAGACTTAAACATTCATTTGCCCTCCATTTATTTCTGTAACATTTGCATTACACTCCCCTGAGGTCTTGGGTTATTACAAGTGGGTCCTCGCCAGGTGCGTGCAAGGCACGCGCGCCCTGGCAATTTTGCAGTAGGGCCCTTGTTAGTTTGGGTATTTTTGCTTGATCCAGGAAATTTTTAAATACGTTATATATTTCTGGAATTATTGCATCTGAGCCCTAAAATTTTTGTAAATTACGTTGGTGCCCCTGCCAGGTGCGTGTGCATGTCACGTGCACCTTGGGCTTTTTACACCGAAACCCCTCGTGGGTCTGGTCATTTGCATTTGGTCCTTAAACTATTTATTTCACTATATAACTTTTGTGAAAATTGCAAGTGTGCCCTCCAACTTTTGGATATTTAAAAATAGGTCCCTGTCAGTCCTTTTATTTTTTTTCTTGCTTTCTATATTTATTTGGAGCATCATTTTAATTCGAAAAATTCCCAAAAATTTAACTTAAGCTCCTGTATGCTTGCACTTTCATGCCATATTTTTGCATTGCATTTTTATTGCATTTTTATATTTATTAAAAATCAAAAACATGCATTTTAGCTACTGTTTGCATTAGGAAATACCAAAAAATATTAAAAAACCTTGAAAAAATCAAAAAAAATTACCTATTGTCTATTTTAGTGTATTCTAGTGTCAGTCCAAAAATCGCTAAAAATTTCAAAACCAAAACCTTAAAAATTAGAAAACACTTAAAAACTTCAAAAAAATCTAAAAAATCGTAGAAAAATAAAAAAAAAAGAAACTTAGGTTCTGTAGATTCCCTAATTTATTCTCGTTATTTTAAAATTAATTTGGGAAAATTTTGATACTGATTGATATTTTTCATTCCCATTTTAATTTTGGCCAACAGTTTATTCACTGTTTTCTTTTATTTTGCCTTTTAAAAATACAAAAAATATTTTGAAAAATCCCCAAAAATAAAAAAAACAGTAAAAAATTATAAAAAGAGCAAAAATATTTTACTTCTTAATTTTTGACTATTTTTCCCTATTTTTATAAATAGCCTGGCACCTCTTTTCTTATATTGTATATATATTACAATATTGAAAAAAATAAAAAATGTAAAAAAATATAAAATCAGAAAATTAAAAATCAAAATACAAAATTAAATATTAAAATAAAAAATTAAAAAAAATTAAAACCCACAAAAACATTTGCATATTGTAGACAACACATCACATTCACACACATACACACTTGCATAGATCTATCCTGCCTTGCTCCCTGTGTTCGAACTCTCTACGTACTTGCATCTATACATCTTTTATGTAGAGTTAAAAATAAATTTGACTCCACATTTGTTTGTCACTGTTTGATATTTGATTGTGGGTTCTTGTTAATTAAATACGGGATTTTGAGCGGTCAATACACCGACTGCAGTTTCGCCTTGTGAAACCGTACGACCCTCGAATTTCGTATTTATCATGCACCTCGAATAATTGCAAGAGCAATCCTCTGTTCTCCGGTAATTAAAGAAGTGTCATTCGGCACCTTTTTGTGAATTCAATTTTATCTCAAGTTGTTGCACTTAGCCCCTTGTAATTGAGCTTGAATTTGGACTCTATTTTTTATAATTTGAAAGTCCAAAAATTAGTTTATTGATAAAAAATTAATTCTCTATCGGTTGAAATTCGGATTATATTTTTGTGATATTCTAATGATTTATTAAAATATTTGAGAATGTAATTCAGTGTTATTTTATCGGTTTGGATTCTAAAAATCATATACTCACCTGGTAGTTTACAAATTCCAAAAAAAATCAAAACTTGTATGTCTCATTCCGCTCTAATTCGTGACCAAATTTTAACTTAAATGATGCTCTAAATATATTATAGAGTGATTTAGGCTTTTGATTTTATTTAAGCCAACACTACACATTTTCCAAAATTCAAGCTAAGATAAATTCTTTTATTAAAATCTATACTTGAGAAATTTTTGTTTGCATTAATTTGATATTGTGGATTACTAAAATTTAATTACCAAAAATCTGCATTTTTCTGTTAAAAATTCATTAAAAATCGAATTTTGTATGAAAAAACAAACAAAAATCTTAAAAGTTTGTTGATTTTCCATGCATGCATTTTAATATTTAAAAATACAAAAAATATGTTTTTCCACTCAACGTTGAATTGGTTTCTAGAAAAAAATTTGTTTGGTTAAAATAGATTTAAACTGAATTAAAATTATTTGAACTAATTTGTGCTAAATTTTTGAAGAATCAAGTTCATTTGCATGTGCATCATCATTCGCATTTCTTTTACTTAGAAAAGAATACAAAAAAACCGATACTCTTATGAAAATTGTGGATTAGTTTGATTGAATTGAACTTGGCCCACTTTGCTTACTTGCGTCGGTCATAGGGCTTGCCCGGATTAAATAAACAGAACTTCACATGACTTGATTTGATTATTCATTTGATTCTTGTGCGGTTTATTTTTTGTTGATCATCGATTGCCAACAAGAGATAATTAACATAAGATAATCATTAGATTATCATATATTGATATGAAATTTACGATAGCGCCCTTCCGTCAATGTAATACAGGGTATCATGTGTGACTATCGAAGGGCACTACTGATAGTTTTGTAAGAATATGGAAACACAAGTGTAACAAGAAAAAGGCAGGAGCATATGTGTTATTAGAATAACTAAAAATGACGCACGTATAACAATCCCTATTATACATACGTAGATAGATATATGTATATGTGTACATACGTGCATGTGTGAAATATTTGAGAATTTTGTACTTATACCTTTTTGAATCCTTTCCAATAACGGTTATGCCCCTAACTATTATGTAACTATATGTTAGACATGTGAGTCTAGAACGAATCACTTATAAAAAAATATTATTATAATTATTTAATATATAAAAAAGTTATTGATTTCACTTCTTATCTAAGAGTAATGAATACATGCACTTATAAGATTCTTAATACAATTAGGGCCCGTTCGGTTCGGGAATAAGCAGGAATAAGGATGGGGAATAAGGAGAATAAGGGTATATTCTTTGTTCGGCTAGAGGATAGGAATAAGGAGAATAAGGTGAAATAAAGGTAGGTGAGGTGGGATAAAGATACGAATAAGAGTGAAATAAGATGGAATAATGGGGAATAGTCGTACCACTGGGAACCGTATCGAGAGGAGAATTGGCCCCTTATTCCAGGGCTTATTCTCCTACCAAACAGACCCTTAGGGTTATGTAGTTAGGCCATTTTGATAACCATACAGTTGTTGATCTAATGGATCATAAAGGCTAGTGCTGAGATGATATCTAAAGAATAAGATTGAGGACTCAACTGGCACTATCAAATGATTATTGAGAAAGGATCTCCGAACTGAGAGCAAGATGGCAATCCTTACTCCAAAGGATGATATCCGATCGGCCTCTTGATACCACTCCCCTACATAGGAATAGAGATTCGAAGGTATCGATGAGTTAAGTCAAAGAATTGACTTAAAGATATCGAGATATCAAAGACCTATGTCGTATACTGTTATGATACAAGCACGCATCCTTTACCGAAGACAGTTGTATTACTATATGTCTAAGTATGTACATTAGGTAGACCACTAGGTTGATAACCTAATCAAGATTTATAAACCAGCGAGCTCGTGTGCATACAAGGATATATAAAAATATGATCTCTTAAATGGATTATACAGGTTCACTACTGAATTGGAAGACATGAGCTCACTCATAAGATATTGGGATCAATCAAATTCTATCAATGATCGTCTTGCTTTGGAAGCATGATATGATGTGTATTTATGATATATGCTTTTGGGAGCATATGATCGATACCAACTCCTAATAATCAAATGGGAAACTTGACGATAAAATCCTGAAGAAGACAAATCAAATAAGATCATAGCTTCAGGTGTATTCAAGGTCTTCTAATTTGCAAGATATACGAACAGTGGGAATACTCAAGGGTGATGTGATCTTAAACGATTGTATAGCCATGACACATTCATTTTGAAGGAGTGATGAAACATGTTTGGATTTTACTGACTCCACTCAGTAGACCAGTTATCTAATCTTGGTCCAAATGTCGGACATTGATCTGAGTGTGATTTAGATGCAATGAGAAGATTGGATATTATGTCTGACTTGATCAGACATCTCTCAGAGGTATTTTAGATCTTGATATGAGATTGGATCTCACTATCCAAGTCACTATATATGAAATATACGGTCGTCCTATCCTCATCTCCAAGTATCCGCCGAGAAAGCACGCTATTCTAGAAAGAATTCAAGAATTATTCCATTGAAGACAATGTTTTAGAATTGTAAAATTAAGAGAAAAATAATAATTAAATTAGATTTTTATTATCATGAGTAATATGGATATGAGGCACATTATTTAGACATGGGTACATAGACATCTTAAATCATTAAATTAGATTTAATTATCATAAATGAAAATAATATGGATATTACTATCCACAATAATTATTGATAACGTGGATATGATACATAATATCACAGAGCAAATTAATTGTGAATTTGATTCACAATCTAAATATTAAGGTGAATTGGATACATTGAGCAATTAAATGTAAATATGATTTACATTTAGTATTGGATGTATGAATGTGATTCATAAATGTCAATGATCTATTTACAATTATCGTAAATAATATGCAAATTATTTAGTGTTATTTTATTGATAAAATAATTCTATGAATAAATGTTTAATATAATGAGATTACAAAAGGATATTGGAGAGAGAAAGTCTCTCTCCAATTTCATGGTGATTGTCATCCACAAATGTGGAAGGAGGCTTTTTCCATTCCACGTTTTTGGAATAAACTTTCTCATTTCCTCTTTATTCATGAGAAAAGATTTATTTTGAGATTAAATTTTGGAGCGTGAATTGATAATTAATGTATCAGTTATAATCCTATCGTACTCAGAGCACAAGTATAATCTTTAAAGATTATATGTAATCTCAACCGTTGATTATTATTAGCAGTGCATCTCCACTGACCATTATGCTAAAAAGAGATGCTAACTTCTACTCTCTTAGTTCATGCAATTGTTCCAACAACAAATCTCTCTCACCACATGTTAACCCTCTCTCCCTCTCCAACCCTTGTGGTCGTCCACATAGGATTTGTGGATATTGTGATCATCGTCGTGTTGTCGTCGTGCTGCCGGATTGATTGCTTGGGGATCTTCATCTTCTTCGACGTCTCGTGCTCATGAAGAAGATGTCATATTTCGTAAGACAAAATTAGGAGATTCCTCGCTCGAATCGTCATCTTGTATTGTGGAAATCGCGCGCCTCATCCACATGCCCGCAAGTACTCTCTCTTCGGATCAGGCTTGAGACAGGAGGTTTCTTCCTTTAGAGGCTTCGAGATCACGTTCATGCTTCAAATTCAAGAGGTAACCCATATACTCGTGTGATTATGATGAGATGGTTTGGTAATTGTTCCCACACCATGTGATTTCTTTCATTTTTTTTGAAATTCAGTTGCATCATCGACTAATATGACTTATCGACCTAGATCGGATATGATTCGATCTCCACGCTTCTGTGATGCGCAAGACATAAGCTCTCGTAGTCACTACTCTCATGCCTCTTTATTCTTACAAAATTGGCATATTGCCCTTACTTTATTCTTGCAATTGTGTTCTTCTTAGATTTTGTAATATCAATTATGTTCATCCCTTAACATAGGCCATTTGAATTAGTTTCCATTCATTTCCTTCCCAAACGGACGTTATCTCAGTGTTACAAGTGTAATTGGAAGATTTTACTAAATCAAGTATAAATCATGATTTAATTTATCTGTTAATGGTAAAACTAATCTGAATGGCAGAATCGTTAATTGCCCAAAAAGATCGGGGCACAATTGATATCGCAAAAAAGAAAGATGAATAACTGATATTGCAGAATCTAAGGAACGTAAATGTAAAAAAGGACCTATTTTTTATGAGACACTTTACCAAAAACTTGAATAATCAAATATTTCGTAAAGTAACTATGAACAACCCATCCTATGCTTAAAGTGTCGGTGGCGGATAAGGTGGACTATCACGTGGATAATACTAATTATTAATTGAGATTTTGACGTATGTAACCTTCCGAGGTTTTGCGGTTAGACTTACCTACCTAATTTTTCTGCAATAACACTTCTGCTTCTAGATCTTTGTAAAACTCAAAGTATTGCTCCTCCTTAACGTAATATAAGGGACATAAATGTAATAATGGAAGGTACTACTGCGAATTTTGTAAGAATATGGGAATCCAAGTGTAATTGCAGAAAAGGTAGAGACATAAGTATGACTGTGAAAAATCCCTAGTTAATTTGATCAAATCTATCCATATCCATTTCGATAGCATGCTACTATTTCATGATTTTATTATTTATCTATATAAGTAAAAGTATTTGAAACTTAATAATCAAACACGAATACAACAAAGTAGTATTTCGGTCTTTTCACAGAACAAAATAGGGTGAATTATACAATAAGATCCTCCAATTTGGTGTCAATTACGAAGGAGGTCTGATAAAAAAAGCCACATTTTTTCGAAATGGGAAACTCTTTCCATTATTTCGTGTTGCGGAATACAATGAGCGAGGAATGGTCTGGTTGGATCATTCACCATTTTCATCGTTACATAAAAAGTATGTTGCAAGCTTATGGGCTATGGAAACCACATTTTTTTGTGGCGAAAACAACTTTGACTGTGATGGACTTGCACAGTTCATCAATGGAGGTTTCCAACAATCTTTCGATCGACCAAGAGGAGGATGAGCATGATTAACCATGTTCACTATGAATATGGTCATTCAGTCCGAGTGGAATGTAATGATCTTGCCATGGAAGCGGGACATGACGTTGATTGTTGATTTGATGGCCAAGATGTCTACCTCCTCGAGGTTGTGGGTAATGACCTATCTACATTTTGCTAGAAGGAAATCCTTATTATTGAAAGAGATCATGGCAGTGGCTGCTTTGTTGTTATCGTAAGCAGCGTTAACTACTATCTTGACATGTGCTATTTGGTATTGGGTAGCAGGTGGCGATGTGGCTTGCTCTGGAATAAAATCTGCTCTTGTCGTCTGGAGTTCATTAGGAGGACTTTGTATATGGGAGTTGTGCTACCAGCTTCTTAGTTTGTTGAATGTAAGCATTTGATTTGGGGTATGACCCATGTGTTTGTTGACACATCTATCCAACCATATTAGGCGTACCAACTTGCAAGCATGTGTGGAAAGAATGATTTCGTGGTCAGATCATTGAGCAGTTCAAAGCACAAGTCAATGACATTGAAGTTGTGCACTATCTTGTATCCAAGACCGAATCACATAGCCTGTTTGGTTGCTGGGTTGGACAGGGTTGGGTTGGGCTGGATTGGGGTGGGTGAATAGTAATCTGTGAGGAGGAAGTACCCCTGTGAATAGTAACCAGGGTTGGGCCAACCCTGCCCAACCCTGCAACCAAACAGGTTGCATATGGACAGTTCCAAATAGATGTTCATCTTCATCAGAGTTATGACACATGACACATGTCTTATCACGGTGTTATAGCACCTCAATTCTGGTGCTATAACACCATCGGGAAATATTCAATTTTCCGTCGAAATGAGACCAATAACCTTAAGAATATGATATATATTCTATTGGAAGTTCTAATAAGCAGATCATGATTAATGTTATTTGCGATGATATATCCATTATAATAATAATGACGATGACACAAGTAACAAAAATGACAAAAAAACAATAAGGACATGTTTGGTTGCAGGGTTGGGCATGGTTGAGTTGGGCTGGATTGGGCTGGGTGAATAGTAATATGTGAGGAGGAAGTATCCTTGTGAATAGTAATCAGGGTTGGGCCAACCCTGCCCAACCCTGCAACCAAACAGGCACTTAGGGTTTTTATCAGTTGTGCCCCTCTGAGATATCGCAATTTCAGTTATGCCCATATCTTTTTGATAGTATCAGTTGTACCCCCGACTTCTTCCACAATGATCACTTGTTCCCCTCGGGTTAGTTGCCGCCAATTCTCATCCTAAACTGCCATTAATTTTGGGGATACATAGGTAATTAACTTAAAAATGAAGGGTAAAAAATATTTTTCTTCTCATTTTCGTCTTCTTCCTCCATCCAATTTCTTCTTCTTCTTCCTCCCTCCCCCTCCAGGCACGCCTTCGTCGCCTCCCTTCCCCCTCCAGGCCCTCCTAACTCCTCCCTTCGCCTCGCTCCCCTCCACCCATGCACCCCCTCCCCCTCCTTGAGGTCTGTCCTGGCACCTCCCTCCCTACCCCCACCCCGAGGTCCACCTCGACAGCTCTCTCCCCTGCCCCCGCACCTCTCCCCACCCACACACCTCCCCCTCCGCCCCAAGGTCATCCCCCTGCGCCTGCACCTCCACCCCGCCTGCGCAACTCCCCCTCTGCCCCGATGCCCTCCCCTCTGCCCCTGCACCCCCTCCCCCGCCCCAAGGTCCGCCCCGGCACCTCCCTCCCATGCCCCCCCTCCCCACCCACACACCTCCCCCTCTGTCCCAAGGTTATCCCCCCGCCCCTGCACCTCCACCCACCGTGCACACCTCCCCCTCCACCATGATGTCCTCCCCTCCGCCCCCGCACCCCTCCCCCCCCCCCCCTGGTCCTGAGGTCTTACCATGTCCTCGCACCTCCCTCCCATGCCCCCGCACCTCTCTCTGCCCACACACCTCCCCATCAGCCCCGAGTTCCTCCCCAGCCCCTGCACCTCCACCCAGCCCGCCCCCGCACCTACACCCACCTGCAATAGCGTCGCAGCCTTCCCACCTCCAGTGGCTTCCCCAGCCCGCCGACCCTCCTCCTTGGCTCGACCCCGTCAGCCTCGAGCTTCGCTCCGAGCTCTTCCTCTGCCCCTCTTCCCCGACCTAACCTCTCCAGCCCCATGCTCTACCCCCTCCTCCCCAGATCGACCCCTGACTTTATTTTGACCATAATACCTTTCTTAACCACACCATGGTCTGAATAAACCATGATTATTTTAATTTTTTGACGATCAATCTGACGAAAGGGCAAAAGTGATAACAGAGAAAGAAGTGAGGAGCACAACTGATATTACCAAAAAAGATAGGGGCATAACTGAAATTGCGATATCTCAAAGGGGGACAAATGATAAAAACCCTATCTTTTAATAATTCTGTAAAATAATCATCTTTTTATTAATTCTAGATAATATTAGATTTTCATGATGATATCCATAAATCCAAGTTTTATCTGCTATTTCATCGTGTGATCCTTCTTATATTTACCTCAAACTTTGTGGCCTTCAAATAATTTATCCTGGATTAAAAACCAAAGAACCAAATACATATAATCTTTATTACAAATCTGCACCGTAGACGGACCACGGATCCAACGGGGTATATAATTTGGTGTCAAACGACCGGCAGAAAATCCACTTAAATACATGTCGAATGAGCACGTACCGCCGAGCATAGCATACATGTTCGCATACATATATACACACGTACACGTACCTAGCCATTGAGAAGATCGTTACCGTATTCGACAATGTTTCTATCATAACTGAGTATAGTTCCTCTACCATCTTGTCGTATGTTTTGTATTCCCCCACCTACAAGACCGATTCTTCGTCGAGTTATGTATACGTTGTAGGGAAGGGCCGGATTTGTATTTACAAATATTCGAACGAAAGACGCGCGCACGTATTTTTCTTGTCAAAAGAGGAGGAGACAGATGACGACGAAGCAGAAGAGGAAGATCGAGATGCGGTGCAGCGAGCGCTGCACCTCCATCTCGTGCCGCTGAGCGCGGGGGCTGTCACTGCCACCCACCACGAAGTACGGGCTCGAGAAGTACATCCCATGGCCCGTGATGTGGTCCCCGAACACCCAAGGGAGCACGGCCACTGCCGTGCCCCCAAGGATCGGATGCAGCGCGCGGGTCGAGACCGCAGGCATCATGTTATCGTCGAAGAGCGACGACTGACTGCTACCGCGACGGTGCCTTTGTTGCGGTGATTCCGGCTCCACGAGCGACGCGGCCATCGTGCGACCGCGATGTTGCACTGATGGCCTGCACAGGATGTCCATGGCACCGTGGGATGGTTTGCCGCCAGTGTGCCCCCGGCCGTAGAGTGGGACGAGAGTGGTCTGGGAGAGTGCCGCCTTGCAGACGGGGCACTGCGGGGGGCTCGTGCTCTCGAGCTGCAGCCACCGGTAGATGCATGGCCAGCAGTAGAGGTGGCCGCAGAGCGTCACGACCGGCTCTACCGCGAAGTCCAGGCAGATGTTGCAGTCGAAGCAGCCGTTGGCGGGCACGGGAGGTGTGGAGTCTGCGCACTGCTGCTGCATCTTCTCAACGGTCATCTGCTGGTTCTCCGAATCCTGACGGCAAGCGAATTGCCCGTCCATCACCGGCCTGAGTAGAAAAAAACGTGTAATTACGTATTTAAAAAAAAACAGCAATTCAGATACATGACAGCAGATCAGATCAGGAATAATTATGATCACTGTTCTATCAAATTGGGAAGTTTGGATTTTTCTCCAGAAACACAAAACAGAGATTCCGAATCCAACAATCCATCCAACTTGACAAAAACAAAAGAGCAGCATAGATTCAACATTGTACAGTTCAATATCACACATATCTTATCCCGAATGACGTCGTGAAATAATCTAAAAACAGAGATGGCAATTAATTAAAGAAAGTTTAAGAAACAACGACGTCGATTTCGGCTTGAGCTTGATTTCGTCACCTGTCTTGATCGATAAAAAGATATCGAGCAACAAAGGAAGTGTAAAAACATGCAACGAGTCCCATAATCGATAGCTAAATATCATACTTAGTACCAATCAGTGGCTCGAAACTAAGGTCAAAATTCTTGTTTGGAACCACACGTAAAAATGCCATGGACCGATGTAGATGGATGTAATGTGACATAGATATTGTTGGTGGGAAGTCCTCATCAAGACCTACCGGCTTCCACTCGGAAACACGGAATTTCCGGAAATTCAAAAAAAATGAAACCACTTAAATGTTTGGTGATTGAGCTGCTTACCAGTCGAAGGATTAGTCCATTCTCAAAAGGAAAATTGCCAAAAATAAATCAAGCAAAAATATCTCACTTATTACTCAAATGGATTTCACTTGAACATTACAACAGGACTTGATCAATACGTCGGTGATTCTCGACAAGAAAAACATTGGCATATACAGACACAGACAGTCGACTAGTCAGCAAAAATGTTTTCTAATTCTTAAAATTGGAAAAATGTTTACATCGACTAGTCTAAATTTTCACACAGAAGATGATAGACAACAAGAGAAATTCAATGCGCAAACCAATACAAGTTTGTTCACTCCCAATCTGCATAAGATAATTCAGATTTTATGATTTGCTTAGCAAGCCAGATGTATAAAACACGCAGATGACCTAACCAGTTCGCATGTCCTAATACCGGCTTTCACTAGAGATGTATAGAAGATGATTCACAGGTCATGGAAGCGAAAACCGGCACCATGGTCTCATAAGACCAGATGAAAATGTGGGGGAAATGGTGTTGGATATTTGAAATAAGACCCGATACTGATCAGTCAGTAGCATATAAATCTGTGATTGAGTGCAAACAGATGTTAAGGATTCCAATGGTGAGTAAGGGGACGAAAAAATTAAGATACCAAGGTATGGAATTGGGCGTAAATGCGGCAATATGTGAATTTTCACTTGTTAACCTCTCGTGTTATAATGAAAATATAGCAGTTCCTATCTTTTGAGTGGTAGAAACATAACAAAAAGTTTTTTTTATCGGCAAACTCTCATCAAATCATTGAGATAGGAGACAAGCAGGGAACAAGCTGCGTCACTAGTCCTTTTTGGATTGAAAAATCAATCCTTCTAAACACTACATCCATAAACCTAGAAACCATAACATTACTGCTCATAACTTTTTGGACCCTCTTCAAAAGTTCAATAGCTTATGGTGCTAGGAATCCAAAAGTATCAAAACCAAAAGGGATAAAGGCGTGTTGATTCTCCATGCACGCTTTTTCGATATCCATATACGACTGAAATACAAAACCTACGAACATAAAAAATAGAAAAAAAATAATATCGGTTGGTCGTAGTTCTTGATAGGGTTCCCAATTCTCTTTACCCGACTGCCCGAGCATACAAAAACAACCTTAACGAAGAAAGCCCATAACTGTTTTGGCATTTGAGTCTCAAGTAGACCTTCATAAGCCAACCAACTAAATCTAATGCCAAGATATTCTAAGCTCTTCAACGTAGTAGGCAACACAACTAGAACAAATGACTCATACCCACTACTTGGTGTCAGTCGCTATAAGAGCACATTGAACTAATTCCCAACAACACCAACTAGAGGGGGGAAAGTGTATAAAACTTAGGAAGAAAGCACCAATTCTTATAGCTTGGATTCTAACACACCTGGATAAAAAACCAATCAAACAAGCGATCGGATCGATTCAAGGTAATTCATGATTAGGTGAAATTCAATGTATGCTCCCCTTGTGAAGAGGGTGATTCGTGTTCCGACCAAGTAGTGTATGAAAATTAGAAAACATAAAAAGGTATGAAAAAGAGTCAGCTATTGTTAAAACATCACATGAAATTACCCTGTCTATCAAGGATGAATCCGGTGATGTTTATGGGGAACTCACAAGAATTTCGACCCAAGGACAAGTTGAAAGAGCAACAAAATCTGACCTTAAAAATCTAACTTTCCATCTGGATCGATGAAAAGATCAAAAATATCAGCAACACCCATATCAACTACAAATCAAAAGACAAAAATTATCAATCCAACAGATACCTAAACCGCGTTAAACTCCCCGATAATCATGTCACCCTCGAATTCCCAAGAATGCCATATTCAAGCTGATGGTGATCTCCCTAAATTATCCGCATAATCATTAGCGGGTAACCTCAAAAACTACACCACGTCATGAAAACTCCAGATAAAAGGGATTTCTTCAATCAAAAGCCATCAATAGTCCCCTCGCTACATCTTGCTCTTGACCTCCGAAGAACACACACACACACACACACATCCAAGTGACACCTAACAATCAATGGGTAACCCAAAAGACAACAAAATACATCAGTAAACCCTACAAAAGGCTATAAGAAAACTTCTCATTGAGATGTTCTTAACCAAAATCACTAAGTCCTCTCACCACATCTCACCCTCAACCTCCCACGATCACCATCGCATCCAACCAACCATAATTTATCTAAATTCACCACTTAAAAAATATGGGCAACCCAAAAACACAAAAAAAAAACGTTAAAAAACTCTAAAAAAATGCATATTTTTTTAATATTTTCAATCCATATGAGTTCAGAATAAGAACACAATCCCATCCCCCAGTCACTTTCCACCTCCCAATAACGCGACAACATCCAAATCGACAGCAAATTCACTATATTCTCAACCTAATCTTTGACAGGATAGCCCCCAAATACACACACATCATAAAACTCTTATAAAACCGCATATTTTATATTTTCAATCGATATGAACTCAGAACAGGATCACAAAACCCTCTCCCCCACCAAAATCCCCAATAATCCCCTCCCACTTCTCGCTCTCGTCCTCCCAATAACACGACTACATCCAAATAGACTGCAATTTTTCTAATTTCTCAAGCTAATCATCTATGGGTACCCTCAAAATCCACAAAACACATCAGAAAAGCTCCAAAAATGCATAATCGAGATGAGGTTAGAACAGGAGCGCATACCGATCAGAATCTAAGACCTCGAAGAGAGACGATGGAGAGGAAACGGATCGCCGTGGAATGAGATGGATTGCGTGCGGAATTGGGGAAGGTTTGTTATTTTGCTAAGAGAGAGAAAGGGAGGGACCGGTATTTATAGTGAGAGAGAGGAGAAGGAGAGAGAGAGAGAGCTAACGGTGATGTGAGCAGAAGAGCGTTAGAACAGACGGCCTTACGCGTGTCGTAAAAAAATAATGGGCTTTTTATAGATGACTCCCTATACCTTTGTGTAATTACTTCCCAAGCCCTATGTTCAATGAAATTACAGAATGTCCCTCGTAGTCTTATTATATTTAACAAGCATTCCATGGTCCTTGGGTTATGGTGTAACGATTAATAAGATCACGAGGGTCGTGGTGTAATTTGCCAAAATCATGGTGGGACTTTTTTTAAAAAGAAATCAGGTCAACTCGGGCTTATACTCGGGTCGGTCTGCGGGGGGTTCGAGTCTGCTCTAGCCTGAACTCGGCCCGAAATTTTAATCGGGCCTAAATCCAGGCCCAAGTTCGCATGTTTATGGTTCAGGCTCGGATTTGAACCGGGCTTCTTTGGGTTGGGTTGAGCCGGCCCGAAAAATGCTCATCCCTGAAAACAAGGGGCATGTGTGTAATAACAGAAGGGTGGTATTGTGAATTTTCCATGAATACATGTGTACAAGTATTATTGCAAAAAAAATAGGAGTGTATAATTGTAATTGCAAAATCTTGGAGGAGCATAAGTGTAAAAAACCCATTTTTATTTAGATTTAAGTTCGAGCTAACTAGGATTAAAATGACCTCGCTACCTTTATTCTCAGTGTAAATTGCATTAAAGTACATGAACTATACACTAAATTTCAATAATCATGATCGAATTTTATAAGGTAATAATGTGGAACTTAGTATTTAAGATTTGTTCCAATGTGTATTTGAGCTTATGTGATTTGAGGCGAGAAAGATAACATTATCAACTAATTCCATCTGCATTACATTGCTGCCTTTTGAAATTCAAATACAACATTGAAATCGAGTGTATAGTTCCCGAACTTCTCTGTAATTTATATCAATCAGTGAAACATTAATAGATGTTTAGTACAAATCGGTTCAAACCTCGGTTGGACCGAAAAAAATTCAAACCAACACATCTTCAATCCACAGACCGAATCTATTGCTGAAAATAATGTTCTTGAGTCAATCGGGTAGGTCTTACAATATATTTATATTTGAATTTTTTCTAACTCGCTTCTTGATTTTCGACCCCTTTATCACTACGAATGTCTTCCGATCAGTGCAATGGAATATGTCTATTTATCGTCTCTTGATTCGAAATGGGGGCATGTTTAGAATGGATACGAATATTGATGAAATTAACTATACATTATAATTATAAATTTATAATATAGAAATGATTATATGATAGCAGTACGCTCCGTTGATAATTCTAAACACAAAAAACTGTCCTAGACGCAATTTTTCTACAATAGTTATATCAATTGTAGTTGACAATGCATAAAATTTATAAAAAAAAATATACAAATAAATACATACGTAAACTTTAACATATATATTAATAAAAGAAAATGGGGTTGCTCCTCAGATGCAGTCAACGGGTTTCTCCCGTCTATTTTTCGATAAAATTGTTTTTCGGAAGATACCGTCATGTATTTTTATCACTATATCTATTTATATGTCTCTCCAATTTCGTTAGAAATAGTGACTCATATGCCCTCCATCTAGAACAGATCGATTACAAAATTCTGAGACCGTTAAAACTCAACAGTCTGGATGGGGAGCATATGAGTTAGGGGTGCACATGGATCGGATTGGATCGGATTTTAGCCTAATCCGTATCCAATCCAACCTTAACGGATTTTTACTTTTCTCAATCCAATCCAAACCATCAAATATTTGAATCCAAACCAATCCAATCCATCAGATTACGGATTGGATCGGATTGGATCGGATTTTTTATACTTACACATTTCCATTCAATAATTTACCATGCATTGTTTGTATTTTATAGCATGCTAGCCTTCGACATTTGAAATATGACTTCAAAATTGATAATTTGCATAGATATAACGAAAAGAATATTTGAAGAGCGCACAATCAAATTAAAGTTGATGAAAACCATTAATCCATTATAAAAAGTTGAAGACTCTGAAGTTAAAGAATTATATTGAATTTTGTATCTAAGTTTCTTTTTATTAATTAGTATATTTTTTTGTAAATGATTTCCAACATATGATTTATCCAAGTTGCCAAATATGGATGCGAAAAATACTTAGATAACAAAAAATACGATTTCTTTGGATGGATATTGACGTAGTCTGTGATGTATCTAGATTGTTAAGTTATGTCAAAATTAGATCGTGCCTAAGAAAGACCTTCAAGGCACTATAATATATCATCAACATTCAAGAATCATAAAATATTCATATTCGATTTGGTATCCAAAACAAAACCAATGTAAAAACATGGTCCACCAATTAGGTAACATGCCTCTCATTTATTTGTCATAATTATACATATAATCAAAATAACTAATTTTTTCTGAAAAATATAAATCAAAATCGTATATCAATTAAATATGAAAAAGAATTCAAGTATGCGTGTTTGTTCTTAAGATGGTATGGCACATCTCAACATATAGTTGATA
Source organism: Ottelia alismoides (assembly GCA_037367405.1). Lineage (NCBI taxonomy): Eukaryota > Viridiplantae > Streptophyta > Magnoliopsida > Alismatales > Hydrocharitaceae > Ottelia > Ottelia alismoides. The sequence continues at coordinate 83,436 of JAZKJV010003434.1, read as the reverse complement.
TAGTTTCATACATGAGTAAGGTTGCAAGCTGGAATAAGAAAGAGGGCCAAGAAATAAAAAATGCATGTGCTAAGCAATTGTCTAGAATCTATCTTCTTTTAACGGAGATCAAACGAGTTGTAGAGTGCTTATGGCAGACAGTGTCATGCCAGAGAAGGACGATATTGAGTGAGACAGGTGGAGACATCGTAAGGGCGGGCGGCATTGTTATACTTAAGGGGGACAACGTTGTGTAGGAGAGGAGGCATCAAAATGGGCCAAGACGGAGAGAAAATGGTAGTTAGATATTGGCGGTTGAGAGTGAAATGACAGGGAGATGGAATTGGAGTGGAATGTCCAAAAAGAGTTCACAACATTACAAGTTATAATCATATTTTATTATTGTTTAGATTTAGCATTTCGCTTTTCAAGAGAAAGAGATGTGTGTGGTAATAGGACTTGTATCCATCAAATATGTGATGAATGACATTGATTATGATTTTATAAGAAACTACGGATTGGTGAAAATAGAAAGTATGTATGTATTATATTTATATATGTAAATATATAAATACATGTTAACGGATTAACGGATTGGATCGAATGGGATTTTGATAATGATCCGATCCAATCCATACTTTAACGGATTCTAAAAATTCCAATCCAATCTGATCCATTAAAATGATAAAACCAAACCAATCTAGTCCAATAACATCGGATTGGATCGAATTACGGATTTTTTCCGATCCATGTGCACCCCTAATATGAGTCTCTATTTCTGATGAAATTGGAATGCCATAATATACGGATATACTTCTAAAAATATACGATGGTATTTTCCAAAAAGACAAAATAATACTTAAAATGGAGCGGGAATAGCTCGTTGGTTGCCCCAATGAAGCAACTTGATTTTTCTCTATTAATAAAGGGTTTAATGGAGCTCTACTCTAAGGAAAGTCAACTTAACTACATCCACTCTTATTTTTTTAAGTATTTTCTAAAATATTTGTGGTATTTAGATCACTATACGACACACCACCAATCACTACCATCTTAGTCTACATGATCAATAGGACCATTTTTGTGGTTGACATGACTCTACGGTTATCTCGGCAATTCTAATTTGCTCGGATAAGGTCCCTACAATCTTTGAGGTTTTGGACACAGTGACCCATGACCAACTTAGGAAAGTCTTGATGCTCGTGCTTAACTTCTCCAATCCCTTGACAGCCCCGAGCTCAAGCCCCTCCCTAAGTTCCTCAACCGTGTCTCTCCTTATGCTTTCGCAATTAGAAATCGAACCTAACCATGTCACCTTAGAGGTCCAAGCCATCATCTTTGTCTTTGTAAGTCCCACCATTCAATTGATCTTACTATCTGTGTCGCCTTCTCTCTCAACCAGCTAAAGCCCATATCTCATAAGGATTTTTTATCACTCATGTCCTCCAGTACTTTGGAGTCTACATCCTTCGTGACCCTACTTGCATCCTCCGAGTCTACCCCTTCGGTGTAGACCCAAGTCTCTTCACCACTGAGGTCGACGAACCTGAAGTAGAGTCGCCTATCACCACCTCTGGAGATAAACTTGTCCTTCCTACACCGACCCCTTACTTTTCAAGATTCATTCATATGCCCATTCATCCTAGCCCCTCAGCCTTTGATTCCACTCGGGCATATCTTGACTACCATTTAGGCCTCGAGGAGCAGCTCAGCTAGCATGCCATCATTGACGTCATTCTCTCGATTTTTGACAGATCCGAGAGACCGATGACACAGTGATGAGTTTTCAGCGGAAGACAACATCATTTTCCAACAACCATGCACAGTTTGTGAATGATCAGTTTGAGATGATGTATCGTATGTCCAACAAGATGCATCGAATGCATATCTCACAATTCCCTCATGCCCCAGCAACTATAGCATCCAGACCCCATGCACCCCATACCGAGCTCGCCGCTCAGCACCTCAGCGAGCCCCTACTCATCCGCAACCTTCACCTCGACCTTTTGCCCATGGTGCATCCTCCTCCAGAGCTGGGATGGGAATCTGTATGCCCACTCCAGTCCTTGATCATGAAGAAGAAGAAGAAGATACTAAGTCAGATGATTCTGAGTCCAATACCCCTCAGTAAGAGTACAACTCAGACAGTCGCAGAGTTATTAATAAGAGCAAGAGAACTCATCTTTCACCCCATACCGATGACTCCAACTATGCTATATTTGACTAGCCTTGTAGTTCTTTATTTATCTTATTATTCATGTTTATTTCTATAGGAACCAGTTTATGTGCCATACAAATAATTTTATAATTTGTTCCTACTACTTATTAATGAAGTATACATATTTTCATTTATTCTCTCTTATATTTTTTATTGATACAAAAAGAGGGATAGACTTTATCAAAGTTTAAACATGATTTGATTGAGCTAGGAGGAGAGTTAATTGAAAAATTAAACGGAGAGAATAAAATAAATTTTATAACCCTCATTCACCTTAAAAAAAGTTTTATGAATCTTTCAGTAAGGGAAAGAAAATAAAATCAATACTTGAATATCTAACTCAAATTAATTTTGATTTATTAATATAATTTACACATCTCAAATTTGCCTTGACAAGTGCTTTTGTTTAAGTGCTTACATTTTTCGGCTTTTGAAAAAGATTTTATCGTCTATTAAAAAGGAGGAGATTGTTCAAGAAATCATCTTTGATTTCATACCATTTTTGTTTCTAACAGTCATTTTTCTCGAGCTCCTATATAAAGGACCTCATACCCATTGTTGGAACACACCACTCGAGTATTCACTCATATTCTCATTAGAAAAGGTAGAAGCTATTTATGAGTGATTCTCTCGATGTTATCTCTCTCGTTCTTCGACTCGTTCGATATTCCGAGAAGAACATTCTTGGGTTCTAAAAAGGCTGTGAAGTAACTTTGTTTCTTCAGCAGTGCTCGATCCACTAGCCTTCCCTCAAGTTATTCTGTATCTGTCAGAACACTTCCGGCAGCTTTGTCTCAACACGATTATATTTACTATTGTTTGATATTACTTATCCACCTATGATATTGGTGATACCTGATGAATTATATGTGATACCGTTGTTTATATCTTGATATCATCTCTTACTGCTTAGAGAATTATTCTAGGACATATGTTGAGATAACCCTTTCTGGGTATTGTTACTGTCACACATCTTGTTTTCAATTAACATCTTTCTGCAAGACTTTAGGTGCCTGATCCTAAGAGTGCAAAGAAAGGATGTGAGAGACCTCCAAGAAGGAAAAGCGAACAAAGTCGAAAGCTTGCATGTTCTTCTGCTTGGGTTATAATGTTTGATCTGTAGTGTTGATCTTAGTGTTTAGTCCAAGATTGTGAAACGTTAGATCTGTAAATGACTGACATATCCACACAAATATCTCAAGCTTTAGTGAAGCGGTTGATTAGCTCGACTAAACGGAAAATCCCCAGTCAGGAAGACTCAGGTCGTGGTTTTTCCCCAGATGAGTTTCCACGTAAAAATACTGTGCAAGCATATTGATTGGTTTGCTTGAATATTTTATATGTGCTGGATGGTTATTCCGTTAAGATTTTCAAAAGCATCTCGAACCACTTTTCACCCCCTCTAGTGGCGTCGCGATCCCCAAACTCAGAGTCCATATGCATCAACATTCATGTCTCAACATCAAGACTAAGTGCCAAAAGGTTAACAAGGAGTAATCTAAAGAGGATCGAGAATATGATGCCCTCCATGACATGTGAGAGTTTTTGGAATCAAACAAGTGGACTTTGCTTATGGCTATATAGCATTAAGCAAAGTCGCATGTTTGGATATGCTTGTCTATGTTGACAGCATTGTGCTCACTGAGGAAGGATATACATGGGTTTGCAAAAATAAAATGCCTTCTTATTGATAACTTCAAAATAAAAAAAATCGAATCCACTGAGATACTTCTTGAGTTAGAGAGGTTGCTCATTGTAGGAAAGTCCTTTCTATCTCTCAAGGAAAATATGCTATTGATTTACTACAAGAAACATACATGATTGGGGTCAAACCAACCCAAATACTCATGCCTAGCATTTTCTATACAAAGACAAGGAGTATCTTCCCAATAACATCCAATATCGAAGATTTGAGGTAAAGTTATTGGATCTCACATTATCAAATTGGACATCTCTTTAGCAGTTGAGAAATTGAGTCAGTTAATGGACAAGCATACATGACCCACTAAAAAAACCATGATGGTTGAGAAATTGAGTCAGTTAATGGACACATAAGGAATCACATGAGACACAAATAATATCAACTAACAACTCAAATGATCTTGTTGATAATACCACAGTTTCAGTTAATGATGTTTAGGAGAAGATCTACACCTTCCAATCTCGTGCTCCTCAGTTGTCCCGAATATACTAATAATCGCAAGAGTTGTTACCGCATCGGTTGAGCATACTAACTCTACTCGCATGATGTTCATATGAACGAAAAGAAATAAGGAAGAATGGAGAACATATGGAGTTTATCATTCATTTTTGTTTGGTTGGTTTAATAGATAAAAAATAAACAATATTGTAAGCAGTTATATGTAATTACAGGTCTTCCGCGTTAAAATTATCATATCTATATGCAATTGATTTTTTTTGGTGTGGTTCATTTTATCTATGATTATAATTGTCTTGGATTTGACATATCGTGCCAGATTCGTCTATCCACTTTTTTTTTGCAATTCAATCTAATATGCATAAGTCATTCCCACCGATGCAGTGGATATCAAGTCGAGAATGTGAAGTTGCCTCACTTATCCTTCGAAAGGAGGCAACTCTAACCCAACCTTGTAACCAAAGACGGAAAAGGAGTCTTGTGAGATGAAAATGAATCTTTTGACCTTCTCAGCCATATTCTTCATATATCATGGTCGCGAGGATGACCTAATAGATATTGAGGTCCAAGATATCAATTTGATCCATCCAAAAGTGATAGCCAAGGATGATTGAGTTCAAGCGGGAAGGCTGATCAGGTCGACACAGTTGTCCTCACCCACAGAAGTAGGGATGCAAACTATCGGATACAGATACAGATATATATATTATTGTATCTTTGTCCATTTTTAAATACAAATACGGATGCAAATACGGATATTGATGGATATTAAAACTATCTTACCATATATACTTAAAAAATGGATACGGATGTAAAACGGATACTGATCGTATACGAGTAATGTTTGAAATACTCTATAGAATCGGCTTAAATATATACGAATTGGATCGAAAACACATGATATAAACTTACTAAATGTGGTTGTATCATAAAAATTATACAAATATGGTAAAAGAATGTATATAGTTATGTTACATAGGGTTAAAATAAAGAGTTAAATGGGGTTGCCCCCTAGAGGAGCTAACTTGGCTCCCTCTGCCCCATCCATTTTTTATTTTTTGAAAATTTCTTTCATGGAATTTCATCAATATATCCCTATATTATGTCATTAAAATTTCGTGCGAAACAGACTCCTACGGCCTCCATCCAGATAGTCATTTCCGGATAGAGGCCGTAGGAACCTCTATTTCGCAGGAAATTTCAATGACATAATATAGGGATATATTTATGAACATCTACGGAAAAAATTTTCAAAAAATAAAATAAAAAATGAGAAAATTGGGACGTGGGGAGCCAAGTTATATAGCTCCTCCCATAGGGATATTTATATACGTAAGCAGATATATGGATATAGATACGGATGTTTGCGGATATCAAAATGATGTCCATATCCGTATCTATTTTAAAACGGATACGGATACGAATGACAAAATCTGTATAAAACAGATATGGTGATGGATTGGATACAGATATATCCGTAACCGTTTGTATCCCTACAAACCGGATCGGTGCAGAGGTCGCTCCTAACAAGGCGGTCCCTCATGGGTAGCTTGTTTTTGACATCATGGTAAAAACAATAGCACAATATTATCTGTCTAAATATGTGAAAATATTTTGATTATAGAATAACCTAATGGGTTTTGTGTGCGCGGATGTTAAATTGAAAGCTTTTGAGATGAAAAAAATGCGAAAAGAGGCATCGATTCTCAATCATGGGCAGAGCTATAGAAATCGATAATTGATACTCGTTCGGATGGATCATTGATTAAGGATTAGTTGGTAGTCGGATGACTAATCAAATTTAGTTGAGTTTTAGTCATCTTTACTTTTTTTAATTATTTTAATTATACAAGTTATTTTTTATACATATATTCTTATATATTTACACATCTTTGTACATTTTTTCTAGTATCATAATGAAATAAAATAAGTAATCAAATATAGATAAACATTAAGCATATTAGAATAAATTTACCTTTAAAAAACTAGATTTGTAATTAGAAATCGAGGCATAACTAATGCTTTTTTTAAGTTACCCACCTTTTTTACATAATTTGCAATTTTACATGAATACCTTTGGATTTATATCTATAAAGAAACCTCTTTATACTATTTGATTTTACAAGAATGCTTGGTTAAGGGTGTTCTGATTGTACTTATGTATGGGGTTCTTTCCGTAAACAAAGAGTTTTACCCGAGTTTTTTTAATTATGAAGCCTGAAAAGGTAAACACATTTGGTTAATTGTTTGGTCAAAACTAAAATACACTCATTATATTGGAAAAAGAGAAATAGTGCACAAACACACTTTCATTCTTGCACATTTATATAAAGATTCCCTACGGGTTCGTTTGGTTGCAGAGTTGGGTTGGGGTACACCGGTGTACCCCTCCTTCCAACCCTCTGAATCCTCCTCACAGTTTACTATTCACAGGGTTACCTCAACCCAACCCAGCAACCAAATGAACCCTAATTTACACTTCCAATTTCTATGTACACTCGCGCATATCGTATATATATCTCCAACTTATTCAGTGAGGCCAACGAGCTTCTAGAGCTTTGCAGCCTTCTCCGCATCACTAGCCTCCTCACACAGCTGGTTCTCGAATGATGCAGAGTCCTTGTTCCAACTCCATACACGGACCGGTTCAATCCAAGTAAATCAACCAGAATCTCATAGGTTCAAGCAAGTGGATAGTCCGGATCACCGGTCTGAGCATTTCAAGTCCCAAATCACTGATTCGACCAACGCTGCATGAAAATCCCAAATCAACTCGAATATCAAACAAATTCGACCGTCCGTTCGGAACAGTGGGTGGTTTTTTCAGCTTTAAAAAAAACCATTAATCTGCCGGTCTACCGGTTCGACCGGCAGGGTTCACAGCAGTAGCGCTGCATGCAAAAGCCAGATCAGAAAATGGAATAAGGATACCCCATATCTTATCTTTGATGGATAGCGAAACGAAATCGCCTTTCGAGAGGTCGCCAACAGGAACCCCAAACAAGGAGCTGTCCTTCCCACCAGCATTTGCCTTCACCTGCACCGAAACGAAACAGGGATCTATTTATCCATCCGGGAGTGGATCGTCTGCTGTAAGTTATTTGAAGCAGATGATGCTGCAATGCAGAGGACGTAGCGGTGCAAAATCCAACGGCTAGCAACATTTGGGAAAAGTTCTGAAACCCACCCTAGCTCCCTCCCTCCACTGACATTCTCCTCCTCTCTCGTCGATCGGCTCTCATCCGCCTGCACCTTCACCTTTCCCCCATCGCCTTCAAGTTAGAGGATGGGATAGCTCGGGTATGACTTCTCCTTCTCCTATCTCAGAGCCATGCACGATAAAAGATGGGCAGAACGGAGTGTTGCCGCTCGAACCTTCGAGGTTGGGCTTCACTTGATGTATGTCTTAACAAGTTGAAAGAAAATAGTATTATGAGAAACTTAGAATTAAAGGTAGCATCAAACATGCTTGCATAATTCATATAATATATTGTCCTATTCAGATAATTGAAGTAAAGGTGCCAAATTTGAAGAGAAAATGGAAAGAAAAATCGAGGACAATGGCATTTTGAAGGTGTTGGTGTTGACCTAGGTGCATGGGCATCCCCCCTTCCGTTGCGCTACTTGATCGTGTGATGGACGACCGAGATACCCTCTATAATTGTTTTTCGATGAATCGGAGCCGAACTGTATACTGAACATTTTTTTCTCGAAGATGAATGGCAAACTATTTGCAACTGAGCTCCTGCACCAAAAGTTATCCTTCATATATTCAAACACGGCTACATTGATATTTTTCTAGTTAATTAGTTTTGATTCCACAGTTATATCTTGTGGACTGGTGCAATTAAAGATGATGGTAGGGAGCAGAATGGAAGTCAGAGAGGGACCAACAGGAAAGGGACGACTCCCTCCAAGCAGTTGTTCTCACATGAGAAACAATAATCCATATGGAATAATATACAGAATCTAAGATGGAACACACAAAAGCTCTCTCAGATATGCAACATTGAGTGAAATCCTACTAGAACACACTCCGTTATACAAACATCCCTATATTCCTACAAAAAAACTACATGTGCATATACATAAAATGGAACATACAAAAGTTCTATCAAATACACAACATAGAACGAAATCCTACAAAAACTCACTTTATTATAAAAAATCTCGTATTCCTAAAAAGCTACTTGTTCTGCATACATAAGATGGAGCATACAAAAGGTTTCTTAAATATGCAACAGAGAACGAAATCCTATAAGAAATCACTCTCTTATACAAAAATCCTCGCATTCCTACAAAAAGCTACTCGTATGCATAATAAGATGGAACCGATACTCTAGAGAATATTTATATCGAAGTTTGTATCGAGCATCTACATTCGATGAATGTTTATATCAAGCAATTGGAAGCATTTTTATTTTCCACATGTAACCAATACTCTAGAGAATATAAACAGCTCCTGATAAAACCATCTGGAGACCATTCAATGCAAGCGCTTGTAGACAGAAAACATCGCTAGGGAGATCATCATAGCACCAACACATGAATCTAGTCATCATCCGAACGTCTGAGATGTAAGCCGACTTCAACTGTGCACATGGAGACAATATTACCTATTGAAACTTCATTGATTAACACTTGCATATCATGCCCACGTGAGATTGTTTGCCATCAACGGTCATATGAGAACAAACAACTCTTATATAGATTTGATCAGAGCATATGTGATCGTTTGGAGAATTTACAGAGATAATTTCCCACCGAGATCAAAGCTAACACAACGACCATCCAATTGTTGCAGGGGTGATTGATCAACACCATCAGAGTCCAACACATCTAGGGATCGATTCATTCACCGGTCAACGAAACCATCGGACCTTGGAATAGCATGGAGACGAGGAGTACTACTCGAGAGATTCGCCGCCTCACTTCGATCAATCATCTAGTAGTGTAAATCTTATAGTGATTTTATCACACTGTAAGTTGTTATTCGTATTATGATATGTATGGTGATAGCGATGTAACAATGTATGGAAGGAACTCAAATGATGTCTTTTGGCAACGTCAAAAGATAATATGATTTTGATTTATTTCTTGTTGAGTTTGGCTCTCAAGTTGTAAAGTGAATGTCACTTGCATCATCTCAGTAGAGTCATATTTTCATAACTTTGGATAATGTTAAAAGTTATTTTAATACTTAATACATGTATTTCCTATCAACTATGGTCAATGGTGATTGTTCTTTTAATGAGATTAAGTGTTTGTTTCATATATGTATGAATTGCTCATAATGAGAGTTTTGTAGGGAAACGAAACTTTTAGTATAATAGTGAGTTCTGTTATAAATGACGGCTCTATTGCATATACGGAAAACTTTCTTATCAGCCTTTTTATGTCTCATGAATGCGTACAAGTACCTTTTTGTAGGAATACTAAACTTTCCATATAAAAGTATGAGTTCTGGTGGGATTTCGTTCTCTGTTTCATATTTGAGAGAAGTTTTGAATCTATTTTTTTATGTGGTGAATACAAGGGGTGTTTTATAGGAAAATGAAAGTTTTTGTATAATGAAAAGCGTTCTAGTATGATTTCACTCATTGTTGCATATTTGAGAGAACTTTTGTATGTTCCTTCTTATGCATGCACACAAGTGCTATTTTGTAAGAAAATGAAACTTTTTGTATAATAGAGTGTGTTCTATTATGATTTCACTTATTATTGCATATCTGAGAAAACTTTTGTATGTTATATCTTATGTATGCGCACGAGTTCTTTTTTGTAAGAATGCGAGGATTTTGGTATAATAGAATGATTATTTGTGGGATTTTGTTCTCTGTTATATATTTGAGATAACTTTTGTATATTACATCTTATGTATGTATATGAGTAGCTTTTTATAGGAATACGTAGATTTTTGTATAATAGAATGTGTTTTTGTAGAATTTCGCTCATTGTTGCATATATGAGACAATGTTTGTATGTTTTATCTTATGTATACGTACGAGTAGCTTTTTGTTGGAATGTGAGGATTTTTGTATAATATAATGATTTTTGTAGGATGGCGTTCTCTACTGCATATTTGAGAGAGATTTTGTATGTTCCATCTTGTGTATGCACATGAGTAGCTTTTTGTAGGGTTGCGAGGGTTTTTGTATAATAGAGTGATTGTTTGTAGTATTACGTTCTATTTTGCATATCAGAGGATTTTTGTATGTTCTATCTTATGTATGCATATGATGAATCTATGTTCATCACTCTTTATTCTTTTATTTTAGCTGAATACCTTGGTAATGCATCATGTAAATAGGTGTAAATATAATAACTTAGCAATATGCATGCATGTGTTGATATTACATAATTAGCATGTATTTGTGCAAAAATAAAAGAATAAAGGATAAAAAGAAAAAGAAGGAAGTATTTAGGATAAATACTGAGTGACCCAAATCCCAATAGAAGGCTAAGTATTGGCCTGATAGCCAAATAAAATAAGTAGAGAGAGAGATAGGGCCCACTCTGTAGTATGTATAATCATGTGTGTAAATAAATATTTATTTTTGCCAAAATTAAAATAAAATATTCTTTTAACAACCTTACTTGTAATTATAAAATAAAATTAAAATCAGAAAAATAAAATAAAAATAGAATAAAATCATCTCTCTCACTTGTACATAATACATGTATATAGATCTTCTTCCCTATTTATTTTATACTTGTAAATAAATAATGAAAATGAAACAAAAATTATTTTATACCCTAAAAATTATTTTGTAAATAAATAAAATATAAAATTGGAGTATTTGTGCAAAAATAACAAATTAAAAAATAATTGTACAAAATACATAGGTATAATATACCTATATATAATACAATATATTGTATATAAATTAATTTATTTTCATAAAAATAAATAAAAACCACAAAAAATCCTTGAAAAATAATAATAAAATTATTTTATTCATTTTTTATTTTTAACTTATTTATCTTTTATTTTCCTTGTTATTTTGTCTTATAGCGGGTTTTGTCCTTATTCCATCCCGCTTCTGATTGGTCCACGCCGGATGGTTGACCCGGTCAACATCTTCTTCTAGGCGTGACCCGACCCGGTTGCCTTCGCCAAACCTATTTCTTCTATTTTTCCCAGGCGTATCATTCAAGCACTGCCCCGATTTCTCTCCCGTGGACCCTCCTAGGATCAAAGACCCTAGCGGATCTCTAGGAGGGCGTGGATCCTCCTCGGTTCGCGTGTTCTCGCCCGTTTCTCCAGCCACATGGGAACACTATAAGATCTCTTCATCTGCTCCCCCAGGTTCGCAGCTCGTGCCTCGCTCCCTCTCGATACCCTAGACACCTTCAACGTGGTGACAGCCGTCTGGAGCGCCGTCTGGCGATCGAGTTGGTGCAGTGATGTCGATGCTCCCCCTTCGTGGCCGGTCCTTCGCCGCGAGCAGCCTCTCCCGACTGTCGCATCGAGGTCGAGGCCATCACCCTGACGACCACCTTCGCTTGGAGCTCAGGAACACATCTTGACCTTCAGGTAACCCCTTTATCCTTCCTAGTTTTCCAGTTGATCGAATCTTTCTGTTGTTTTTCGTCGTCGCTCCGTCAGCTCTGACCAACCGGTCGGAGCTCCTTCACCCATGCCCAACTGCTCCGATATACTCGCACGCTCACCCTCCATCTTCCTCCGTAACCTGATCACCCTGATCATCGGCCATCTAGTCGAGATTAGGCTCGAGGTTTCCCTTATTGCCTTCGCCGGAAACCAACTTCCGTCCCCATCGCTTCTTTAGTTTTCAGTCTCAATAACCTAGATCGGAGCGTAGCCCCGAGTCTTGGCTTCGCATTGCAGGTACCCTTGAGCCATGACGAGCCTCATCTGTCTTCCAGCTGCACGACGGAGCTGCTCCAGACCTCGCTCACCATCCAGTCCATCTGGTCGTCCGCAGGATGATCAGAGCCCACTGCTCGACGCGGAGTGCCTCCCCGGAGGTGCTCGACCTGTTGTAGGTCTGATCGGCCTTATGGATTCTCCCAGGTTCCCGCTCCAAGTTCGCCAGCCCCTAGTTTGTTCACCATCTCCCGTCGTCGTTGGATGAAAAGCAGAGCGCCAGTTCACATATGAGCCGTCCGGCGTTGCAGCTTTCCAGCCGTTGATCTGACACCATCTGATACATCTGCGCCGTACGTACGGAACATTCCATGAGTGTCAGATCTGCATTTACAGAGGATCAGAGCCGCACAATCGAGCCCACACCAACGGACGACACCTGGCTTCCCACGCGCGACTCACGTGCCTTGAGGGTGTATTGCTCTTTTTCCCTTGTGTTTATTTCAGTTTATGTTTTGGTATGTACAATAAAAGTTATAGTTGAACCTTTTTTCGATCTAGTCCCTGTAGTTTCAGATATTTGCATTCCAGTCCTCCTTGTCTGAGACACGTGCTTGGTCATGTGCATAGCGGTGTATTTGCACTATTTACCCTGAGCTTTTTTTACGTTATTGATTAAATGAATGTTTTCTTAATTTGAATTTATACCCATGTGAACGTGGATTTGGCGCTGTGCGGATTTAAGTGGATAAATTGCGTTTTCGACCCTGTGCTTTTTATGCATGTTATTATTTGGTCCTCAAACTTAAAATAATTGCATTTAGGTCCATATAACCTGTGTGTATTGTTTTTAATCGAATAAATATCAAAACTACTCCAAAAATTCCCAAAAAATTACACCTGGCTCCTGCTACTGTGTAGTATCTTTGGTAATTTTTGTGATGCATTTTGATTTTATTTGATATTTTCTAAAAATCAAAATCCCTGAAAAGTATCCATATCTATTTTAGAAAATCAATTAAAAATAGGAAAATATCTTTAAAAATTCCAAAAAAATAGTAGGTGCTTGTGTTGTCTTGTTTTGATTTCTGTGTGATTTTTGTTTCATTCTCTTTTATAAAACACCAAAAAATAAAAAAAAAAACTAAAAACCTTATAAAAAATTGTCAAAAATTCATTAAAAATAAAAAAAATGTGTTTTTACTTTCTGTAGGTAGATTTTATTTTATATTTTCATAAAAAATTATTGCCAAGATTTTAGAGGTACTTTAGATATTTTTAATGTGTCTTTTTATCTAGGTTGCACATGGCGTTCCTTTTTCTTTTATTTTTAGAAAATTATATAAACAGCAGAAAAATCCCATAAAATACCCAAAAATATTTGAATATTCTAAAAACATAAAAATATTTTTACTTTGAATTTTTGAGTATTTTTAGGCCTTTAAATAATTATTTGCATGTGATTTTGTCATTCCTTTACTTCTTTTCTTTATAGAAAATTATAAAAAAAATAAAAATTAAAAACCATCAAAAATACCTTTATTTCTTGGATTATGTGACTACTTCACAGGATTCATTCCGTGTTCCTTGTGTCGACCCTGGTGGCTATACCAGGTCAAATAATTAGCAAGACTGCTTGCCTTCGTTTTTATGTTTGATTTCTTTCTATGGTGGTCTGATTTTTCTTGTTGAGCCACGCTTCATCGGTTGAGGTCGCAACGGCCTTGATCTGCTTTTCTGAGACTTAACCTCGATCGCATGAGCGCTCATCAGCACACGAGTAGCTTTTTGTAAGAATGCGAGGATTTCTGTATAGTAGAGTGAGTTTTTGTACGATTTTGTTCTATGTTGCATATTTGAGAGAACTTTTGTATATTACATCTTATATATGTGCATGAATAGCTTTTTATAGTAATACGGGGATTTCTGTATAGTAGAGTGAGTTTTTGTCGGATTCCCTTCACTGTTGCATATCTGAAACAACTTTTGTGTGATTTATCTTATATATGCGCACGAGTAACTTTTTTTGAAATGTGAGGATTTTTTATAATAGAATGATTTTTGTAGGATGTCGTTTTCTACTGCATATTTGACTGCATATTTGAGAGAACTTTTGTATGTTCCATCTTATGTATACACATGAGTAGCTTTTTATAGGAATGCGAGGATTTTTGTATAATAGAGTGATTTCTTGTAGGAGTTCTTGTATGGATTCATCCTTAGTTGTAGATTTGAGGTACATTTTGTATCAAACGACCTTCCTTTATTTCGGATGTATTATTGTATGCAAGTGAACGATTTTGTATTATAAGGTCGAATTTTGTATTGTCTTCTTTTCTGGTTCGCAAAAAATAGCATATTTATCATTTACTCTATTTTTAATATGCAATTAGTTATTGACGACTACTATTGTTCTTAAGTATAAAAAAATATGTGTTTCCCTACAAAAGGGTCCTTTAGAATAAAAATACAAGAATTATCTCTATTACATAGTAGAGTGAACGACCATACAAAAAAGATTCTGCATTATACCGCAGAGCGAACGATCACACCAAATTTACCTTTAATATACAAAAATTCCCCGTTTTCCTACAAAGGGTTGTTAAGAAAAAAGATACAAGAATTATTTCCATTATATAACAGAGTAAAGTCTCATACAAAAAGCTTATTGATTATACAAAAATCATCGTTATCCTACAAAAGGTTTGTTGATATTGAACATAGAAAACGTGTCTCCATTATGCAACAGAGTGAACGACCATACCAAAAGGTCCTTTAATATAAAAAAACCCTTATTTTTCAACAAAGGGATCCTTTGGAATAATCATGCAAGGTATATCTCCATTATGCAACATAGTGAACAACGATACCAAAAGTACCTTTAATATACAAAACCCCCCGTTTCCCTACAAAAGGGTCATTTGGAATAATCATACAAGGTATATCTCCATCACGCAACAGAACATACTTCCATACCAAAACTTGCGTTATTATACAAAAATCTCCATTTTCCTACAAAACATCCCTTTGGAATAATCGCAATAGAGCATGCTTCCATACAAAAACTTGCGTTATTATACAAAAAAACTCCATTTTCCTACAAAAGGGCCATTTGAAATAAATATACAAGATGTATCTCTTAAACACCTCATGCATGCATGGAGCAAGGTCGTACGTGGGTCTGAGCCCTCCTCCCTACCACGATCGTTCGGCTCTGGTGATGCCGAAGGATATTTCACCACGTGATCTTGTCGAGTTCGAGAAGAAAGCTATGGATCTCCTAATCCATCATGACCAATCAAAGATGATTTTTGTATAATAAAGAGAGTTTTATAGGATTTCCTTCTCTGTTGCATATTTGAGATAACTCTTGTATTTTCCATCTTATGTATGTGCATGAGTAGCTTTTGTAGGAATGCAAAGATTATGGAATTAATAGAGAAAATATTGATACCAGAATCACTTCATTAAACAAGAATCTTCATTTTCCTATACAAAGAAGCTCTCATATATGAATAGAGAAGAAGACATGCATAATAAAGGTCAATCCATTATACAAAAATCATTATTTTCCTACAAAGGATACTTGTGTACATTCATGAGAAGAAACATACAAAACTCTCTCAGAAATGCAACAAAGAAGACATTCATACCCGAACTCACTTTATTATACAAAAATCTTCATTTTCTAATAAAAATGTTCATTTCCATACAAACACCCCCCTTCTCCACCCTTTATACACAAGAGAAGGAATACATACTAGAACTCAGTTCAATATACACAAACTTTCTTTTTCATACAAAAATCTCCTTCTCCACATTGCATAATAAAGAAGAAAACTCCATACAGAATTTCTCTTGGATATACAAAAGAGGACTTCCTACTAGATTTTAGGTCAATATACAAATATTTTTGCACTTATACAAAATTCTCAATATCGTGGAATATCCTCAAAACTACCAAAATGTGGATCGGTGAACAAAATCATAATAGAATGCACTGTAATATCCTCAAAACTACCAAAAATCATGGTGTCATGTTCTCGCGGATCTCGCTGAGGAGTCACTTGGAGACACAGTTGAGGAAGTTGCGCTTGGAGGCGGTGAAGTTCTCAGCAAGGTTGGCAACGATGTCAATGGGTGGTCGGAGTGGGGGTAGAGGTCAGCGTCGTCATCGTCGTGGAGGAGGGTGTCGGGATCGAAAGCCTTAGAGTGAAGGGTATGGTAGTCGACGAGCTTGCGGCAGGTGTCGACGGCGACGATGATGGGGGAGCACAAGAGGTCGTTGGTGGTGGCGTCGACACAGGCGATGGCGAGGCCGAGGAGGAAGATCTGCGCGAGGGGCTTCGGGTCCAAGATTACCACCTCCATCTCCACACACACGTTCTCGTTAGGAGGGGAGGAGGGCATCGTCTGAGAAGGGGTTGGGTGGGGATGTGTTTCGAGCTGTTGGATCATTTGCTACCACATGACACGCATCCGTACTATAACAGACTCTGCTGCATTTCACTTCCAACAAACGATCACATGTCTGCTATCCAGACCGGAACTAGGATAACGATGACAACATGCAAAACCCAGAAAAGTGAAAACCGTCCTCACCTCCATGTCGCCCATTTCCCATCCCACTCATCGCAGGGATGCTAACCCCTTGCCTAATACTTAATAGCGCCATTTGAAACGGGGATAAGGCCACGTCAGCAAGGATGGACCAATGGGGATCCTCCTCTTCGATTCCTTTCCTCGTTGGTTGGTGCATACTTTTGAATGCAAGAAATGTAGCATTAAACCGGTTACCTCTCCGACAACGGTGTTATTAAAGCGATGGGATTTATATCATTGGAAGTCACTTATAATTCAATCAGTACAAATGACAGTAATATTTCACATACTGGTAAACTCATATCCGTCCACAAAGAAGGCAGTGTGTAATATAAGAAGATCACTACATTAGAAAAAGTTTCCTTTTTTTCATTTATCTGCTGCTCTTTTAGATTCTAAGTAGAAAATGGAATGTTGGAATTTTTAAATATGTTATAATAATTTTATATGCATGACAAATGGTGAAGTTTTCTCTCACTATAAGTAGGATCTGTTATATTGATTCTTGCTCAAATCAATGTTGAAAGATTTGACTAATTTTTACGTTGGTTGTTGTCTACCTAACGCAACCTCCACAAGAGAGGATTTGAACCATAATCTTTTGAACGGTAGACACATTGCACTACCACCAGACCATTTAGATGAATATTAATTTTATATATATAAAAATAAATAAAATAAATTTATCCCGTAATTCTACGAAATAAACTATTTATTACACGATTGTTCTCTATCTTGCCAACTCACATACAAGTTGTAACACACTGAAATAGTACCGCATTGAATATTTTAAAAAGTGACGACTTCGAATATCTTCTTCATTATCCATGAATAATATTATCTATCAATTTAGATCAAATTAAATGCATGTAATCATCCTATTCATGTTGTCGAATCTCTTCTTCGTTGAATAATATCATATCTATAAATTTAAATCAAATTCAATGCATCGTCTCACCCTATCCATGTTGTAAGAATATCTTATTCATTATCCATGCATAATTGATGGTCCATACTAAGAGCATCAGACAAAGATAAGGCAATATATTACTTGTATTTTTTTGGGTAAATTACAAAAAAAACTCCAAGTATGCGTCAATTCCTAATTAGGGATCTCCTTTTTCAAATGTAACAAATAGGGGTCTGGACATTCAACTTTAAGATTTAACATCGATATAAAATGATCACAGAAGTTTACAGAAGCTTGAACTCGAGGAGAAAAAATCGGACCCTATTGCAATATTTGAAAAATAAGATCCTTAATTTGTAATCATCTTTTTTTTATTTACCCTGATTTTTTGAATTAAATGAGATGGTCCGTATCAGATACGCAACAATCGGATATGGTGATAAACATATAGGTGTTAATCGCCCTATAAAATGTAAATAAGTAGAGATGTAAAAAACTATATTAAGTTATTATCACATATTTGATAATGTGTTAGATAGTTATGAGAAAGGTATGGTAACTTTAGTCGATTGACTGAGAATGACATAATTATATTATGTTTAACTAATGCTTGCATTGCATTTCTAATTATATCAGCTATGTTTTCATTAGGTATGGCATATTAATGGAAGTAAATTGCACAAAAGTCTTGACTATCGCCCTTAAAAGACGTATTTGTACTCAGGACACGAGAGTGTAAATCTTTTTTCTGGAGTAAAACACGATAAAACAACTTGTATTGTGCGATTGTGCATGACTCCTTTTTTCGCGGTCTTTCACCGGTGATCGACGACAACCTCTCTTATTGAAATTGAAGCTAATATCAAGAGACAACGAGGCCAACCTTTTCCATTAGCTCTATATCTCATCGAAACAAATAGTAGATATGGAATGCCATGTTGTTACCTTTTAAAATTAGAGTGCACCATTGTTATTTGGTGCATAACAAAGGAAATTTCCTGCAATTCACTCTAAAATGCAACTCAATGTAAATTTTAAAAAAAATACAATTATAAAAATGAACTAGTGTGGAACCCGTGCGTTGCACGGACATGAGTAAGCTTGTGATTATCTTAAGTAGCATTAATACCATTTGAAACTATATTTGTTTCCATTTGATTTCTACGTGGAGCAGTCAGAAGAGAATTTAGGTAATCTGCAAAAGTTCATGTCTTATGCACCAGAAAGCTAATATTTTAGTGGAGTAAGAGTGACATTAAGGTTGGTATGTTTATAGTAGAAATCAATACAAAATAAAGTGTGGTGTCCATAGAAAAATTCAGCAGCAATTCTCATGTGCCATAGATCTCTCAAACAACTCGTATATGAGATTTTTTTTAGACATTTTATGCTAACCATCAATTAATTTAATATTTTACTCTAGCAAAGCAAGTCAAGTTTGTAAGGAAAAAAGAATCCGGAGTTCGAGGTAAATATCAGAACGATCCTGATATTTAAAAACGCAACATTTTGGGGACTTGATTCAACATTATAAAACTTTCCATAGATGACCTTATAACGAACATCGTTGTTTTCATGAAAAAATAGAACATTAATGAGGAAGTGTTATAACGCTAAAAAATTATAGATTTTCGAAATAATTCTCATTTTTATCAGAACCCCTTTTTAATGTTTAGGGTAAATTATAGAAAAAGTACAATTTGTTCGTCGATTCCTGATCAGGCCTTGTTTTTTAAATGTAACATAATTTTTGGATTTTTTACACTTGTACTCCTTTGGGATTATGTATTACAATTACATCACTATCTTTTTTGCAATAACATTAGTGTTCTTACAAAATTCACATTAATGCCTTTCTATTGATGTAGTACATGGACATCGAAGGGTAGTACAGTGGCTTTTGTAAGATTGCATGAGCACACGTGTTATTGCAAAAAAAAACAGAACATAATTGTTAATATAGAATCTTGAAGATATACAAATGTAAAAAATCATAATTTTTTCCTCAAATACATGCCTCCGTATGTTTCAAAATCCATTTATTTTAAATTGAAAGTTTGAACCCTTGTTTGTTACATTAAAAAAAATAAAATCCATAATTGAAAAGCAATGCACATCTGAAACCCTCTTTGTGGTTTTGACTTTGATATTTATCTTAAACTTTGGACCATATTCTATAACCGAAATGCCCTGTCACTAGGGATGAGCATGGGTCGGGCCTGGGCCGGGCCCTACAGGGCCCAGGCCCATTTATGTTTGTGGGCTTTGGGTCGGGCCTGGGCCCACTAAATTTTTTTAAGGCCCAGGCCCAAGCCCAACCCAATTATAATGGGTCGGGCCTGGGCCGTGCCGGTCCATAATGTCTCAAAAATCAATTGGCTTGGATCGGCCCAAAACTTATGAGTCTAGACTTGGTGGGCTCGTAAACTTGGCGAACCCTCATTTGGTTATTTTGATTGTAATCTTTGTTGTGAAGTATTTATTAGTTATTTAGGTATTTATTATTTAGGTATCCTACTATTTTGCACGGATTTGGTCATATCTATTATTCTACATTATCTAATGGAAAGAGTTTCATATAGATATTATAGTACACGTGCAAATAATAGTAAACAAACAGATTGAAAATATACCTCAAGTGGATTAATTTGTCGACGTCGTCAACTCCCTCATTAAATCTAGATGAATATATCAAAGTGAGAGATCAAAGTCTAGACACATATGGGCTATATGTGGGCCAAGCTATCGGGCCTAATTTTGGGCTTCTATGTGGGTCAGGCTATGGGGCCTAATATCTTTATATATTAATTTTTTATAATATGAAAGTTTTCTGGAATATCATTGATCGGCGAACGGTTCGCCGATCGGCGAACCGTACGCCGATCGATGCCCTGACTGGGAATTCTTGAGGTCAGATGCCCTGACAGGTAGGGATGAGCATTGGGTTGGCCTGGCCCAGCCCGGCCCAAAGCCCGACTCGTATAGCTCGGCCCAGATCGGCAAATGGTTTACCGATTCTCAGTTCCAAATATTTTTATATATTATTTTTTATAATGTAAAATTGAAAAGTTTTCTGTAATAATATTATATATTATTTTTATATATTGATCGACAAACCGTTCGCCGATCGACGAACCATTCGCCAATCGATGCCCTGACTGGGAATTCTTGAGGTCAGATGTCCTGACATGGCATTTCGGTGATTGAAATGCCATGAGTCCTAATCCTAACCCCAATCCCTATCTTCCCCAGCCGCCTCCACCCCCCCCCCCCCCTTTTCCCCCGCCTCCTTCCCATCCACCGCCATCTGCCTTCGCATCCTTTGTTGACGCCGCAACCCAAAAGCCCTCCTGGCGGGACATATGTGGGTCGCCTCCGACGGATGCTCCGGTTTCTCGTCGCCTTGCCTACACCCCCCCCCCCCCATTCTTAATTGATGGCGAGGAAGACGCCTTTGCCTCTGAAGCCGAGGTTCGCACACTCGATGCCCTCTGGGCTAATACGATCGTCTTTTACATCATGGGAAAGAGGCCTCTTCTTAGGCTCCTCTCCAACTTCAATTCTAAGGTCTGGAGACCGACTGATGAGTATAAACTACTCCTGCGACCGAATGGGTTTTTCTACCTTCGGTTGGCTTCAGATGAATAATGTGAAAGAATTCTCTCTGGTGGACCTTGGTTATTCCAAGGTCGATTCATGGTTCTTCAAAGATGGGAAGCGGGCCAATGCTTAGAACGAGAGCTGCTCTCCAAGATTCCAATTTGGGTCCGCTTCCATGGCCTTAGCCTTGGGTACTTCTCGGATGTAATCCTTAATAAGATGGCAAGCCTTATCGGTACTCCTAGGGTTGGGCATTGGGTTGGGCCGGCCCGACCCGGCTCAAAACCCGACCCGTATAACCCGACCCAAACCCGAACTCGAAATTTAATGGGCGGGTCGTGGGCCCTAAAATGAGCCCATATTGATTATCGGGCCGGGTTTGGGCCTGAGAAGGCCCAAACCTGTTAGCCCGATAGCGTGACCAATTCTAAAGCAAGTATATTCATATCTAGTACGGTATAATTATATCAATTATATTCATGTTCATTCCAAATACCATGTTCTAACTTTAATATCCTTATTCGAGTGTAGAATAAATGCTTAGACACATTAATAATCATATCCATTAGTGGATTGAGGATATTATTACATTAATATACAAGATTATTACATTAATATACAATAATGGAATCTGTGTCCTCAAGTGTTACAACATGTACAACTGTAAGTAACCAATCTGTATTGGGTCATAGTGCTCGCATCTACAATAGAATATGTAATGGTGAATTGAATTGTATTTCCAACATATAACTAATGTTAAAATCACAAATTAGTTAGCATGCTTTATAGTTTTAAACATGCACACATGCATAAGAAACAACCACACAAATGCAAGAAGAATGGAAGACATGATATTGGTATACATAGGTGTTAAATTGGGCCGCCCGAACCCGAACCCGACCCATTTTGTTTGGGCCGGGTTTGGGCTTGGGCCTAATTTTTGAAAATAAAATGGGCATAGGCCCGACCCGTTAGCCCATATTCTAAAATGGGCTTGGGCCGGGCCAAGACGAACCCGGCCCGAACCCGGCCCATGCCCAACCCTAGGTACTCCTCTGTTCATGAATGCCGCTACGGCCTCTGGAAAAAATGTGAACTCTGCGAGATGCTGCATCTTGATCCATGCTTCCAAACAGATTCCCGGCTCCATTCCGTTGGTCTTCTTCTCTGGTTTGCGCTAAATGGTCGGTGTTGAGCCAGAATGGATGCCTCCCCGATGCGTGAATTGTATTTCCTTTGGGCACTCAACTTCTCACTGTCCCTCCTCAAAGCCCGCACCTCTCTTGGACTGCGGTAATTGCGATGCTCTGGCTACCGAGCTCGCGTTGGATTCCTTTGCTTCTGGTAAGACTCCTCGTGAATCTCCTATCTTGGGAAGTAATTCTTCTGGGAGCCTTCCGTCCGAGCCCTCGCCCCTGCCTCCGCAAGCTCCTTGTCAGGAGGGTGAGGCACTGGCCGGGCAACCATCGTCTTCCCTCACTCACGGTTCGTTGAATGCCACTCGAGGTCATAAGGATGATGCGGTTTCTATCCCCCAAGAACCTGGACCTAGGCCTCCCGAAATTCCGGCTCATTCAAAGTCTCAAAAAAGGGTAACCCTCCCGGTAAGGCCCTTTCCTCCTTCCCCTTTTGTTCCAGGCATCTTCTCCAGAAAAAGTCTCTGGAGGGCAGAAAGTATACCGCGCCACCCCTAAATGGTGGTCCGACACAATTTTTCGACCTCAATAACCCTTCCTCGGAGGTTGTGAACGCAAACTCGCATCCAGTTGGGGATACTCCTGCCATTGTATCGGAGGAGAACATGGTCTGGTTCTTGACCACACATAAGAAAAAAAGGCTCCAAAGTCGTCCTCTAAACAAAATGGGCCAGCGTCGCCCAAGCATACCAGCCTCTAATTTCATATATCTCTTGTTGTATGCAATACCTGTGGACTCAACAAGTCTGGTAAGGTCAAAGCAATCCTAAGGGTCCGTTTGGTTGCTGGGTTGGGTTGGGTTGGGTTGGGTTGGGTTGAGGTAACCTTGTGAATAGTAAACTATGAGGAGGATTAGAGGGTTGGAAGGAGGGGTACACCGGTGTACCCTAACCCAACCCTGCAACCAAACGAAGCCTAAAGGTGCTCCGGTCTAAGGATGCGGAAATATTGGGTTTACTTGAAACCAAGATTAGGCCTGAAAACAGGCGCCGGTTTGCTGATTCCATTCCACGTGGATGGGAGCTTGCGCATAACTCCACATCGCTCGGGCGTATCTACTTATTGTAGAGATCGGATTGTTGGAGCTGCACTATTGTTGGGGTCCACCCTCAAAGCTCTCACAATGCTATGCACTAACCTTGGAGGCTTCACCTTCTACCTTTCGATTGTGTATGGTGACAGCTGTCCCATACAACGAAGGGCTCTCTGGAATCATCTTTGGGATATGAAGGCATATATTGATGGGTCTTGGGTGGTCATTGGTGATTTTAATGTTGCCCGCTTTTCTGACGAGAGGATCGACGGCCACGCCCCCCAAGGGGTCCCCTCCATGATTTCAATTCGTGCATCGACGATTGTAGTCTCTCGGACTTAGAATCTAATGGGATTCAGTGGTCGTGGAATAACTCATCCGTGGGGCCGCTTAGAATCGCTGCAAGACTCATTCGTGCTCTTATAAATGACAATTTCCTTTTGAAAATGCCTCTCGTCAAGCTTTGCTACTCCCCGCTTCCATCTTCGGACCACCTTATACTTACTGTAGCCCTTTTTGCCAGAATTAAAAAACGAAATTCATTCTGGTTCTTTGATTATTGGATTGGCCGTGATGGATATCAGGAAGTTGTTAAACGTGGTTGGGATTGCCCTGTGACCGGGGGCCCTCTTTATTGCCTCAAGCGTAGACTTAAGAACGTTTAGCATGCTCTTAAAGATTGGGCCTCCAATGAGGCAAATGTATTCACCGAAGCTAAGAGAGCGGAGGACTTACTCAAAGACATTTCTCCGGCTCTGCAGTTGGAGCCGCTCAACCCCACTCTCGCACGGCTGGATGAGGACGTGAAAGGATACATTAACCTATTGGATTCTGACCTCGAATCTGCGTGGAAACAAAAAAGTAGAGCGGAACGGCTGAACTTTGGGGATCGTAATACAAAGTTTTTCTATCTCTTGGCTAATGCCAGAGCTTCGTAGAACTCCATTTGTCGGCTTCTAGATGATCGGGGTTGCGTCATCGATCGCCCCGCCTCGATGGCCAGTGCTGCTACCATCCACTTCTCTAATCTTCTTGCCCCTCCATCTCCTCAGCCTCCCCTGTCTGGGTCGCCTCCTCCATTGCGACGTCTCACCGCCCTTTCCAGATCTTGGCTGGTCCGGCCTTTCACGGAGGATGAAATATGGAACATCGTCAATTCTATTGGCTCCTCTAAGGCGCCAGGTCCTGACAGTTTCAATGCGCGCTTCTTTAAAACTCACTGGCCCATGGTCAAGGATGCGGTACGTGCTGCGATGGAGTTTCTTTTTCAAGGGGTAACTGATGAATCTCCATTTCATCACCTTTATTCTATCATTTTGGCCTTAAAAACCCCAGCAAATGCATGAAAATAGCATCAATTTATCTATAATAGCATTCATTATTTATTGTATTAAGTATACATAAAATAAGGTTTTTAATGCCAAAATTATAGAATAAAGAGAAGAAAAGAATAAAATATTACAAATATTTTATGACCCGAACCCCGAGACCAAGTCCAGAATGGAATTGGTCGACAAAGAATAAAGTAGGGGGAGATAAGGGCCAACAGTATAATAAATACCTCATTTATTTATTCATCCATTTATGCATTTTTGACACCTATTTTGTATATAATTATTTATTCATCAAATAGAGAAACTTTGTACATGAAAGTTGTAGATAATAATGTAAATAAAATTACAAAATTGAGTTTGTATAAAAATAAGACTCAATGTACATTTTATACACAAAATAAAAAGTAAAAATCTTAACTTCACAGACCCATATCTTGCAAATAAAAACTCCAAATCACCCAAACTAACCTTTAATTGTATATAGCATTCCAAGAACTATTTTATAAAATTGATTTCATAATTTTTGGAGCCCATCTGTGGAAGTTAGGTTTTTGGCCCACCTTGTATATAAGACTGATTAAAATATTCATTTTATTCAATAATCATTATTTTTATAAATTCATATTTTTAGAATTTTGTCAATAATGTATATAATACATATACATATTGAAATTAAAAGAAAACCAAAAAGTATCTGTAAAATAAAATAAGTCTACAAGATACATAGACAAAACACCTATGTGAAGTATGTACATAAATAAAAAGGGGAAAACATTATTTAATTATTTTATTCTTTCATATTTTTATAATAATGTACATATTAAATATAATTCATTAAAAATACAAATCCAAAATAAAAACCAAGAAAATACATTAAATAAATAAAGTATATACATTATATAGGTAAAATACCTATAAGTATACCTACTTATATATGCACCTATTTATTTAAATATGTAAATAAACTCATAAAAATTAAACAAAAATATATCTACACATAAAAATAAGTTATAAATTTATAAAATAAGAAAATAAAATAATAGAATAAAAATAAACAAAATAAAAATAAATACATATAAATATACTTATAAATACATTATTAAAATAAACTCATAATAAAATACATTAAAAAATAAATAAAAATCATAAATAAATACTACATTAATTAATAAACATTTTTTATTTTATAAGCAAAATTTAATTTATTCATTTATTATGTCTAATAATTGAGTCAAATTCGGGTTGACATGGACCAATCACAGCCCTGCCAATGTTGACCTCGGTCAACTCAGCCATCAGCCTCACCAGCCCGTCAAATCTGTCAGACATGGCGTTTTCTCCAAATTTTCCCGATCGACCCGTCGCTCCAATGACATCGGTCCCTTCACGGAAATTACTCCCAAAACAACCCTTATACACGCCCATAGCTTGTTTTCCCTGTATATAGCTTGGATTCCTTATTTTTGGCCGGTCAATAAGGGCTCCCATTATGTTCGAAAATAAATCAGCCTCCAGCCTGTCAGATCTGTCAAACCCCCCATCTTCTCCCATTTTCCCGGATGCCCCGTCCATCGATCGCCTTTGCTTCCTTCACAAGAAATGCTCCTGGTACATTGTACATACACGCCCCCATGTTAGATCTAATGTATATATCACCGATTCCTTATTATTTGCCGGTCAATAAGGGCACATACACATGTTTATAAATAAACCATCTTCCTCCTCCAAATTTTTTTGGCCATTTCCCTAGCCCTAGAGCTCCCCACCTTCGGCCAAGAGTGCATCCAGGTGACAGATGGAGGTCCCCTGAAGGTTGTGGAAGCTCGCGGAGGAAGGAGATGCGCCCATGGCGGCGCTCCGGCAGTCGTCCTGCTCCCTGGAGTTTTTCCAGGTATAAGAGCTGCGCATTTATTTTCTTAGGGAGATTTTTATTCCCGCATTTCATTCCTGTCTTTTATTATGCATTTAGATCATTAGAATAGCTTAGGTTAGCTAAATCGAAGTTCGCCGGAGCTTTGCTCCGGCGACTTCGCCACCTTGTTTCCGACTGTTTTCCGATACCATTTCGCCTTCACTTCGATCCCCTCCGCATTCTACACCTCCAAACCACTCCCGTTCAACCAGATCTGCTCCAGATCTGCGAATCGGAGCCTCAACTCCGCCGCTCGCCGGAGGCTTCGCCACCTCGCCCATTTCTTGTGCTAACAGCTTCAATTTTCGGTCGAGGGATCTCCCCTCGAGCCGCGTGAGTTCTTTCCTGCAGGTTAGGAGCAAAGAGGAGCTCCAGGAGACGCTTTCAGAGTTCATCGGAGGTACCTGGAGCCCCTCGACTTCTTCGACGTCGTGGTGGCGCTCCAGTGCCCCTCCGTCCGATCAGACACCTCCAGCAGCTAGAGCCACCTGTCAGGAAGCCAGTGGGAGCCTCAGAAGCCTCGAAAGACGCCGGAGAAGCGAGCTTGAAGGCGGGAATTCGGCCATCCTGGCCTTCTTCCCCGTTCTTCCACCTTGCCTCGCCGCCGTCAGATGAAGGAGGTCTCCCCAGGTCGAGCCTCAACCGTCGGATCTGCCCGCGCCTTAGCCGTCGGATCACGCCAGATGATCTAATCTCCACCGTGGATCCGCGAACCGTCATCGTCTCACCAGGAAGCGACGCGTGTCAAGTGAAGAACGCCCAGCCATTGGATCGCGCGCCTTTTTTATATTTAGTATTTGATTTTGTAAATAAATTATAACGTTGTCAATAAATTGTGAATTTTGCTAAAGGACCCCTGTACTTCCTTAAATTGCATTTTGGTCCTTCCGCAGCCTCATGTGCAGTCCCACGTGAGGTGCGTGAATTTTGCACTATAGCCCAGACGGTTTTTGTTAATTGTAAATTAGTTCAAAAAATTAAAATAAATGTTTATTTCTGTAGATATTTTTGCACCGATGCCCCTGTTACTTATTTTATTTGCAAAAATACCCCTGCCAGGCTGTTTTATTTTTGTGTCTTTTATCTATTTATTACAAATACCTATGAGGCTTTTAAAAATCCAGAAAAATTAGGATAGATGTTTCATGTGATATCCTTGTACGCCCATATTATTTTTCATATTTTTTTGCATTTTTCCTAATTAGTAAAAATGAAAAAGAAGCCCTTTTTGTACTGTTTAAATTAAAAAATACAAAAAAATTAAAAAATGTTTTTGAAAAATTCCAAAAAAAATATATATGGTATATTTATACATATATTGAGTCCAGAAATTGAAAAACCCTAAAAATATGAAAAAGAAAAATAAAAAAAATCAGAAAACTCCAAAATCTAACAAAAATTTAGAAAAATATTAAAAAGCAAAAAAAAATATATATATATATATATATTAAGCATTCATATCTATATATATCTATATACTATATTACTCCTCTCTCTCTCTCTTCTTATATATATATATCTCTTTATACATATATTTATATATATACATATATTTATATATCTAAAAATATAAAAATAAAATATAAAATATAAAAACAAAATAAAAATTATAAAAACAAATATATATAAAAAATATATATATAATCCAAAACCCACAGAAACAATAAATGGACATGAACAATGGATTGAATAAATGATACATCACATACATTCCCTTCGCCTCCCAGTGTTCGACCTCTACCTGTACTTACACCTATACACATTTGCATGTAGAGTTATAATAAATTTTAACTCCACAATTTTGGATATTCATTGCATATATTTATTGTGGGTTAATTGTTGATTGATTTGGGATCTGTTGAGCGGTCGCCTCAGCGACATTGTGGTCCCGCCTTGTGCGGATTACTCTAGACCCTCGTCAGGTACCTTTCATCAAATGGCGCCGTTGCCGGGGAGGCAACGGATTTTGTATGATTTTGTGAGCTTAGTTGTTCATTTATTTAATTTTTTGCTCATGTCCTTCATTTATTTATTTGTGTGATTTTTATTTTTATTTAACACTATTTGATTGATTGTTCTGACCATCTCCTTTCTTTGTCTGTGATGCGAGGGACCGCCGAGCGAAGGAGGACCTCCTAGGAGGACCTATGCACCCAAGCAAGGTGGAGTTGGCTCTTCTATGCCCAGCCAACAGAAGAGAGCATCCATGACAGAAGAAGGAGAATTTTTTTAGACAGTCTCTATTTTTATGCATTTTATTTTATTTTATTATGTATATTCATGTGAGAGAGTGACACTTATAATCATGTAATAATACAGGATTCTCACAGGTACACTTCGACTCCCGAGGTCCATTGCCAGAGGGATTGTTCCCTTGGGGGCCTCGATGATTTTGACGCTTTTCTTTTTCTTTATTTTATTTTATTTTTATTATTTTGTGTGAATGAGCCTTAGCTTAGGATTTGCTTGCTCGTAGCGTTAGGTCCAAACGTCCTAATTATTTGCATGTACCTATAGTTCGTTTTGGACCTAGATCAAACTCTAAACAGTCGTTCATTTATCTCTTAGCCTTTGTGCCACAGCGAGCCCCGCAAAGCGCTTTCTCCTAAACTCAAGTGTGTTGAGCAGAGGAGGGGTGAGCCAAGACCGGATCTTTTTTAGGCTAAAGATGAATGAGCGACTTGTGGTGCTTCACGATAATAGCAATTTCTGTACCTAGGATGATTTCTTCGGTTTGCATTTGCATATAGCATAGGTTTCAAATTCGATTCTTCATCCCGCATGGAGAGAGCTGGGAGGCACTGTAAGTCTTCTTACGTAGCATGCATCATCGATTTCCGACTTGCATGGCTTTCCCGATCTTCTCCCTCTGATTTTGCCAACCTCGGATGCTTAATGGAAATTGGAACCTCGATAGGCACGTGCATTGAAAATACCCAAAAAAAGTGATAACTTAAATAAAATTGGGACTGATAACTCTATTTGACCTAAAAATAAAACATAATGGACTTCCTTGTCTTGGGGAGAGCAACCCCCTCATTGTATGCGTTTTACTTGCTCACGTACACACTAAGGAGTAGAGCCCAAACCTCATTAAGCCTCCTAAGTGATTGTACAATTTTTGTGATTCTCACCTAACTCTAAAAATGAAAAGATAAATGACCGTCATCTGATGGTCTTCACTGTGTTGAGTAGGTGAATTGGGGGTCTGCCTTGTGTCTTGATTGTGGCTTGGAGTCCATTGTGCTTTTCATTCATTACTAGAGTAGTCGGTCCCGTCCGTGTGAGTCATGCATTTTTCATCTTTGAGTCTCTCTACCTCTCTTATACATATCTCTCTTCATCTGCATTGAGTCATGACATTGGCGCTCGAGCTCAATCATTCTTCGCCAAGTCCTTTGTTTCCCTCTTCTTCATCACTCTCCTTGTATTCTCCGTACCATCATCATTCTCTGGTTCAGGGAGAGCATTCTCCTTGAACCACCATTTTGACGGTGTTCCCGCCATGTGTGGAACACCCAATTTTGTCTATGTCCCGATCTTCTAGCCCGCCCTCCTCGTACCCTCTGTATCACTCTTCTACCACCCACGATATTGGCACGCCCGCTCAATCAGCTTCTCCTCCCCATTGTGTACCTTTCTTATCCATCTTCCTCGTGTCCCCCGTATCACCACTCCCTTTCACCCGGGAATGCTGTGCATATTGATGAGGCCCGCATCGGGGATTATTTATACAGATTATTGGTGTAAGCCGGGCCATGATGTTGAGGTTGCTGAGATTGATTTGGTGGATTTGTTTTTGGTACATGAATATGGGCTTCGTGAGGATTTTTGCTGATGCATAGGTCTTAGGTGTGAAGCATTATTGAGGAATTTTAGTTCTCGCACACCGGATTGAGGATGTGATATGATGCGATGCCTTGGTGATGATTTCATGAGTATTGATTGATCTATCTATCTCGAGGTTCCACCCATCTTGATTCTAAGGATTGACTGCTTATCTGATATGGAATGCCTGGTAAGGGTGTGTGGATCCTACATGATCTCTCATCTTCCTGATTGACCTATCCTTGATCTCCTGACTCTCTAACCCACCCTGGCACTTAGAGGATTCCTGACTATTTTTTGTGCCATCTCAGCTGATTGGATTGACCCAAGGGATGTTTGGTGAATGACATGATTATTTGCTCCCTTGCATGATCTTATGCCCTCCAAATGATTGAATGATTTATTGCTTTTGAGGACCTGAGATGACTTGCCAGCATTCCCATGGCCTACATTGATCTAGCTCACATTACTCCCCGAAGACTGTCTGCGGGAGAATGCGATAATTTCTAGGATTGCGGTTTCATTCACTGCTTTGGTCGCCATTGTGATGGGACCTGAAACTGAGTCAGATGCTACGCTTGATTGGCCTCCCCCTGTGATTGTGGACCTGACCTGTCAGTACACGAGGCCAATGTACTAGACTCATCTGAGTCCGCTCTCCTTGATGGTCCTCACAAGGCAGAGCTCCACTTTTCTGATTATTCCATGCCTAGTTCATAGCTCTACGAGGGTTATCTACGAGAGGCTATGACACAATATAGCTCTCTTGGTCTCTTCTGCTGGTAGATGATCTGTCGTCTATCGAGGCCACATTTAATGTGGATCCGTCTGATGGGTCCGGCTCCTTTGAGCCCTCGCTCTCCTTGACGACCCTCGCAAGGTAGAGGCACTTTCTGACTATTCCTTGACTAGATCATAGTACTCTCCGAGGACTATCTGCGAGAGACTGTGACACTCTCTTTACGCTCGGTTCCCCTTGCTGACTGTGTCTCCGATCTGCGGAGCACGGGATCGAGTCGTCTGCTATATATGATTTTAGGTCCCATCTTGAGTTGCCTATCCGATCTTCGGATCATGGGACTCTGCTGAATCGACTCCTTTGAGTCTGCTCACCTTGACGGTCCTCGCAAGGTTGAGCCCCTGACATCTGCTATTTCCATGACTAGCTGGCAGCACGTTCCCCGAGGGTTATCTGCGGGAAGCTGTCACATTTTCTTGATCTGTCAGTCTCTTCTGGTGATATCCGATCTGTCGCCTACCGAGACCGTCTCTGTGATCCGTCTGATGGATCAGGCTCCTTTGAGCCCGCTCTCCTTGACAACCCTCGCAAGGGTGAGCTTCTGTTCTGATTTTTCACCAACTAGCATGTACTACTCCCCGAGGGTTTTCTGCGGGAGAGTACATCATTTTCTAGGTACTCGGCTTCATTTCTGGTGTCTCCAGTTGGTGGAGCACGAAGCCGGGTCTTCTGATTTGTATACTCGGTCTCCTCCCTGGTTGTGTCTCCTGTTTGTTGGAGCATGGAGCCGAGTCTTCTGATTATTCTCTGATTATGCTCACCTTGAGGACCCTCGCAGGGTTGAGCCATGGCCTGCGGTATTCGGTGTGTACTTATGATCTTTCTACCTCACCATCATCGGATACCATGATGTCTCCTATTCTCTATCTTCTATATCTATCTGAGACCATGATTGACCGGAGGAGTCTGTACTGCTCTTTCTTCCTCCCTGTCTTATGTTATCGGCTCTGTTCCCTCATGATGATCCTTCGAGCCGATTGACTGATTCATGCTACCGGACCGGATATCTTTACTTTCTGATCTGATTGTCCCCGGTAGCTGACACCCACTTGATTGAAGATTCGGGTGTCTTTTCACCTTCTGACTGCGTCCTCGTTCTCACAGGGAGACGACGACAAGAGCACAATAGTCGCTTACTAGATACCGTCCTGTACTTCACCAGTTCTTCACCGCTTGTATATATGTGTGCCTTCTTCATCCTTTCTCCCGTATGTTTTAGTGTACCCCAGATCTATCGCCATATCTTTGTGTCTACACTTAGGATGTACCTTGTCCTAAGTATAGGGGGTACACACCAAGTTGTTCTTTCGTCGTTCAGTTTCGTCACTCCTGTTGTTGCCTATACCTAGGGATATCTCACCCTAAGTATAGGGGGAGTGATGTGTATATTCTACACGATCTTTTCATATCTCTTCTTTTCTTCTTTTCCTTTTCTATCTTCTGTATCTAAATAAAAGGTGTCGCCCCTTTGTGTCAGTTTTCTGTACTTAGGACGTACTTTGTCCTAAGTATAGGGGGGGTGCACCCCTGATTTGTTAATTCTTTGATCTGTTTATTCCCACCCTTGACCCTCCCTGCTTTATGTACAGTCTGCTATACTTAGGATTACTTGATCCTAAGTATAGGGGGGACGGTCAACTTCTATTTCCTTTGTCTCTTATTCGTATTCTTTAGACTTGTCTATACTCAGTACGAGTTATGTCTTCTCTTTTCTTTTCGATCTATGAGGACATAGCTCAAGCTAAGTATAGGGGGGTCGTATATACTATGTATATACTTTAGTCATAACTCATACTCTCGTATTTTACTAATAAATATGGCTAATAATTCTTTAAAAACTCATTAAAAACCCTTAATAAAAAGATGTGATTATTCCTCAAATTCTTTTTGTATATACTGATTAATAAATCAGGTGAAAATATTTTTTGCAAAATATTTGAAAAATAGTTTGAAAATCTTTGAGAACATTTATTGAAAACTATTTTGAAAATGTTTTGTTACATGTTTTCAACCTGTGTAAAAATGTGTGGTTTGTAAAAATTTATTTTCTTTGTGTGAAATAAAACGTTTGAAAAATGATTTGCAAATGGTTTGAAAAATGATTGCAAAAATATTTTGAAAAATCTATATATACTGTTTTGAAAAACCTTTGCAAAATGATTTTCAAATGTGTGTACATGTTTGTAAAAATGTTTGTAAAAATTATTTTGGACTATAGTTTTCAAAAATTGTTTGAAAAATTTGTGTCAAATAAGTTTGAGGAATAGTTACATATAATAAATAAGTAAGATAATATATATATATATTATAAATAAAAATAAAAATAAAAATAAACAAAGTTCTTTAATAAGTGTACATATATACCTATAAATAAAAACTAAATTGTAAATTCTTAATTCTTGTAAAATAAAGCGGCACGCCCGTGTAAATAGTTGTACATATTTTATACTTTGAGTGCCAAAATTATCTTATTTGCAAAAAAAATCTTTGTGTAAAAATTCTTCTCCTTGTTTTCAAATTCTTTGAAAAATTGCATTATTCTTTGCATATTTGTAAATAACATTTGCATAGCATTCATATTCTTTGATTGAGCTTGATGATTGAACTAGTCTAATAAAGTCAAAGATTAGAGCTTGGTTGGACCTTACTGCACCTAACTGCACTGAAACCTTACGGGGACTAGGTTTAAGGTACTTTAGGTCTATTCAGACTTAATTCTTTGAGAAATCAGGGCTGGGTTCAAGTCACCTCAGTGGACTAACTAGAACTTTTCGAAACAAACGCACGACTCTTGTCAGCTGTGACCTAACTTGGACACTTGCACCTTTCACTTGGCTCAACTCAGGTGGAGTGGTGAGGGGGTTGGATTTTCCAGTTTGAGACGCACACGGGTGGAAACATTCGTCCTCGTCTAGGGAGGGAAGTGCACCCCAACCTGGTCCAGTAGCCATGAGGTCTAACGACAGGAGAGTGTGGGTTGCAATAATGCTTCAAAAGAGGGATAGTCTTCTGGATCAAGAGGAAAAAGTCCTTATGTAAATGCTGTTGTAAATAGTATGTTTGAAAAAAAAAAGAAAAAAAACTCCAAAAAAGTGGACAGGCTTGAAAATAATAATAAAAAAAGTGCCTGCCGGAGTATATATATATGTTGTATAGAAAATAAGCAAGATTGAGCATCAAAGTTATACCATGTGAGCCTGCAGCTGGATGACTTGACTACACTGGTCTTGCATCCCAGGATAGGTAGCTACACTGGCTACCATCCATTATTTTCTCTACCTCCTCCTCTTGAGCTGGATGCCACTTGAACTTAGAAAAGAATACCCCGCTCCTCGAGGAAAGAGTTGTTGGATTAGGGAATCATTGGGTTGTCATTCTGGAGAAGTCAATCTCTTTGTCATTTCAGTTGA
This sequence comes from Ottelia alismoides, assembly GCA_037367405.1. NCBI lineage: Eukaryota > Viridiplantae > Streptophyta > Magnoliopsida > Alismatales > Hydrocharitaceae > Ottelia > Ottelia alismoides. The sequence continues at coordinate 48,626 of JAZKJV010003434.1, read as the reverse complement.
GGAGAGCCACTATCACTTACACGTACAAGTCAGCTTCATAGTCACAAGGGTTTGTGTATGATGTAGGCTAGTTCTGACCTGGCTATTGAGGTGATTTGAACCAAGTTCTATGACTCTCGAAGGCTGTTGTGTTTTAAGTTTGGTTCCCTACCAGGTTCCACACACATTTTCACATCAAAGTCTAACATGAGCTCCAAACTTTGATTTTGTACAGATAAATTTAATAATCATGACCAATTCAATTTATTCTTTAAATTCTTTATTTTTGCCTTTTCTTTTCTTCTTATTCTTTGTTCTTTTTGTACTTATTGCATAAGTGTTTGCTAGGGACTAGCAAAGGCAAGTATAGGGGGGTGATGAATCTCCATTTCATCACCTTTATTCTATCATTTTGGCCTTAAAAACCTCAGCAAATGCATGAAAATAGCATCAATTTGTCTATAATAGCATTCATTATTTATTGTATTAAGTATACATAAAATAAGGTTTTTAATGCCAAAATTATAGAATAAAGAGAAGAAAAGAAAAAAAGAATAAAATATTGCAAATATTTTATGACCCGAACCCCGAGACCAAGTCCAGAATGGAATTGATCGACAAGGAATAAAGTAGGGGGAGATAAGGGCCAACAGTATAATAAATACCTCATTTATTTATTCATCCATTTATGCATTTTGACACCTATTTTGTATATAATTATTTATTCATCAAATAGAGAAACTTTGTACATGAAAGTTGTAGATAATAATGTAAATAAAATTACAAAATTGAGTTTGTATAAAAATAAGACTCAATGTACATTTTGTACACAAAATAAAAAGCAAAAATCTTAACTTCACAGACCCATATCTTGCAAATAAAAACTCCAAATCACCCAAACTAATCTTTAATTGTATATAGCATTCCAAGAACTATTTTATAAAATTGGTTTCATAATTTTTGGAGCCCATCTGTGGAAGTTAGGTTTTTGGCCCACCTTGTATATAGGACTGATTAAAATATTCATTTTATTCAATAATCATTATTTTTAAAAATTCATATTTTTAAAATTTTGTCAATAATGTATATAATACATATACATATTGAAATTAAAAGAAAACCAAAAAGAATATGTAAAATAAAATAAGTCTACAAGATACATAGACAAAACACCTATGTGAAGTATGTACATAAATAAAAAGGGGAAAACATTCTTTAATTATTTTATTCTTTCATATTTTTATAATAATGTACATATTAAATATAATTCATTAAAAATACAAATCCAAAATAAAAACCAAGAAAATACATTAAATAAATAAAGTATATACATTATATAGGTAAAATACCTATAAGTATACATACTTATATATGCACCTATTTATTTAAATATGTAAATAAACTCATAAAAATTAAACAAAAATATATCTACACTCACAAAAATAAGTTATAAATTTATAAAATAAGAAAATAAAATAATAGAATAAAAATAAACAAAATAAAATAAATACATATAAATATACTTATAAATACATTATTAAAATAAACTCATAATAAAATACATTAAAAAATAAATAAAAATCATAAATAAATACTACATTAATTAATAAACATTTTTTATTTTATAAGCAAAATTTAATTAATTCATTTATTATGTCTAATAATTGAGTCAAATTCGGGCTGACATGGACCAATCACAGCCCTGCCAATGTTGACCTCGGTCAACTCAGCCATCAGCCTCACCAGCCCGTCAAATCTGTCAGACATGGCGTTTTCTCCGAATTTTCCCGATCGACCCGTCGCTCCAATGACATCGGTCCCTTCACGGAAATTACTCCCAAAACAACCCTTATACACGCCCATAGCTTGTTTTCCCTGTATATAGCTTGGATTCCTTATTTTTGGCCGGTCAATAAGGGCTCCCATTATGTTCAAAAATTAATCAGCCTCCAGCCTGTCAGATCTGTCAAACCCCCCATCTTCTCCCATTTTCCCGGGTGCCCCGTCCATCGATCGCCTTTGCTTCCTTCACAAGAAATGCTCCCGGTACATTGTACATACACGCCCCCATGTTAGATCTAATGTATATATCACCGATTCCTTATTATTTGTTGGTCAATAAGGGCACATACACATGTTTATAAATAAACCATCTTCCTCCTCCAAAATTTTTTGGCCATTTCCCTAGCCCTAGAGCTCCCCACCTTCGGCCAAGAGTGCATCCAAGTGAAAGATGGAGGTCCCCTGAAGGTTGTGGTAGCTCGCGGAGGAAGGAGATGCGCCCATGGCGGCGCTCCGGCAGTCGTCCTGCTCCCTGGAGTTTTCCAGGTATAAGAGCTGCGCATTTATTTTCTTAGGTAGATTTTTATTCCCGCATTTCATTCCTGTCTTTTATTATGCATTTAGATCATTAGAATAGCTTAGGTTAGCTAAATCGAAGTTCGCCGGAGCTTTGCTCCGGCGACTTCGCCACCTTGTTTCCGATTGTTTTTCCGATACCATTTCGCCTTCACTTCGACCCCCTCCGCATTCTACACCTCCAGACCACTCCCGTTCAACCAGATCTGCTCCAGATCTGCGAATCGGAGCCTCAACTCCGCCGCTCGCCGGAGGCTTCGCCACCTCGCCCATTTCTTGTGCTAACAGCTTCAATTTTCGGTCGAGGGATCTCCCCTCGAGCCGCGTGAGTTCTTTCCTGCAGGTTAGGAGCAAAGAGGAGCTCCAGGAGACGCTTTCAGAGTTCATCGGAGGTACCTGGAGCCCCTTGATGAATCTGTGATTCATCACATCAAAAGTCAAAAATAGAGCCTTGTTCCCGAGAAAATAGAGGCATATTTCCTTTTATCTTGCATAAATAACACTCATGCATGCATCCATAATTCATGCATTTTAGCAGCTCATTTGCATTTAAATAAGAAGCCAAAAATCCCCTGTAAAATTCCTCTTCACCAAAATAACTTCTTCTCTATAATATATATGTATTCCTTAATAATATAGGGAAGAATGCCAAAAATCACCCTTGTAAAATAGCCAAAATAGCCTAAGAACCCTTGTACATTAAAACACAAATAAAGCCCTCATACAAACCCCAAATTAGGTCTACTCACTCTTAGAATACTACACATTAAAAGACCTTCAAAATGAGACTAATTTCATTGAAATTGGAGCTTGTATGAGAAATTTGGGTTTTTGGGCCATTTTGTATACTACATATGTATATTTATGTATCCTTCTATTTATGTATCATATTTGACCTCATCTCCGTCTTTAGTCAACATGAAACTTGTAGATCTCATCAAGATCTACAACTTTCATGTTTTGAGTTTTTCCAAATTCGGCTTCCTCTTCTCTCTACATGTGTTTCTTCCTCCAGCCATTCACAGCAGGCCACGTGGCGCCCTCTGGTTGCGCCACGCGGCCCGCTGTCCATCGCCTCATCCGCCCGCGCCTTCCGCCGTTGGATCTCGCTTCAGATCCAACGGCCCAGGCCTTTCCACGTACCTGACCATCTCCCAGCCATCAGATCCGCCCCACACTTCATCTCCACCGTCCCTCAGCGCCGCACCCCCAACCAGCCACGTGGCGGCATCTACGCCGCTTGATCGCGTCCCCGATCCTCTCATCGCAGCCGCCCCTCTCCCCCACGTCCCTTGCCTTGCGGGAGGGGCGCCCCCTTTCTTTTTTTGGACACACGTTAGCCATCTCCTCCGGCCGCTGACCCCCCCACGACATCACCCACTCATCCCTCTCCCTCGCCAGCTCCCTCAAGCTCCACCACCTCCACTATACTCGCCCCACGACGACCACCAACCTCACCGCTCCACCAGCCAACCCACCTCCTTCACCTTATAAATACGCCACTACCTTCACCGTTCACCCCCATCCGCCACTCCAGTGAGCTTCCCTGAGCTCCGACCTACCAGTTGGTGACAACAATTAGGTAAATCGTTGAGCGAAGAAGGAGAATCGACTCCGGCGAGATCCACGGCCGCCATCGCCGTGCTGCAGCCTCCCTCGAGCAGTTGCCCGAGCTCGGGACCCTACCGATCCCTTGAGCGACGACCTGGAGCTCAAAGCTGAGCCCCATTCCCCAGGTAACTCCCTCCATTGTCCTCCGATCTTCTTCTCCATTTTCTTGCTTTTTCTCCATTTTTATTCGCCGTCACTGACCACCTTCTCGCCTCCAAATTACCTCGACGAGCTTCGCGTCGAAGCTCCGATCCTCGCGGTACCTTCCGCACACTCCGACGACACGTTTCACTTTCCTCCGACCAACAGCTCCGCCATTTGGCTGGAGCTTGCTCGCCGGACCACCTCACTCCACTGTAGGCCTCGCCGATCACGCCATACTTCACCACGAACACTTGCACGCTTCGGCTACTTCGTCTAACCCCTGCAGGTTCTCGTCCCTTCACTGGCCGGAGCCTCACCGGAGGTCTCTTCGAGCTTCGTCTCCAGCGAGCTCCAGCACGCCTCCGCAGCCACTGAGCCCGCCGGAAGCTTCGCCGTACGCCCCTGCATCTTCCGAGGCACTCGGGAGCCGACAACGTTCTTCATCGACGCCTGGCGACCGAGGCGGAGCAAGGCCAGCCTCATCGGAGCTCCGCCTTCTCCTCCGCAGGTGGCGGAGGACCGTTCGAGACGAAGCAGCAGCAGCCGTTCGATCATCCGATCGAACGGTCCTCGTCCCGCCACGTGTTTCATCACCGCGCCTGTCCCCGACCGTTAATCGCGCCTCTGATCTGACGGCTCTCCAGTTGCCACGCGCCTTCATCGACATCCCTTGGATCCATCTTGATCCGAGGGCCTTCAGGCCGCCACGTCTACGCATCCGAGCCTCGGCCTCCAAGCCTAGGCTCGGGCTACCCGAGGCTGCATCGAGCCGCTGTCCGAACCTCCAGAGGACCCGAGCCTCGCTCCGAGCCTCCGACGCCCTCCGAACCTAGGTCGCCCACGTGAGGAGCACGTGCGGCCTGGGTTAATTGCACAGACGCCCCTGAAGCTTTCCGGAATTACAAAAAGGTCCATGTGAAGCAGACCCCACGTGAGGAGCACGTGTCTCGTGGAGAAATTGCATAAAAGTCCTGCATATTATCGGTAATTGCATTTTAGTCCATGTCGGCATATTTATTTATTGAAGTTTCAATTTCCAGTATTGCATTTACACCCTTGTGTTTGCACGTGTCCCTAGAGTACATTTTTCATCATTTTGAGATTCTAAAAATTGCATGTTGTTGGAAATTTTGTCCTCCATCTGTTAGTACACGTGTCTGATTTTTGTATGCTTATTTGAATTATTAAGGAATTAATTGGTTCATTGTTGACATATTTTGCCCAGTGATGCCTTTTGATTTTTAATTAATTATCTGTGCCTTCAAAAATTATCAAAAAATCACAGTAGCCTAAGGACATCATTTCTAACACACCATAAAAATTTCATGGCATTTGCACGCATATCGAGGCCTAAATAAATAGTTTAGTGATTTTCTTAAATTAATTTTAATTAATTCATTTCACAGTAAATTTAAGTCCTGTTAATTTTCCTAGGTCCCTTATCATTAGACCCACCAAGGATAATTTTAGTTCTTGAAAAAATTGTGACTTGATATTTATTAAAGATTAAATACTGAAAATCACTCTGTCTGCTTATTTAATTCACAGAAAATTTATTTTGAGTCGAAAAATTCCAAAAAAATTAGTATAGGTCATTTTCATCACAAATAATCATCTGGCCAATTTTCATTATTTTTGGACTTCATTTGATACATCATTTAAATCAAACGTTAAATTGGCTCGCCTTGTCTGCATATGTCTGCATAAAAACTAAAAAGACCAAGAAATTCTTCCTCGAACATCGACACTTGAAAAAATTGCTCTAATTCACCTAAGGAGACAGTTGCCTCCCTGAGATCGACCTTGGACTCCACCAAGTAAAAAAATTCATCACTTAACATTAATCGATAAGTGGTTTTTGATTAGCCTCTCGTATCCGACTGCAACGAATTATTAACATTAATTTGGACATTAAATTGACCGAATTAACATAGGGTACCTGTGCGGGAGGCTTATCACCCCTCGACTTCTTCGACGTCGTGGTGGCGCTCCAGTGCCCCTCCGTCCGATCAGACACCTCCAGCAGCTAGAGCCACCTGTCAGGAAGCCAGTGGGAGCCTCAGAAGCCTCGAAAGACGCCGGAGAAGCGAGCTTGAAGGCGGAGAAGTTCGGCCATCCCGACCTTCTTCCCTGTTCTTCCACCTTGCCTCGCCGCCGTCAGATGAAGGAGGTCTCCCCAGGTCGAGCCTCAACCGTCGGATCTGCCCGCGCCTTAGCCGTCGGATCACGCCAGATGATCTTATCTCCACCGTGGATCCGCGAACCGTCATCGTCTCACCAGGAAGCGACGCGTGTCAAGTGAAGAACGCCCAGCCATTGGATCGCGCGCCTTTTGGGGGTAATTTTCACATATAACCCCCGCCTTTTTTTGTATTTAGTATTTAATTTTGTAAATAAATTATAACGTTGTCAATAAATTGTGAATTTTGCTAAAGGACCCATGTACTTCCTTAAATTGCATTTTGGTCCTTCCACGCCTCACGTGCAGTCCCACGTGAGGTGCGTGAATTTTGCACTATAGCCCTGGCGATTTTTGTTAATTGTAAATTAGTTCAAAAAATTAAAATAAATGTTTATTTCTGTAGGTATTTTTGCACCGATGCCCCTGTTACTTATTTTATTTGCAAAAATATCCCTGCCAGGCTGTTTTATTTTTGTATCTTTTATCTATTTATTAAAAATACCTATGAGGCTTCTAAAAATCCAGAAAAATTAGGATAGATGTTTCATGTGATGCCCTTGTACGCCCATATTTTATTTCACATTTTTTTGCATTTCCTAATTAGTAAAAATGAAAAAGAAGCCCTTTTTGTACTGTTTAAATTAAAAAATACAAAAAAATAAAAAATGTTTTTGAAAAATTCCAACAAAATTATATATGGTATATTTATTCATATATTGAGTCCAGAAATTGAAAAACCCTAAAAATATCAAAAAGAAAAATAAAAAAAGCAGAAAACTCCAAAATCTAACAAAAAATTAGAAAAATATTAAAAAGCAAAAAAAAATTATATCTATATATATATATATATTTTAAGCATTTATATCTATATATATCTATATACTATATTACTCCTCTCTCTCTCTCTTCTTATATATATATATATATATATCTTTATACATATCTTTATATATATACATATATTTATATAACTAAAAATATAAAAAGAAAATATAAAATATAAAAACAACATAAAAATTATAAAAACAAAAATATAAAAAAAATATAAAAAATCCAAAACCCACAGAAACAATAAATGGACATGAATAATGGATTGAATAAATGATACATCGCATACATCCCTTCGCCTCCCAGTGTTCGACCTCTACTTGTACTTACACCTATACACATTTGCATGTAGAGTTATAATAAATTTTAACTCCACATTTTTGGATATTCATTGCATATATTTATTGTGGGTTAATTGTTGATTGATTCGGGATCTGTTGAGCGGTCGCCTCAGCGACATTGTGGTCCCGCCTTGTGCGGATTACTCTAGACCCTCGCCAGGTACCTTTCATCAGTAACATGGTTAGGGAGGTGAATCATACTTTCCTCACCCTTGTCCCTAAAGTGGCGTCCCCATCTACCCTTGGGAGTTACTGACCTATTTCCGGATGCAACGTCATTTACAAAATATTTGCCAAACTGTTGGCGTCTAGAATGGCCGTCGTTCTTCCTCAACTCATCTCCTCCAACCAAATTGCGTTCATTAAAGGCCGCTTGATTAGCGATAATATCCGTCTTGCCAATGAAATTCTATGTGGATTTAACATGAGATCCAGTCGTAACAAATAGGGCTGTCAGAAATTTCTCAGGTTCGACATTCGCTCAGATTCGACTCGTTAAAAGTTCGATTCGGATTCGATTCGAAAATAAATGAACCGAACCTGAACACGAGTTTGGGCTCGATTAAATAAACGAACCGAACCTCAAAAACATAGGTTCGCTCAGGTTCGGTCCGTTAAAAGTTCGATTATATACACACATACATGCATAGAAGTATATATACATACATATTATATATATACAAGGAAAAAATACATTCTATATTAACATAACATCATCACTTATTTTTCCAAACCCATCCAATCATTCACTCCCTAAGTCCCTTTCCCTATTCTCGAAACCCCACAAAGCCCTCCCCTGCAACTACAGTTTTTCCCTTTGAACAGAAACGTATGCACATCATTTATTCGTAAACGAACCTTTAACGAGCCGAACCGAACCTTTACGAACCTTACCCGAGCCGATTCGAACCTGATTACAGTTTTCATTTTATCAAGCCGAACCAAGCCCGAACCTGAAAGTATGGTAAACGAGCCGAACCGAGCCTGGGTTGGTTCGCTCGGGTTCGGCTCGTTTACACCCCTAGTAACAAAAGCTTGTTTGAAGATTGATCCCTCCAAGGCGTTTGATAGCATCGAGCACTCATTCATCCTTGATTCTCTCAATGCTTTGGGGTTTTGCTCCACTTGGATTGCTTGGATTACCAACTGCATTTCTTCTTCATCGTACTTTGTTCTGATCAATGGTGGCCCCCACGGGTTCTTCAAGGGCACCCGTGGCTTGAGACAAGGGGATACCCTCAGCCCTCTGCTATTCACAATTGCGATGGAATCTCTCACTAGTCTGGTTGAGCTTGCTACTATCGAGGGTCGGTTCTTCCCTATGGGGCATAGTTGTGTCGTTGCTCCATCCCACTTAATTTACGCGGATGATTTACTTTTCTTTTGTAAGGGAACCCTCCGATCTCTCTTAGAGGTTCGAGATATTTTAAAGACATTTGAACTCATCTCTGGACCCAAGCTAAATGGCGGAAAAGTAAAGTCTTTAGACCAAAATACTCTACTCCTGATTTCGCCGCTACCCTCCAGCTGGGTATCCTGTGCCATAAGTTGCAGTCCACTTATTTGGGGCTACCTCTCGCTTCCTCCTTTCACAAATGCAGTGACTCTCGTGGCCTGGAGGATCGGATCGGGAAGCAACTCCATTGCTGGAGTGCCAGGATGCTCTCTATGGTCGGGCGGGCCCAACTCATCAACTCCATCATCCATGGGATCTTCCTCTATTGGGTTGCGGGCGTGCTTATTACTTTGAGGACTCTTCACCGGCTTTCTTCACTTTGTGATAACTTCCTTTGGGGTCGTCGTCGGCACGACATCTACTGGGATACTGTTTGCCTCCCTAGGTCGGAAGGGGGCTGGGGTTGAAATCGTTTGTCGTGATCCGTGATGCTATAATAGCCTCTTGGGGCTGGAGGGTTATTTCCTCTGACTCCTCGGTCTGAGATGCCTTCATGAGACGCAAGTACCTAACCAATTACTCGTTTTGGAATGCTACTCCTGCTCCCTCCGCGTCTCAGGTTTGGCGTTGCATCATGGGTCAAATATGTTACATTAGAGATGCTATCGTTAGCGATGCCCCCCCTGCTTGGGACCGCTCGCCCAGAGGTTACTCCTTTGTCGTTGCTTATGATATCTTCCATCCTAGGAGTGGTGTGCTTGCCTGGGCTCCTATCATCTGGGATCATTGCTCCCTGTCTCGATTATCCTTCACGCTTTATAGGGCTATTATCGAGAGGCTCCCGACTATTTACAGACTCTCCGCCTTCGCTTCGGTTCCCCACTCTTCTTGCTTTCTTTGTTCCGCTGAATTGGAATCTCACGCCCATCTGCTGTTTCATTGCTCGTTCACTGCTGAGGCCTGGCATGTCTCTTGTCGTGCCCTTGACTTACCAGACCCCCCTGATCTTTTGCTCGTGGACCCTGTCGCATGGATTGGATCCATTCCGACCCTGTCGACTCGCACTGCTTTGGCCATTCTTATCGTGCTGGTGGTCTGGTCTATTTGGATGGAACGTAATCGGAGATGGGTGAATTCTGACTCCTGTTCCGCTGCGCATATCCTTTACTGCATCGTCCGTGATTACGCCTTCATCAAGAAAGTTTGAGGTTTCATGAGATTTTGATTAGCTTAGGATCTCCCTTTGTGATTCTTATCAACATTGTATGGAAGTCTTTTAATTCGCTACTATGTAGCTACATTTTGTACATCTTTTTGCGAAGAGATCAATATACCCTATTTAAAGTCGAGTTTTTCACCCATTATCCGACGCGTGTTTTCATGAGCGTGTTTTCCGTTCCCGCGTTTTCTTCCCTCCCTTTTTAGCATTTCATGCTTTGCCCATTTTTTAATCTATATACCTACTGATTTAGCCAAAATTCACGGAGTCTAAAATGGTATCTCATACAAAGCGGAGACAACCGTCGCTGTGACGACTCACTATAAATTCTGGGCTAAAATCAACAATTAACCCACACTAAAGATCAATAATTAGAAATAAATGTGGAGTTAAAATTTATTTTTAACTCTGCACAAATGGTGTATAGGGACAAGTATGCAGAGAGTTCGAACACAGGGAGCAAACAGGGTAGGTGCAAATAAATGTGTGTGTGTGAATGTGTGGTGTCTACACTAAGCAAGCAAGCAAAGAAATTTTTGTGGGTTTTTAATTTTTTTAATTTTAATTTAATTTATTTTTGTATTTTAGTTTTTAATTTTCTAATTTTTCTAATTTTATATTTTATAATTTTTTTATTTCTTTTTCACTATTGGAATAAGCAAGCAATGTAATAAAAGGGAAGATAGACTATTTATAAAAAATGTGCAAAAATAACCAACAATTCAAAAATAAAATGTTTTTGGTATTTTTAGAGTTTTTTTACTATTTTTGTGATTTTTGGATATTTTTCAAAGTGTTTTTGGTATTTTTAAACACTGAAATAAAGGAAAACAATGGAATTTGGACTGACTGTGAGTAAAATAGGAATTAAAATTAGCAAACAGCAACCAAAATTTTTCACACTAATTTTCAAATAAAGAGAATGAAATATAGGACAAACAGGAACTGAGTTTGTATTTTTCTGAGTTTTTGTTGATTTTATAGATTTTTTTGAAGTTTTTATGTATTTTCGAATTTTTAGGGTTTTTCTTTTGAGATTTTTAGTGATTTTTGGACTGACACTAAAATATGATAAAATACACACTAAGGACTTTTTTTGGAATTTTTCGAGGTATTTTAATAATTATTTGGCATTTTCTAAGCTAGATAGTGAATAAAAAGCATATTTTTGATTTTTAATAAATATAAAAATGAAACAAAATCAAAAACTAAAAATATGGCGTTACAGTACTAGTTCACAGTAGCTTAACCCTAATTTTGTGGAATTTTTGAAGGCCAAATGATAATTTAAATAACTAGAACAAGCATCCAAAAATTAATCAGGCCTGGCAAGGGTATATATGCAATTTCTCAAACATCCAGGGACATACATGCAATTTACACAAAAATATTACACTTAATATTCAATTTTCAGTACCAAACACCAATTACAAAACCCGCCTGGGTGTCTTAGCAATTTTCCCACCAAGGCGCGTGACTTGCACGCGCCTGGTGAGGACCAAAAAGTAATTTTCAAAAACCCAGGGGCTTACATGCAATTTTTCCAAAAATATAACACTTAATATTCAAGTTTTGGTACTGAAACAAAATAAAACAAAAATCGAGGGCCTCAATGCAAAATGCCCTCACCTCACGTGTACAGGTCACGTGAGGTGACGTGGCATAGGACCCAAATGCAAATAAAATAAGTTCGGGGGTCTTTTTGCAATTTCTACAAAACTTTTACACTACAGAGGAAAGTTTTAGGACTAAAATATAAATACAAAATGCACGGGGGTTTGGATGCAAAATACCCTCGGCGCGCGGATCCAATGGCTGCAGATCGTCACTTATACACGTGGCGTGAATCCAATGGTCGACGACGCTTCGCTTGGACGGCGGAGATTAGATCATCTGGCGACGATCGGACGGTGGAGACATGGCGCGATCCAACGGCTGCTGCTCGACCTGGGGGAGCTCCATAATCCGACGGTTGGGAGGAGATGAGGAAGAACAGCGAAGAACGCCGGCGAGGCGAGCTTCGCCGCTCCAGATCTTCGTCCTCCGGCGATGTCTAGGCTCCAAAATGGACGTGGAGCGTCCTCTGGTCCTCCTCTAGCGGCTGGGGGCGGCAAAAAGCCTCGGCGATGGCCGAGGGGCTCGCTGAAGGGCGGCGGAGCTACAGAGCTCCGTTAGCTCCGGCGAAGCTCCAGATTCGCCTCCAGGCTTCAATGATAGTGCGTGGACCTGCAAAAAGCATTAGAAGGTCCAGGGCAAAGTGCCTGGACCTCTGGGTGGACGTGAAGATGTGTGACTCGAGGTGGCGATGAACGACCGGAGGTGCGCTCCGGCCAAGTGGGTGAATCGAGCGAATGACGCGATGAATCCCGAGATTTCTTAGGGTTTTTGTTCCTAAGACTAAGGCGAACCTAATAAGCGAAAAATAAAGGGGTGAAGGGGCCCTCGATGGCCGGAGCCAGAGGGAGGAGTATACATCGACCGCCGGTCTTGCGGGAGGTGGCGGAGGCACCCTCGACCTCGATCGCCTTGGCTGACGGCCTCGCGATGGAGCTATCACCTCCAGGGAGCTCGGGAGCACGAAGGTGGCGACGAGGGGTGGACCAAGGGTTCTCAAAATTCAAATCGAAAATGGGGGGTCGTTATATCTGGTTTGATTCCTGACCAAGGTGCTCCAAAGATCAAGGCACCTGGAGCACCACAGTGATCCATGGCCCGAGGTAATCACAGGGCGGGGTAGACCAATGATCGAGGTTTGGTTTTGCAAAAGGAACCATCACGAAATAGTGCAAGGATCAGCCGCGAAAAAGCCAAGAAATTGGCTCAAAAATCGACTTCTGACAGGGGTAGGTGGGGGAAGACGACCTGTTGACCTGGGTCAACTGGGGTCGTCTCCTGATTGGTCCACGTGGACCAATCAGGAAAAATCCCTGATAAATATTTTATAAATTTAATGAAAAATAGAAGAAGGTTGAATTAATTAATGATTATAAAATAAAAAATATTCGTTATTTTATGTGGTATTTTATTATGGTTTTTAATTATTTTTATGAAGTATATTTTTTATAAGTTTACTTTTTAGCCATATATAGGTATATTACCTATGTATTTTAGTATTTTATTTTTCTTTTGTGTATTCTATTTTTATGATTTTTATTTCTTATTTTGTAAAATTATAAAATACTTTTATACACATAAATATATTTTTATCTTATATTTCTAATATGTTTGGTATATTTAATAAAATATAAATATGTATAGTATAGGTATGGGTATAGGTAGTGTACCTATGTATCAAATATGTGAGTATTTTATTTTAAGTTTTATTTAGTTTTTTTATTTCAATTTTAATGTACATAATTATTATAAGTAATATTTTCATGATTATAAAAAATAGAAAATATAAAAATAATGAATAAATAATAAATTGAATATTTTATTCTGTACACTTATACCATGTGGGTCCAAAACTCACCTTTCAAACCGTAGCTCCGCCAAGTGCGAAACCACCGCCATTAAATAGCTTATTTTATTCTATATACAATTAAAGGTGAGTTTGATGCATTTGGAGTTTTTATTTGCGAGATACAGGTTTGGGAAGTTGGGATTCTGGATTTTTATTCAGACCATAACTTTTTATCTGTACATTATTTTTCAGTGAAATCAATTTTATATTTTTCTTTATAAAATTATCTACAATTTCATGTACAAAGTTTCTTTATTTGATGTATAAAAAGTGGAACCAAAAATAGGTCCCAAAATGAATAAAGAATGAATAAAATAAAAGGAATTTTATTGGTATTTTTGGCCCTTATCTCCCCCTACTTTATTCCTTGTCGACCTATTCATCAAGATGCCTAGGTCTCGGGGTTTAAGGTCATAAAATATTTACAATATTTTATTCTTTTTCTTTTCTTTTATTTATTCTATAATTTTGGCTTTAATTACAGCATTTTACACACTAATGGAATGCACATGCATGAATGCTAAGATGATGAAATAGAGGTTATTTACAGGCATTTACTAGGGTTTTTGGTGCCAAAATGATAGAATAAAGATGATGAAATGTGGATTCATCACCTACTTAAAGTCGGGTTTTTTACCCAATGTCCGACACGTGTTTCATGAGTGTGTTTTCCGTTCCCACGTGTTTTCCGTTCCCTTTTTAGCATTTCATGCTTTGGCCATTTTTATATACTAAACACATGTTCTTCCTATTCTCTCCAACGCCCAGTCACGTCCTCTTCCTATTCTCTCTCACACCCAAATACATTCACCTCCCTATTTACAACCTCTTTCCCTACACACCCACGTTCTCACTCCTCTCTCTCTCTCTCTCCCTTTTCTCTTTATATCTACATGACTCTCTCTCTCTCTTACTCTGTCTCTACTCAATTTCCATCATTGTAAATTTTAAAAAAAATATTTTTTATAAAGTAATAAAGTATCATTATTTCATCAATCATTTCCAAAAAAATCGACAATCTGCATGAATTAAAGCCTCAAGCATACTTTTAAATAATCTAAGGGTACTAATTAGTTTGTCGTTTTATATTATTACATAAATAATTTCATTTATTTGTATTCTTTCAATTATAAATATTTAAGCTTTTGAGATTAAGTTTTTTTGTGATATTATTGTTTCTTAATTAAATTATTAGAAATTAAATAATAGTTGATACAAATTCATATCCAATTTATGATATTGTGATAATTCTTTAATAGGCAACTTTGTATAACTATTACTCCCTATGCTTGTCTTCCTCATGCTTTCAATTTCTCTTTTCTTTCTTTCAACATTTGTATTCTTTGTTTTTTCACCCACTACATTTTTTTAAAAAATAGTTTTATAAAAGAACAATGTGTGATTATTTCATCAAATATTTTGTATAAAGTACCCAATAGTCCACAAGAATTTATGACATATATTTATAAAAAATAAAAGCATCAATAATCCTCTCTCTCTCATGTAATTTCTCTCCCACATTTCTTCTCTTTCCTCTCTCCTCTTTATCTCCCTCTCTCTTTCTAAATTTATAACAATATAAATTCTCTCTCTCTCTTCATGCCTTTTATCTTTCCTCTCTCCCATTTATCTCCTTCTTTTGTTTAAATTAACAAGTATACAAAATCTCACAATTTAATTTAAAGCAAGTTAATTTAAAAGGATGTTATTTATACTTTAAAAATATGTATTAATTTAACTGCATATTATAAAATTCTGATAAAAATAACTCAAATTACTCAATAATGTACTATATCCAGTATTAATATTGTTTAAAAAATAAATATGATCATATATTTTAAGAAATCAAAAGTCAATCATAAATCCACATACAAACTTTAAAAATGCATAAATAATCCAGTAAAACTTTTTAAAATTTCAGAAGATCAACCAAACATTAGTGTAAAAATTATGTTATTATTCCGAGATATAAGTTTTTTATTGGTTTTGGCGATCTCGAAGCTCTATTTTTAGAGAAATCCACTTAATCAGTAATTAAATTACATTATAATGTGAAATTAAAATTTAAAGCGTCATCTTACTTTTTTATATAAATTATTCTATATGATTAGGGGATACTATTTCATTATCGCAAATAATTTATACGTATTCATAAATAGAAGACAAACACATGAAAAAAATATAGAAATTGACGATCTTAGCTTTAAATTTTTATGTCTATTTCAGTTAATAGTATTTGTTGATATTATTAAAATTTGAAAATAATAGTGTAGATTGATTATTCTAAGTCTAATTGTGAACAACAAGAAGAAATTGCTGATCACAATATGGGAAAAATTGTTGCTGAAATTCCAAAAGAAATGGTTCTTCATAGAGAGAATCGGAATCCAACAATTATTAAACATAGATACACCTGAGGTAACATGGATTCGATTTATATGCATGATATTCCATTTGAAAAGTTTTTTTATTAGATTATATTTTCACATGCTTCTGTAATTTAGTTGTCTGCTTTTTCACTTTTTTTAGATTTAACATTGGTTGACCACTTTACATTAAGTTTGTTCACCCACTTCAAATCTCAAATAATTCACCAATTAAGTATCCTTTTATATTATATGTATAAAATAATATACTTTTTAAAATTAAATTATTGAATATATGCATATAAATATATTTATACTAATCTTAAAAGTTTTATTTATCACGGAGATGCGATAATGGATAGAAGACCTCTCTTTTTTGTAATCTTTTTTCCTATCTTTCTTATATATGATGTTTAACATTTGCTTCCGATTAAATCGATTAAATTTTGATATACATCAATTGCAAGGAAAAAAATACAAATAATCTCTATAGATATATTCCTTTTTACTTATATTTTTTAACTTACAATTTCTTATTAACTTATTCACATATTCACTACAAGAAAACATCGGTTAACATTTAATCAATATTAAACCGACTTCATGTAGTTATATAATTAGGTTAGTTTAATTAGATTTTCTTGCGGTACATTTGTAGCAATTCAGTATTCTTTTATACTTCAATGATGACTGTTATCTGTAATTGTCTTATACGAACTAATTCCATTCATAGCATAAATACAAAGCATTTATTTTTTCCGTAAAAAATATTAACTAAATATTTTCATAACACGTAAACTTTTTTTATTATTTTTTAATGTTTAAAAGGAAATGATAAAACTTAGTATTTTTTTAAAGGGATTTTATCACTTGTGCCCCTCCGAGATGTTGCAATATCAGTTATGCCCCTATCTTTTTGGTAATATCAGTTGTGCCCATCACTTCTTGCTATTTTATCACTTGTGCCCCTCGGGTTAGTGACCGTCCATCTACAGTGCAAACGGACGTTAACTTTGAGGACATAAGCGGAATTATTTTTTTTTGAAAAGGTTATGTGGTCATTTCTTCCTCCTCTTCCCCAGCCTCTTCTTCTTCCTCCTCTTCCCATCTTCTTCCTCCTCCTCCGACCTCCTCCTCCTCCCTCTCCGCCCCGAGCTCCCCGTAGCCCCTCCCCTCCCCGGCGCCGCACCTCCTCCCTCCCGCACCTCCTCCCAGCCCGTCGCCCCCTCCCCTCCCCGACGCCGCCCCCTCCCCTCCCCGACACCGCCCCCTGTGCCCCCTCCCCCTGGGTTGCACCCCTCCCAGCCCCGCACCTCCTCCCCTCGTCTTCTCCAATCCCAGGCAAAAACTATCTCGTCCACCTTCAACCTCCAGGCGAATACCCAACCCCTTACTTCCTCTGTTTTCAACAAAAGCTTCTGTTCCTCTTATCGCCTCCAGCAGTTAGCTCCACGCTTACCGTCACACATAGCCCACTGCAGCGCCTCGCCACCAGATTTGGAGTCCGCACCTCCATCTTCTTCAAACCTGCATCAACAACCATAGCTTCGGTTTTCGGCCATCAAGACATCGCCCCTAGAGAAACCGCGCCTCCCAACAGACGGCCTCCACCGGCTTCGCCAGCGCGAGCCACCGCGCAACACCGCCCGTGTGCAACATCCACTGGGTAGAGCCATCTTGAGCCGGCTCCCTTCCTCTGTACCTTCCACGCGCCAGCCGCCAGCGAACGTCGCTCTCCACTCCCTACCCGCCTCGCCTCGCTGCGTCACCACCTGGAGGAGTCGCTCCATGCGGCTGTGAGCCGCCGCATCACCCACGAGCCTCTCCTTCCGCCCCCACCCGACCCACGCCCAACACTCTCCTGGCTCCGCCTCCCCCAACCTGCCGTCCAGCCCTCTCCCGCACCACTGCAGCCATTACTCCCGAGCCCCAGCTTCCACACCGCAGAGAGCAGGTGGCTCGCCGCTGCGCGCTGATGGCCGCCGCGACCTCGAAGGCCGTGGCAAGCTCGGATTCCGACAAGGATGGTTCCAAGCAACCGAGATCTAGTGCCTTCCTCCCAGATTGACCTCTAATTTTATTCTAACCATAAAACCCTTCTTAACCACACCATGGTTTGAATAAACCATGGTTATTTTAATTTTTTGACGGTCAATCTGACGGAAGGGCACAACTGGTGACGGAGAAAGAAGTGAGGGGCACAATTGATATTACTAAAAAGATAGGGGCATAGCTGATATTGCGATATCTCGGAGAGACATAAGTGATAAAATCCCTTTTTTAAATCATATCAACTCAATTTTGTTCCGCGAAGTGCGGGGTAGGTCGTAGTATATACAATTACTTGTAAAAAAAAACTCCACACCCCCTCTCCTAAAAGCACAAGCCACGACCTGAACTCGTGACAAAAAACCGCCACGTATAAAAACACACAGCACAGCCCCCGCTGACCTCGGAACCTCCACCTCCTGCCACCTCGTCCAGTCCCTCCAAACCCTAACAACCGCGAGCTCCACCTCCATCGATCGAGGAGCGATGAAGCGGAGCACCTCGCTCTGGATCTTCGCCGGTTCCATGGCGATCGTGATCGTGTTCATGATGCGGATCCAGTACGAGCACCTCAATGTGAGCCCCAGAATCGCCTCCTTTTTTCGATTCGAAATAGCTAGATTTCTGACGCGCATTGCTGTTTTTTTAATCTATGATGTGCAGATGGAGACGTGGAGCCGTCCATTCGGCGGATCGATGGAGGTGGCATTGCGAGTTGTTTTGGATCGATGGATTGGGTTTGGAATGGTTTGGTTTTGGACCGGTCTGACGTATCTGGTCTGTGGTGTGGCAGACGATCGACGAGGAGCTCGCGGGGCTGCCGAGGGGGATTGTTGCAGCGACATCGGATATGGAGATGAAGCCCCTCTGGCAGAGCGAACGGGTGGAGGTAGTCGATATCCTGTGTGAACTTTTGTGTTTGCTCCTCAGCTTTTTGCGGTGCCATTTGGAATAATGGATTATCTGCATTCAAGTTGGTCTCTCGAAAGCTACCAACTTGATGAATTTTGATGTTTGATGTTGTGTTTGCGGGAATGCATCAGGTATTGCAGAATTACAATGCAATGGAAGTTATCTTTATGCTTAAAACTTACACTTTATGCCAATACGGTGGATCCGTATTGTGCCAATTTGGATATCATGGTTTGGCATGGAAGTTTGCTAATTTGCTGGTTCCTTTTGAGCTTAGTAGCTTATAGTTGGTTGACGGAGGTAGTCAATATCTTGTGGGGTAGTTGAGTGTGTATTTTGGGTTAGATTTGTTGTGAAGATGATATTAACCTGGAATTTTGTCCTCGTGGAGTTATGAATACCGTGTCTGGTCAATTGCATTTGGCAAGTTTAACTCGCTGAAGTTTGATGTTTGATTTTCATATTTGTGGGTCCATGTTGCTTTCAAGGAATCAGAAATGCAACACGAGTATACATTTAAAATTTTGTTCAATGGCAATGAGCTTGACATGTGATTTCGCAAGTTTGGATATCTGGGTTTGGCATAAAATGTTGTTAACTTGTTGTTGTGCTTCCACTCAAATCGAGTAACGGTGAAACCTTGCTAATAAGCAAGGTTCTATGAGGATTCTTGGATTTGAAGATCACCATCGGGAACTCTGTTCCTGTCAAAATGGTAGTATTTTTTTGTTTTTGTTTGAGAACGAGAAGTTGGACTTGCTTACATGTAAATGGCACCGACATCTATGGACGTTTTCACCAATGTGATCTCTAATTCAGAAAGAAGGGATAGATCTTTTAGGTTTTGTTTCTTGTGCTGGGTAAATGGATCTTGTGTGTGGATCAGTTTACCCCTTCACGCATAAACTATACAAACCCCTCATTGACTGAAACTAGTAGAGAGAATTTTTGCCGTTTATGAAAGGCTGCTTGGTTTTCTTTCTCGTGATTCTCTCTCATTGAAAATGGTTTCCAGGTAAATAGTGCAGTTCTCTTTGATTGTTTGAGTTGATTCTTAGATTCATATCAGAGTCAAATTGATCAAGGTTTGGGTGGTTTTGAGGAAGTTTTCTATGTACCTTGTACACATTGAGTGTGTTCCCATCTGTAAACTTTGAGTGGTTTGAGATCTTTGCTTGCATGTCAAGATCTCCTACACAAGAAAGATCATCTTCTTTGGTGGAAAAATATGTCACAAAGAATCAGCGTGTTGATGTTGTTCTTCATGCCTTGGATCACCTTAGTCACTACATGCGTCAATCAACCCCACATCGTTGATTAATGAATATTGCACTCTGTACACCTCTTCTTTTTCATGATGCTATCATCGATCAATGTCCTCAAAGTGGTCAATACCCTTGTACTTCTACCAATTCCATGAAGATCTTGTGATTGAGGTTGATTGATCACTTTCTATTCCAAGAGGGTCATATGATTGATCAAGGTCCTAAGTTGGTTGATCATCTTTTGCTCTTGTTTCTTAGTCAAGAGCCTCTAGTGGTCGATCCAAAATCTAGCCTAATTTATCGTTCATTCTTATTTGATAATCATCAAATGTTTCTATGCCACCTCTTCTTCATTGAAAATGTAGACAGTATGAGCATTCAAATTACCTTAACCAAGCTCATAGGGTAACTATCTTCTCTAGGAAGTTGCCACAGAGATGGGGAATAACAGGTCAAGGACATGGAAGCAACATCAAGGGCACCAAGAAGGGCCCCAAAGAGGATGAATCTTTATAGGAACATTGGTACCTTGAAGATAGCTAGCTCAAGACCTGGATTACTTGTCCTGTCTCGGCTGATTACAAATGTTAATCATCAGGAATAAGATTGGTTATATGATGTAGGCCATTCTTGCCAGCATGACCGATAAGGAGAAACGAGGTTTGTATTTAACAATGTGCTTGAGAGATGGTCGATCACATATATGGCATACCAAGTCCATGTGGGAAGACATATTATTGTACAAAAGAGTATTGCGAGTCTCCAAATAACTGACATCAGAATTGGAAGCATCTAGCATTTGTTCTTCTTGAGGGGACAAACACAGTCTAGAGGAGGTCTGCTATCAAGTCCAAGCTGAAGAAGACATGCATTGAGTTATGAATACGTAGTTCAAAGATTCAAATCATGGTACTGTGGAGCATTTGGCATTCTTTACTTGAGGCAATTAAAGTTAGATCACAAGGTAGCCTAGAAGAAATGTACAAATAACACCAAGTCTGGTCGTACCTCGTACAACCGTTGGGACCTATACCTTGACAAAAAACCTCCTTCGTGGGTGAAGAATGGGATAATTGTAATTGAACTGTCCTTAGTCCCAGAAGTCTGTTGCTAAAGTGCTTCGAATTTGAAGGTCAGTGCTAAACAAGGTTTTCAATTGGTTTAAAAGCAGGTTCAAGAATTTCAATCTGCACTATCTAAGATCAAAGCAAGGTCAGCAAAGTTAGTGATATGTCCTTCATCAACAAAACCCTTGTTGTCGAATGAAGATCACTACTCCGTATATTTCCATGGACCTTCAGCTTCACAAAGGCCCAACCGAAGAAAAGCATGTCATGATTGACTTCCAAGATGGACATGATCGATAGGTACAATCTAACTTGACGGGGAATGTTGAAGTTATTTCATTTTCTTTTTTTTATTTTATTTATTGAGTCTTGTAACCCTTTAGGGTCTCTATGTAATTATCTCAACTTGAGATTGCAATGACTTCATGCTACATGTCGTATTCCCCAATGCAATGTCTCTTCTTGTAGAAGACCGTTGAATATACTTTAGATTATCGTTGGTTTTTCTTAAAATATACCATAGAAGCACTTAAATGTCATATAGAATTATTAATTTTAGATTAATTTTTTTATTTTAGTAATAGCCATTAATTTAATAAATATGTAATCATAATTATTAACCTAGTGTGTTATTGAAGTTTCAAGGTGTGCGCTTTCTTGATGTTGCACCCCATTTATTTAAAAAACCTAGTGTTCATGTTTTCCTATAGGGTGCTTTGATTGGTGGGTTACCTGAGGATAAACAGGGAGAGGGTAACCTGTTTTTGTGTTTTGTTGTTTGGACAAAGGATTTTGAGTTGAGTGGGTTTGTTGTGATGTGGTTGTATTGAAGTTTGAAAAAGTGAGTAGTTGTGATGTAATTGTATTGAAGTTTGAAAAAGTGAGTAGAAGTTGAGTAGGTTATAATTTTTAGATGATATGGTACCATAATATATTATTTTTTGATGGAATGGATGAAAGAGAAATGATTTATTTAATGTATTTGTAAACATATATTAGTTTCCTTTGTATTTCTCTGTTATTTTTCTTTTCTGCCGTATGCTTTATGTAATTTACCCATAGGCTACTCTCCTATATAAGAGAGCCTAGGGCTGATGGAATAAACACTTCTTCTATTTTTCCCAACATGGTATCAGAGCGACGGTCCTAGACCGGAGTTCTTGAAACCCTAACCCTATCCCTACCCCCACCCGCGTGCCTCTCTCTCCGCCGCCGGCGCCTACCCGCGCCCCTGCGCGCCCTCGCGCCTGCGCGCCCTCGCGCCTGCGCCTGCGCCTCCGTGCGTGCGTTGCGCGCCCCTGCGCCTGCGCCTGCGTGCGTCACTGTGCGCGCCCCTTAGCACCATCCAGCGCGCTCCAGCGCGCTGGAGCGCGCCCCTGTGCGCCCTTCAGCGCGCACCTTCGTGCCCTCCAGCGGGCACCTTAGCGCCCTGTGTGCGCCTCATCTCACGTGCATGCGTCCCTGAAAGCGCATGTGCGTGTGCCCCTGAATCAACCCTATACGTCTCTAGAGCGTACACCGTCAACTAAATGGGTTTGGTTGCTTGAAGTCTACACATGCAACTAAACCCGTCTATGTCCGTGTAGACGATCTTCTCTTTAGTCTATCGCTCCAGTCTTCTATTTCCAGTATGTCAGAAAGCAAGGCGGATATTCCATCTATAGGCGCCTTTCGTGGTCCAGCGCCTATCGTAAAGATGGATGGTACGAACTATGAACTGTGGGCGATGCAATTCATGAGTATGATGAAGTCAACTGGTAAGAAGCACATTCTTACCGAAGAAGAGCCTGCTGAGAAGACTGGAGCCAATACCTCATGGGAGGCAGATGATGCATACGCCAAAGTCTGGTTATCTAGAACTTTGGCGATCGAGATTGCCAATGATATTCTTCATCAGCCCACGGCTAAAGACATGTGGGATATTCTGGCAGCCACATACTCTCAAGCGAAGAATGAGACAAAGATTATGCAACTCCAGCATGACATATTCACCATTAAGCAGAATGGTCGCCCTCTACATTCACTCTACACTTCTCTGCGTGGGATGTTCGAGAAGCTGTACAACTTCATACCCCTGACAGCAACACCAGAGCAACAGAAGATCTACCGAAATGCTACTATGGTAGGAGTTTTCCTTGCTGCCCTTGATCCTGAGTATGAGGCAGCACGATCTCAGATCTTGGCGGATTCTACCATTCCTCCTATGGAGGAAGCCTTTCACAGATTGAGCCGGATCACTGTTCCCTCTACGAATCAGACTGCGAATCAGACTGCTTCCGCTATGGCTGCTAACAGAGGTCGTGGAGGTCACCATCATACTCGTGGCCGTGCTCCTTGTGGCAGAGGAGGCCGAATTCGGCCAACATGTACGTACTGCCATTGTACCGGACATACTGAAGACACATGCTACTCCAAGCATGGGTTTCCTGCATCTGCACGAGTCGTTGAGCAGATAGAGCCTCCATCTGCTGCTTCTTTAGATCAGCGCTTTGATGACCTTGTTGCTCGTCTAAGGGGCATTATTACTCCATCTGGCCCAACACATACTACTGAGAGCCAGCCTGACACTGCTGCATCCGCCTCTGCCTCTACCAGTGCATCAGGTAGAACACTTGCATTTTCTAGTAGTGGATCAGATACTCTAGCATGGATTATGGATTCTGTAGCCACACATCATCTATGTGGCGATCAAAGTCTACTTACAGGATACAGACAAATCCCTCCAGGTCGAACAATGGTCATTGGTAATGGCACACATTCCCCAATTACTGGTCAGGGGGAGATTAGACTGACATCATCTATGCAGCTGAAGAATGTGTTACATGCACCTAATTTTTCAATGAATTTGTTATCTATCAGCCAAATTACCTAGGATTTACAATGTCGGGTGATTTTTGATCCATCTTCTCTTGTTTTTCAGGACATCCTTACGGGCAACGTGATTGGTCGTGGCTATGAGCAAGGAGGCCTCTATTGCTTCAGTCAACCTCTTTTTCCTGGAACCTCATCCTTACCTACTGGATCTGTATCACCTCTGCTATGCCATCTGCGCTTTGGACATCTACCGCTTCAGAAGCTACGTCGTGTGTTACCCCAGGGTCTGACTCACACATCTATCCAATGCGAGGCTTGTCAGTTGGGAAAGCATCATCGGTCTACCTTTCCCAGTCGTCAGTGTCGGAGTAGTACCTTCAAGTTTGAATTATTTCACATTGATATCTGGGGTCTGAGTCGTGTTCCCGATCATCAGGGACACATGTTTTATATAGTTATTGTGGATGATTTTTCTCGTGTGTCATGGGTGTTTTTGTTAAAGAATAAATCTGAAGCAGGGAATATAATTATCAATTTTCTTAATGAGATTCGTAATGTTTTCTCCACATCTGTTAAAATTGTGCGAGGTGATAATGCCCTGGAATTATGTACTCATGTCCTAGCCAGTTATTTCTCATCCCATGGGATTATCCACCAGACATCCTGTGCCTATACCTCCCAACAGAATGGGATCGCTGAAAGAAAACATCGCCACTTACTAGATGTCACAAGGTCACTTCTTATACAGAGCAATGCTCCCTATTCTTACTGGGGTGATGCGGACCATGCGGTTCTTACAACGTGTTACTAATCAATCGTATGCCGTCATCTGTCATAGGTGACAAGATTCCTTTCACTCTTATCTTTCCTGGTAAAGATCTATTTTCCCTGACTCCTCATGTGTTTGGTTCGGTTGCTTTTGTCCACCAGTTGTCTCCCGGTACTGACAAGCTCTCTCCTAGGGCTATCAAGTGTGTCTTTGTTGGGTACTCCAGAACTCAAAAGGGGTACAAGTGCTATGATCCATTGCGCAGGCGGTATCTTGTTAGTGCAGATGTTACATTTTTTTGAATCCGTAATGTATTTTTCATCCTCAGGTGATCAGTCGCCACCTCCAGTTACCACCGACGCCATCTATGTGACACCACCACCACCAGTACCACCACCACCACCACCAGCTCCTTTACCATCATCTGCACCTCCTATTACTATCCCTGTTTCACCACTACCATTCCATTATACCCGCAGGCGTACTCCAGCTCATGGTCATGACTCATCACCTAGCTCGCCTAAGATATGTTCTGAAGATATTACTCTTGATGGATCTAATGATGTTTCTGAGCAGGATGTATTGCAGAGGACCGATGAGGACACAACTGGTTTAGATGTTCCTATTGCTATACGCAAATCGAAGCGGATCTGCGCCGCATATCCTTTAGCAACTTCTGTGTCATTTGATCGACTATCTGGGGATTTCAGGAACTTTGTGGTCGCTTTGTCAGCTGTAGATATTCCATGGAATTACCAAGACGCTCTGAAGGATAGTAGATGACGTCTTGCAATGGAGGAAGAAATGGCAGCACTTCAATATAGAGGAACTTGGAGTCTAGTTCGTATACCTGCAGATGTGTCCCCAATGAGCTGTAAGTGGGTATTTACAGTCAAGCAGAATGCAGATGGCAGTATTGACAGATACAAGGCTCGCCTTGTTGCTCATGGCTTTACATAGACATACGGGGTGGACTATCTTGATACATTCTCGCCAGTAGCCCGTCATTCTACCCTACGGATCTTGCTGTCAGTTGCGGTTACTCGTGAGTGGCCGCTATATCAGTTGGATGTGAAGAATGCGTTCTTATATGGTGACTTACAGGAGGAAGTCTACATGCAACAGCCACCCGGTTTCGCTGTTGAGGGGGAGTGTTCCAAGGTATGCAGACTTCATAAGTCTATCTATGGCTTTAAGCAGAGCCCCAGAGCATGGTTTCAGAAGCTCTCAGACCTCTTTGAAAAACAGGGATACAAACGCTCTAATGCTGATCATTCCTTGTTTGTACAGAAGACTTCAAGAGGTATTATTGCAATCATGGTTTATGTAGATGACATCTTGATTATAGGAGATGATGCACAAGGAATAAAGAAGGTGAAAGAAAAGCTGGGTAGCGAATTTGTTACTAAGGATCTTGGAGTCCTTAGATATTTTCTGGGGCTGGAGTTTGCCAGAAATCCGTATGGGCTAGTAATGTCGCAGAGAAAATATGTTACGGACCTGTTGAGTGAAACAGGAATGCTCGGGTGCCGGCCTGCTACAACACCAATGGACCCCAGTATGAAGCTATATGATGATACAGAGGAGGTGGACAGGAGAAGATACAGAGAACTGGTGGGCAAATTGTCGTATGTCACGATCACTAGGCCCGATATATCCTTTGCAGTGAGTCGTGTGAGCCAGTTCATGGAGCAACCACGTCAGGTTCATATGAATGCTATACATATGATACTTAGGTACCTCAAATCATCTCCAGGTGCGGGTTTGCTATTCAAGAAAGGCAAGGTGATCTCTATCTCAACATGTGCAGATGCAGACTATGCAGGTTGTCCCAAGGACAGGAAGTCCACCTCTGGGTTTGCGGTTTACGTTGGAGATTCTCTAATCTCATGGAGGAGCAAGAAACAGACTGTGGTAGCCAGGTCTAGTGCTGAATCTGAATATAGGGCTATGGATCAGGTTAGCACAGAAATGATGTGGGTAAAGGCTGTGCTTACAGATTTATGTATAGAAGTCCCACTTCCTATGACCTTAGAATATGACAATCAGGCAGCCTTGTTCATTGCAAACAATCCAGCATTCCATGAGCGAACCAAGCACATTGAAGTTGACTGTCACTTCATACGTGACATGATTCAGAAGGGATTTATTGCTACATCCCATGTTAGTTCAGAGAATCAAACTGCAGATATATTCACCAAGGCATTACTACGAGGCCCATTTCAGAAGTGTGTGTCCAAGCTGAGCATGATTGATATCTATGCTCCATCTTGAGGGGGAGTGTAAACATATATTAGTTTCCTTTGTATTTCTCTGTTATTTTTCTTTTCTGCCGTATGCTTTATGTAATTTACTCATAGGCTACTCTCCTATATAAGAGAGCCTAGGGCTGATGGAATAAACACTTCTTCTATTTTTCCCAACAATATTAAAAAAGAGAGGGAGAGTGAGCCCCACATAAGAGAGGATGTGTGGGTTTTGAGAGGGAATCCTCCCAAAAAAAGGGGTAACCCCCCTACACGAACGGCCTCATAAGATTTCATATTTAACAGTGAGATATCAGGGAGATTTCTTTTAAGATTATTGTTTGTTCATCAATTAAAATATGCTTTAGATTAACATTGATTTTTCTTAAAAACTGCAACATAAAAGTGCTTAAATGTCATGTATAGCTATCAATATCAGATTTATGTATTTTTTATTTTAGTAATAACCATTAATTTAATAAAACCGAACTTACAATTATTAACATGATGTGTATGTGTTCCTCCAGGAATCCTTTTCACTTAATATGTAATATAATAACTCGATGATTCAGTGTGTGATTCATGTGTCTTTGCTGCTTTCATTCGAGAATCAATATCATGGGTTTTGCCTGAAAGAGACATTAAGGAGATAGGATGGAGGTATTGCCACTACACTAGATGGCAACAAATCTACGTGGAATGCAAGTTTTGTGGGAAGAGACTTAGAGGAGTGGGGATCACTACACCGAAGCATCATTTACTTGGCATAAAAGTAATGTTGCCAAGTGAACATGTTGTTCGAGGGATGTTAGAGAGTTTGTGAAGGCCAACTTGGAGGGGAAGGAGAATGATAAACAAAAGGCGAGAAAGGATGAAGAATTCAACGAGTTCATGTTTGAGAAGTGTTGAGATATTTATATCTCTTTAGATGTTATTCTGTAATTTTTCCTATTTCTTTCGGCTATCTATGTAATTTGCTCGAGAGCTTTTCTCCTATATAAGAGAGCTCTAGGGCTACGATGAATACTACTTTTTCTTTCTCCCTTTCCACATGGTATCAGAGCAATGGTCCTAGACCGGAGCCTGTGCCCTAAATCCCTACCCCCACCAAAACCCTACGCGTCCACGCGCCTACCCCCACCCCCCGCGCGCCTCCTCCTTTAGCGCATCTGCGCGCCTCTGTGCAGGTCTGCACCCGTGTTGCGCGCCAGCGCGCGTGTACGCCTGTGCAGGTCTGCACCTTTGCTGCACTGCCTCAACCCCTTGGTTGGGCTTCAGTCTGATCGTCTAAGGTGTGTCTTGATCATTTAAAGACACCCTAGCCTTCCGAAGGAGTCTTCAGAGAATGGAAGTGGTTGTGGTATGAGTCTGCACCCATAATCATCTTCCCATATGTCTGTGTAGATGTTCTATGTCCAAGTTTGCAACCTCAGTTTGAGAAATAGTTGTCATCATGTCAGACAACAAAGAAGATGTTCCATCCCTGTGTGCCTTCAAAGGACCAACACCCATTGTGAAGATGGATGGAACTAATTATGAACTGTGGGCCATGCAGTTCATGAGTCTAATGCAATGCAATAGCAAGAAGCACATCCTCACACAGGAGGAGCCTGTCGATAAAATTGGGGTTAACGTCTCATGGGAGGCAGATGCCGCGTATGCACGAGTATGGCTTTCTGGAACATTATCCATGGAGATAGCCAACGACATTTTGAGTCAGCCCACTGCAAAGGCTATGTCGGATATTCTTGCTACTACATATTCTCCAGCGAAGAATGAGTCAAAGATTCTGCAACTTCAGCACGATATCTTCACTTCGAAACAGAATGGGCGTCCTCTACATACCCTTTACACCTCACTAAGGGGTATGTTTGAAATGTTACATGGGTACATTCCCTTGACTGCTACTCCAGAGCAACTCAAGGCATATAGAGATTCAGTGATGACATGAGTCTTTCTAGCGGCACTGGATCCTGAGTATGATGCAGCTAGAGCACAGATTCTGATCGATGCCACTATACCTCCAATGGAGGAAGCATATCGCCGGCTGACCAGACTCTCCATATCTTCAAGTGGTTTGTCCGTGTCTCAGACCTCTTCAGCCATGGCAGCATCTTGTGGTGGCGGGGCACTACACAGTTCTGTGGTCATGGAGGCGCGTGTAAGAGGAGGGAGCAGTAGACCCCCTTGTCAGTCTTGTACTTATTTCCACAGGCCAGGTCATTCAGAGGAAATATGCTATTCTAAGCATGGGTTTCCAGCTTCAGCTCGCGTAGCAGAACAGATCCAGCAGGGTAGTAGTTCTTCTGTTGCAGCTGATCAGAGGTTTGACAATTTAGTAGCTCGGCTCAGGGAGATTACACCATCTCCAAAGTCAACTAGCTCACAGTCAGGATCTTCAGAGGTAGCAGCCTCATCATCCACATCAGGTACAACATATGCCTCTACTAGTTGTTACAGAGCAGACTTGTCTGAGTGGATAATGGATTCAGGAGCATCCCATCATCTTTGTGGTGATAGAGGTCAGTTTAGTACCTATCTCCCGATTCAGTCAGGCAGATCTGTGGTGATAGCTGATGGGACACACTTTCCCATCACTGGTCAGGGGGAGGTGCAATTAACCCCTGAAATGCGGCTTCAGAATGTTCTTTAAGCTCATGAATTCTCTACGAATTTACTATCTATTAGTCAAATCACAAAGGATTTGCATTGTCATGCCATATTTGACCCTTCTGCACTTGTATTTCAGGAGATTCTAACGGGTAGGGTGATTGGTTCTGGCTGTGAGCAAGGGGGCCCATATAGACTGGTGCAATCTCCGTATGCTGCTGCCTCCTTTCTTTGCATTGGTTCTGTCTCTCCGTATACGCGTGATAAACCGCAAAATCGACCCTTTAAGAGAGTGTTTTTAGCACTCGGAATCATCATCGTAGTCGGGCCGAGTTGGGTCATCAAAAGATCATCTCATTTAAATATATGTCAATAATAGATCAAAATGAGATGATCGTGAAATTTTTTACTTGGTAAGATACCAAGGTCGAACTCAGGGATACGAGCCTCTCTCTAATTATCCGGATTTTTATCTAATCAATTAAGTGTTGAATTAGAGATCTATAGGTCAAAGTATGCGAGAAGACACAACAATGCATTAAAATCAAACATGCATTTTTTTAATCAATTTTTATAATGCAAGTAAATGGATGCAATGCGATGCAATGGAAGTATGCCCTAGGTTAAAAGGACGAGCCAACTAAACCACAAGTTAATTTCAGATTTAAATGAAGCAACAACTCATTTGACGTAATTTGCAAAGTTAGTCAGAAAGGCATAAAAGACACTCGAGTTGTTTAAAGAAATACATTGAGATCACAGTGTCAAAACAAAAGAACAAAGATGCCATTAAAAAGTACGTTGAACAAGCAATAAAATGAAACTGAAATCATCTCGATCGGAGTTACGAGGCTCTAAATATGCATGAAAGAAACCAGGGGCATAAACGAAAGAAAACATGAAAAGATAATTACAACCAGGTCCCTGGGAGGGACTAAAATGCAATAAAAATAAAGACGAGTCCTTCCCTGTAAATAAACCATACGCGCGAGGACCTATATGCAATTATTGAAAACTGCAGGGGCATGTATGCAAATATCCCCAGGTGCGCAGGTGCTGCACGTGCGTCAGGACCTGGATGCAAAATGGAGAAGATGGCAGGGCGTCTCTGCAAATAGTCCAGAGTACACGTGCCAGGCACGTGCTACCCAGGCTCGGTGGTTGGCTCGGACTCGGCAGAGGTTCGGTATAGCTTCGGTTAGGCTCGTTCGCTGGTTCGGGTTCGATGCAGGTCCGGACTAAGTTCGGGGCATCCAAGCCTGGAGGCTCGGGCGCTAGGCTCGGCTGTGCTCTGGTGACGCCACGTGGTCGGTTGGAGGCCGTTGGATCGAGATGATCCAAGGGCTGCTGAAGTCGATGACGCGACCTCGTCTGGGCCGTCAGATGGTCGCTGGATGAAGACCATCCGACGACAACTGCTCCGTCGTCTTCTTCCGCGATTGGCGGCGATAATAGGGCTCCGGCGAAGGACCGCCTCCTCCGCCTCTCGTTCCAGGACGACATGGGCTTCCCACGAGCTCCCTAAGGGTTGTGGGATGTAGCTGGAGGTCTGAGGAAGACGTAGGAGTGTCTGGTTGCAGTCATCGGAGCTCGGATCAATGTAGCGACGCCGACGAATTGAGCTCCGGTGGTCATCCGGCCATTGAAGGAGTTATCGACCTGCAAGGTTAGTGACATAGCCGAAGCAAGCTAATTGTGGTGCGTGCGTAGTGGAGGTGAAGTGGAAGCTCATCGGGTGTGGAGAATGTGGGGAGCTCGGAGCTCCTCCGCCGTGAATGCGGAGGAGGTGGACGGGGATGGTTGAAGGTCTGGAGGAAGGAGACGATGAGCGGAAGTGTGCGCGTGAATGGTGGGGTGAAGGTGAAGCTCTAGGAGCAGTCAATAGAGCGGGAAAGGGGGTAGAACGACCTACGTAATTGCAAGAAATGAAACGAAAAGTACAAGAAGGGATCGGAGGCTTACCTGAGCGATGGCGGGTCGATGGGCTTGTGCGCGAGCTCCATGGCGGAGCTATGGTCTTCACTGGACCTCCCCAGCCGATGGAGGCAGCTCGAGCGGTCGCAATGGCGCCGCGACTCCGCCGTGGAGGTCGGAGGGTCTCACCGGGGGAACGGGTCGTCTTCGCTCGATCCCGACGCCTCCCCCTGTCACAGGGAGGCGGAGGAGGGTTGGGCCCCTCCCCGCGTAAAGGTGGACAACGGCGACAGGAGGAGGAGGCGGCGTATTTGAAGACGACGGTGGTGGA
This sequence comes from Ottelia alismoides, assembly GCA_037367405.1. Lineage (NCBI taxonomy): Eukaryota > Viridiplantae > Streptophyta > Magnoliopsida > Alismatales > Hydrocharitaceae > Ottelia > Ottelia alismoides. Next base: position 16,762 of record JAZKJV010003434.1, on the reverse strand, counting down.
TCTGGTTGGTGGAGACGTGGTTTGTATGGTGATCGTGGGACGACTGGAAGGGTGTCGTGGGTCTTGGAGGAGTGCGCGAGGGTGGTGGATGACCGGGGAAGACCGAGAGGTGGTTGGCGATGGGCGAAGTCGTCGGAGATGGCAGGAGAAATGGGAAGGGTGGACGGGTTGTGCGAGGTGGAAAACGTGGGGAAGAGGAGGTTCTGGAGGTTGACGACGGTCTTCTGACCGTTGGATCTGGAGATCCAACGGTGGAGAGTAATGCGCAAAGGAGCGGTGTGGATCAGATCGGGGACGGAGCGATCGTAGGGGTATGAATTCACCACGTGTCATCTTGACGTTGAAGCGCGAACATACGGTCACGATGGAATAGAAGGTGGATCGAATGGCTGAGGCGCGATCTTAGAAGAGGCGACTGTGATGGAAGATCAGAGGTGCGATCCAGCGGTGTACACACCGCCACGTGGCGTGAGGGAAGAGCGACGGCAACGAGCGACGGAGATTAAGGGGCGGGGAAGATCAGACAATAGTGGAGAATAGCAGGCGTGGAAGTGCTCTGGCTGTTGGATCAGGAAGGTGATCCGACGGCTGGCAATGGATGCGGAAAAGACATGGGGCGCGAGCCACGTGGCTCACCCAGAACGGGCCACGTGGCCCAATCAGATTATTCTGATGGTATTTTTGATTTTTGAAGGCTTAATTGGTCGAATTTGAGAAAACTCAAAACATGAAAGTTGTAATTCTTGATGAGATCTACAAGTTTCTTGTTGACCAAAATTGGAGATGAAATCAAACAAGGACCCGAAATATTTTTGAAGGTATTTTTAAGGTTAAAAATACCACGAATTTTTGGTTTGCCATTTTTTTGTGATTTTTAATTTATTGAGGACTCTGGTAATTACAAGACATTAACTGGGTTTTATTGACACTCAGCTTAAGCAAGGGGGTTAATAATGAGAAATTATGATGATGAAATCGGGTTTCATCAACGCGGCAACCTCCGTTTTGGTCATCTTCCTCTGCAAAAGCTGTATCATGTTCTTCCTCAGATTTCTCCTCGCTCTACTTTCCAGTGCGAGGCCTGCCAGCTTGGGAAGCATCATAGATCCACATTCCAGAGTCATCAGGGTCAAAGTAGTCATGGTTTTTTTGAGTTGATTCATTTGGATATTTGGGGTCCCAGTCGCGTTCCTGATCTTCAGGGACATCGTTTTTATCTTGTTGCTGTTGATGAGTTCTTTAGACTGTCATGGGTCTTTTTGCTTAAGAACAAGTCTGATGCAAGTCCTATTATTCAGTCCTTTATCAATGAAATAAGAAATATCTATTCTGCAATGTAAAGTATATACGTTCTGATAATGCATTTGAATTCTGTAGTACACAACTTTCTCAATTTCTTAGATCGTATGGTATTGTGCATCAGACATCATGTACTTATACATCCCAACAAAATGGGGTGGCTGAGAGGAAACATTGTCATCTCTTGGATATCACCGGGACTCTTCTGATTCAGAGTTGTGCTCCCCACTCGTACTGGGGGATGCTGTTCTCACTGCGTGTTATTTAGTGAACCGTATGCCCTCATCGATTCTGGGAGAAAAGATACCGTTTTTGTTTGCGTTTCTCGAGAAGGATCTTTTTTCTCTCACTCCTCGCATCTTTGGTTGTGTCGCTTTTGTTCATCATATGTCTCCTGGACTTGATAAACTCTCTATTGGAGTGGTTAAGTGTGTGTTTCTTGGGTATTCCAAGACCCAAAAGGGGTATCGGTGCTTTGACCCTGCTCGGCGAAGGTATTATGTTAGTACTAATGTCACCTTCTTTGAATCCAGCATGTATTTTTCTCCTACATGTGACAAGCTCATTCCTTCAGAATGTAGAGAAGAAGTTTACATGCCACCACCTCCCGTCTCTCCTACTCCATTACCACCACCACCACCACCAAGTACTTCATCTACTCCACCACCACCTCCACCTCCACCTCCTGCCACACCGCTTTTCTTTCCTCAGGTGTATCAGCGCCGGCCTCGTGCTCATGTGCCTACACCAACATCCAACACACCCAAGGTATGTCATGAACGTTTGAGTTCTACTGATGGCACTGGTGATTTGAGTTTGCAGGATGGTTTGGATAGTACTATTTCTGAGGATACAGAGGATCTGGATGTGCCTATTGCTTTACGAAGGAAGCGATGTGCTTGTACGATGCAACCTCTTTCCTCTCATGTCTCTCTGGTACAGTTATCTGGGGACTTTCAGAGATTTGTTGCTGTTTTATTAGCAGTGCAGATACCGAAATCCTATCAGGAAGCATTACAGAGTAGCCCTTAGCGGCTTGCTATGGAAGAAGAGATGGTTGCTTTACGATATCGTGGTACATGGAGTGTTGCCTTCGCTCTCCCAGGTGCGTCTATTATTGGCAGTAAGTGAGTGTTTACTATTAAACACCGTGCAGATGGATCCGTGGACAGATACAAAGCTCGGTTGGTTGCTCGGGGATTCACCCTAACTTATGGGGTGGACTATCAAGACACATTTTCGCCAGTTGCGCATCACTGTACACTACGTATTCTTGTTGCCATTGCTGTGGTAAAGGACTGACCTCTTTTCCTATTAGATATCAAGAATGCATTCTTATATGGCGATTTGCACGAAGAAGTATATATGCAACAACCACCGGGTTTACTGCTGAGGGGGAGTCTAGTATGGTGTGCAAACTTCATAAGGCCATATATGGCCTTAAGCAGAGTCCGAGGGCTTGGTTTCAGAAGCTCTCGGAGTTGATTGAACTATATGATTTTGTCAGATCGACTGCGGATCATTCTCTGTTTGTTAAGAGGACGGAGAAGGGTATTGTTGTAATCCTAATTTATATGGATGATATTGTTGTCACAGGTAGTGATAATGAAGGAATTTAGGTAGCCAAGGATTTTCTTGGACAATAGTTCGTGACCAAGGATCTTGGTAAGCTGAGTTACTTTCTTGGTCTAGAATTTGCAAGAAACCAACAGGGAATGGTAATGACTCAAAGGAAATATGTCATTGATCTCTTATATGAGATGGGTATGACATGATGTAGACCTGCCACTACTCCAATGGATCCCAATGCACGGCTATATGATGATGATTATGCAGAGGTAGATAAGAGACGGTACATAGAGCTGGTAGGAAAGCTATTGTACGTCACAATTACCGGGCCTGATATATCGTTTGTTGTCAGCATGGTTAGCCAATTTATGAAGCAACCTAAGCAGTCTCACATGGATGCGGTTACTATGATCTTGAGGTATCTCAAGTCTTCTCCATGTGCAAGACTTCTATTCAGGAGAGATATAACCCTTACAGTGCCAGGATGTGCAGATGCAGACTATGCTGGGTGTCCCAAGGACAGGAAGTCAACTTCAGGTTTCATTGTGTTTGTAGACAGCTCACTGATTTCATGTAAGAGCAAGAAACAGACTATTGTGGTCAGATCTAGTGCAGAATCAGAGTATAGGGCAATGGCTCAAGGGAGCACAGAAATGATGTGGGTCAAGTCCATTCTAACTGACCTAACTATGGAGGTACCTCTTCCTATGCATCTACAATGTGATAATCAAGCCTCACTATTTATAGCAAATAATCCGACCTTATATGAAAGAACAAAGCACATTGAGGTTGTCTGCCACTACACCCGAGATTTGATTCAAAAAGGATTTATCTTCACTTCTCATGCCACTTGGGAGATCAGATTGCTGACATGTTCACCAAAGCCCTTGCTAAGGGGCCATTTCACCGTTGTTGTTCCAAGCTGAGCATGATAGATATTTATACTCCAGCTTGAGGGGGAGTGTTGAGATATTTATATCTCTTTAGATGTTATTCTGTAACTTTTCCTATTCTTTTCGGCTATCTATGTAATTTGCCGAGAGCTTTTCTACTATGTAAGAGAGCTTATCCAAATTTGAGATGTTGTCTTTGTCTTCTTTGCCGATATTCAGGCCCTAATTGAGAAGAGGCCCTACAGGCGGACCTTGCAAGAATCGTTGAGTGAGTTTGAGAGGTGAGAACTCGATGGTTCTCAAGGTGCAGTTTCTACTGCGCTGGTGACAATGAGAGTGGTTCTGGTGGTGCACGAATACCGGCACCCATAAAAAACACTTCCGAGTCAATACATTCTTAAAGAGGAGCAATTCCATGCAATACAATCCAAGCAATGATCCCATACAAAAGATAGTGAAGGGCATGTTTTCGAATATCAGGGGAAAGGCAGGAAGTGCCATTAGCAAGTTGTTTTTTTGGAGAGAGCATCCTTCGTATAATGTTAATGGACTTTTTCTTCAACATGTAATCAATAAGATTGCTGCTTCAGGAGCGGGAGTGAGCTCCCACACATTCAGGATCATGAACAAGTATCTTGCTATGGAGAAGAGTGATGTCCATGGATCCGGATTATCCGTTTACACGTCACTTGTAGTATTATTTTCGATATTGATCGCATTAGGTTACAGAAAATGAGACAATTTTTTGCTTTTCGAATGACATTCACATTGTTAATAACAAGCCGCATAGTAACAAGTGTCACCAAATTCACATTTTGCATTAATTTCAATATATATTTACATGTAACAGAAGAAACTTATAATTTGTACATGTATCCCAAAATATAAAAGAGAAAGAAAAGCAATTACATTATCCTGTACAAAATTATAACATGTATACCGTCAAAGTAACTGTGGAAGCTTAGCGTCCAACTGTCGGACTACTGTAATGCATGTGCTTTACCTGCCATTCATGTTGAGAACAATAGAAATGCCAATAAAAGTTGAGCACAATCTAATCTATTAGAAATGGAACATGTATTTTAGTGGTTTCAAAAAGAAGCAAGTAGACATGTATTGCCATGTAAAATAAATAAGCTACTTACATGGAAATTGATTTTCAAGTTGTTATGTATATGAATCTCATGTTTATCCATCACCCCTTAACCTTCCATATATAACATTTTTATTTATTGATTATATGGTCTATATGTAGGCTATCATCTTTTTATCACTTATAACTCCTGTTGATGGATCTTGGGATTGAAGATGATGAGTCTCTGATCTGATCTTTATCTTTGTCTAATTTCTTAAGCCTAGCAGATAGTTTGCGGCCTTGGTCTGGGTGTGACTTCACACTATGACTCTAAGGCATGAAGAAAACCTTAGAGTTGGAGTGCCTGTGTAGGAATACGGTGGAGTATAATGCATTCTATCTAAGTTCCCAACACGCCCACTAGCTTCTCCTAACATCCACACTAGTAGTTCTAAATTCTGATTAAATGTATATGATTGATGATTGATGATTGATGATTTTTGTCTCACAATATTTTCTTTACCAGACCTACTGGCAACACAATAACCAAAACTCAAGAACAATACCAAACTCAACTGTAACAAAACTCAACTGTAGCCAAACTCAACTGCACTTGATAACGATCTTTTCTTCGCCAAGATCTACTGGAGGCACAATAACCAAAACTCAAGAACAGTACCAAACTCAACAGTAATAAAACTCACTTGTAGCCAAACTCAACTGCACATGACAACATTCTTTTCTTCGCCAAGGCCTACTGGCGGTGTTGAGAAGAGGAACAAAATGAGATGACGCCCAGGCAGGCGTGCCCTCGGCCTCTCAGCTCTGGACGCAACTTGCGTTCAAAGACTCGATGGTTCACGGGATTCTGCAATTCACACTAAGTATCGCATTAACAAATAGCTACACAGAATATTCTCTAACAGGCGGAATAGTAACCAAAACTCCAGCGGTGAGGAAGCCTCATAAGAAACTCTTCCATCTCACCCTCCCAGTGGAAGTACAGTCCAGGAGAGGGCTAGGCACACTCCAGAACTACATAACCGAGACTGGTGAGAGAGACGTTTTGGACTAAGTAACTTTAATCGGTCGGATCGGTACGAGCTAAAAGAGCTCGAAAAATAAAACCAAGGGTCCTCCTGCCTAGGTACCCTACTGAAACATAGTCAACGGAACTAGTCAAAAACCTGGATCCCAACGAAGCGTAAAAATGTTGCGAGCTCGTCGCGTAAAAGTCGTAAAAAGGATTGGGATTGTAGACCCGTGCACTAGGCGGTCGTTGCCCTAACTGGGCTTCTTATCTCCCACCCAGCTGAGGGTCAATGCCCTCGCACGATCAGATGTAATGGTTACCATGATCGACACAATTAATTACCATCACTCATTCACCGTCACATTCACTTGATGACTCATTCTTTTCTTAATCCCTTATGTGGTCAACTTTACAGATATATGTATGTTGTCAATACTTTATCAATGGTGATTTATACTAGAGGACCAATTGATGAGATTAATAATCATAATGATTACAGAAATCCATAGATTGATTCAATTGTATCTAAGATATTTATTTAAGATTAGGTGAACCTCCTAAATCTTAACATCCACTTGTTATTTATGCTATTCTTGGATAATTTCCCATATGGTTCAACTATTTGTATTTAAGTTGTCTTCTTTAAAGTCAAGAAACATGGGAAATAATAAATGATCAGGACTCCGAATTTAATCTATTCAAGAACCCCAAGCTTTTTTATTTTGAAAATCATAAAAATCTGGGACCTAATGTTTTGATCTTAGATTAAGATCAAATCTATGCAAAATATCCCTATATTTCATCTTTTAATACATGATATTAGTGGTAATAATTGGTCTTAAATTTTGTTCAAATCCATATCAAAGTCCTCCAACACTACATCTATAACTCATGAATCTATGTCAAGTAATAGGTCTAAATTCTGCCTAATTATATGCAATATCCCAATTTTCATTTCTAAAAAATCAGGAAATTTGAAGTCTATTAATAGATCTTGTTAAAAAATAAGAAGCGGAAGCAGGATGATAAACAAGGCATAGAACGGAAAGATAAAACATAAACACAAAGAATTTTACGTGGAACCCTACTCCTTAAAAAGTGGGATGAAACCACGGGAGAAGGCCTTAAAGGGCCACATGTGTTTATTGATTTTCTCAATGGATACAGGAGGTCTGGGGCTCTTTATATAGCCTCCACAGAGCCTCCAAGTCCCACCACTGGTAGATGTGGGATTAAACACTGGGATGGGGTAAATGGATCCTGGAGAGATCCATTTACCCTCCTACAACTCATATGGCGCACAACCAAATACCCCAACACTCTCCCTCAAGCTGGAGCATGTAATGCTCAGCTTGGACAAACAGAAAGAAATTCAACTCACACTACATGACACTACAAACAATATCAACTCACTGCACACAACTGTCGGCTGCTGTCGAGGATGTTGCTTCTCATGCTGTGCAGGTGAGGAGGACGAACGGACTGTAGTGTGAGTCAACTGAATCTCCTCGTCGGAGAGCATGTGCTCTGATACTATGTTAGAAAATATGAAGTGGAAGCGGAATCAGAAATAAAGATAAAGAAATTGAAGAACACAAGAATTTTTACGTGGAACCCTAGTACATATGAGTGACGTATGGATTTGGATAGGAGTCTCTGGCGCCTGGATCTGAACAGATCTTCTAATAATGGTTGAACACGATAATCTTCAGGAATAGAATCTCGAATAAATATGATAATCGAATTTCGAACAAAACCATAAAATCCTCGAGAATCGACTCGCTCTGATTCCATGTTAGAAAATAAGAAGCGGAAGCGGAATGATACAGAAAGATAAAACATGAACACAAAGAATTTTACGTGGAACCCTAAGCGTGATGAAACCACGAGAGAAGACCTCAAAGGGCCATATGTGTCTATTGATTTTCTCAATGGATACAGGAGGTCTGGGGTTCCTTATATAGCCTCCACAGAGCCTCCAAGTCCCACCACTGGTAGATGTGGGACTAAACACTAGGTTGGGGTAAATGGATCCTGGAGAGATCCATTTACCCTCCTACAACTCATATGGCTCACAATCAAATACTCCAACAGATCTGAAATTTGGCCTATATACATGCTTAATCACCTAGTTTCTAAATTCTAAAACTTGCATTATGTATCTATTTCATTGATATGAAATTATGGTTAATTGTATGCAAAAACATCCCAAAATCTTTCATTCTAAGGCATGAAAATAGTAACAATTTAGTGATCTAAAATTGGATCTTATATGCATATTAATCTCCCCCAAATCTCCCAATTTTGCTCATGAAACAGTAGCAATTTAATGATCTGAATTTGGATCTTAAATACATGATAATCACCCCCAAATCTCTCTAAATTTTAATCATGAATTCAAAGTATATAGTGGATTGATCTTAGCACAAAAATACATACAAATAACCCAAATTTCTTTCATTTTTCAATCATGAAAATATTGCATAACAGTGGACTATTTTTAGCACTAAAATGTATGCCATTCTCTCCCAAATTTCCATCTTTTTAGATACCAAATTCCATCCTTTTAAGTATGAAAACTGTAGCAATATAGGTCTGTAGCAATATAGGTCTGAATTTTAGACTCAATTGCATGCCATTCTCCCTAAATTTCTTATCTTAGACCATGAGATTAGGAACTAATTAACATATCTAAAATTTAGTCACTTTCATTCATCCATTAATTAATTTGTTCAAGAATTGAAAGGGGAAATATTTTGAGGATAATATTGATGAATGACAGCAAAGGGAGGGGTTGGATTGTACCTTTAGATCTCTCAAATTTTGATATCCAAGCATGCATGTGGTAGCAACATGTGACTACTATAGAGGCTGAAATGGAACTCCAACAGGGGGTCTTCTAGCTGTTAGGAAGTAGCAACACAACTGCTTGAAGAAGGTAGCAGTTATGGCTGCAACTGGACAACAGTTGGGGCTCCAGCTGGGAGCAACTTCAGCCTTGGATGCAGCAACAACTGCTGCCAGGAGCAGCAGCAGCAAGCAGCAGTAGCTGCAGTTCCCTTTGGAGAGCTGCTTGCTGCAGCTGCGGCTGGAGATTGGCAGCAGCACAGCTGCTCCAATTTCAAGGAGCAGTAGCTCCAAATGGGAGAATAGAGCTGAGGGGCTTTGCTCATTCGGCTGGGGATCTTATAGGGTTTTGGGGGAGGGAAATGTGGGAAAAGAGAGGTTGTGGGAATTAAACAAGGAAAGGACTGAGCTCTTTTGTTGACAAGTGGATAATGAAAAAAAGGCAAGTTTTGGGACAACAACCGTTGTCCTGGAAAATTAATAATTTTTTAAAACCATTTTCTCTCCCTTTTTTGACATTCCCAAGTCATCCGCATTTGCACCTCAAATCTCTGATTCAGAGGCACAATATCTCCTTTGACCGTCTATGACTGATGATCAAGCGATATAATATTCACACTTTTCTGATTTAAGATGGATACAGAAATTGATGAAATACTATGATTACTATTCTTATGACTGATGATCAAGCGATATAATATTCACACTTTTCTGATCTAAGATGTAGGGATGAGCATGGGCCGGGCTGGGCCGGGCCCTGAAGGCCAGGCCCAAGCCCGCCTAAAAAATTCGGGCCTTGGGCCGGGCTTAGGCCCGCAAAATTTTTTTTGCTCGACCCAAGCCCAGGCCCGGCCCATCGCCACCCGGTTAGAGACTATTAACTTTGAGTCTTTTGTTTCAAGTTAATCTCAACTCAAGTTACACAAGCTAAATTTGTTTAAAACATGTGCCATAATACTTGTGAAACAAGTAAAATTCGATTCTACAAATCCGATGATATCTCATTTTTCACACGTACACTCAATGTCGGATACCATGAATGTCTCACGTGTATATAAACTGAAAGAGTGAAACAAACTTGGCCAGTTAACAATAAGTGCACCAGACCTTACATGTTAAAAAATGAGCATAAGACCCATATTGGGTAAAGGTTCAATAATAGAAAATATTTTGATTGAAAAATAAATACTAACAAATCCAAGAATAACCAATACAATCTAAACCAAAGACTAAGGAAAATTAATACTGAATTAAAATACAATGATCAGCAACTCATATGTCACACGCATGATTCACTTGATTTATTAACATTGTATGAAGACGAGATACAAGAAGGGAGTGTACATGAAATAGGTGGGAGTTTTCATATGTGTATGATATGGGAAATGGTTCGGGCCCTCTTCGGGCCGGGCCCTTGGGCCGGGTCGGGCTGGGCCGAGCCAAGCCCGAGCCCGGCCAAAAAAATTTTGGGCCTAAATATTGGGCCGAAGCCCGACCCGATGTTCATTTGGGCCTGGGCCGGGCCGGGCTTTTTGGGCTGGGCTTCGGGCTGGGCCGGGCCAGCCCAGCCCAATGCTCATCCCTACTAAGATGGATACAGAAATTGATGAAATACTATGATTACTATCTTGATTTTTGATCAAAATTTTGTGATTTAAATGATCAAATGACCACCGATCGACAAACGGTCAATTTCGTTAGTCTTATTTCATAGAGGCGAATTTTCTGATGGTCTCGGATTATTTTTATTTCCAATTGCGTCACGACTTTTCTGGTGGCACACTTTACGATGCGATTTTCAATCGATTGATCCCAAATAAATTTTGATTTACGATCTATTGATTGATTCAGATCATTTAACATCGATCATTCATTTTATCGGATTAAATGGACCATAATCGGGTCGGGTTTGGGTGTTACAAGAAGGAAGAGATGCACGATTATATCAAAGAGATAAAGAGAAGGTCGTTAGATTATGATTGACCATGACGTGCGATGGTTGGATGAGTTACAAAAAGAAGGATATTATCAACTTGCTCTTGTACTATAGTGGGAAGACGATTTTTTTTTCGAATTCTGTTGAAGCATCTATGCATGTGAAAAATTAAAAGTACATATGAAGTTAAAGAAGATGACCGCCAAAGATGTTGGGAAAGATAAAATCATATAGATAATTGCAGGTAGTGGCATCAATTTCGAGAAAGCACGTAAAATGATTACAACTTCTAGCAACTATGTCATTTTTGGACGCCATGTGCTGCACATTGAGTTGATATTGAAGGACTCCGATAAGAGAACTTGTGGCAAAGAGAGTGAATCAAGTATGAACTGTCATCATATTTATTTACAACCACTGAAAACTTTTGCATTGATAATGAGGATGTGCAATGGAGAGCTATCCGGCTTGGATCACAAGGTTTGCAACCAATTTGATACTGTTGTAAAGTTTGAAGTTGAAACATCATAGAATCGGTTTGAAATCATGTTCCGTCAAGGTGAATGATTCGACATACCAGAGGTTCGAACAGAAAATAGGATGGAAAATGGAATCGTTGATCAATGATCTCAACTTCTAGAATGATGTGACAAGTCATGAAATCATGGAAAATTGAGGATTGTGGATTGCGATAAGAAATCATCCATGTAAGTCATCTATGAAATAATGTGCTGCATGATGGAGAATGTGAAAAAACATGTTAGTAGAGGATTCAAGGCCTGGCTAGACATCATTGATGAGCGATGATCTGAAATGCTCTTGTATCTTCTTCACAAGGTTGGTATGTATGTTTAATATTTATGTATGGCATTGACTAATGAACGATGTATATGTTTTCTTTAGATTCTGAAATATGTGTACTTGTGTCCATCTTATTATTTCAACCCAAAGTACCAATACAAGCACAATCTTGGCATCAATGCAAATATTCTAGCAACCATTCAGATTGTAATAAAGAACCTTGTAAAGGATGAAAAGACAATCAATGCGCTTGGATGATGTAGGAAGTTTATAACTTAAGGTTGGAAACAATTCACAAGTTATTTAATGATATTTTTATGTGAAAATACGACTTAACTTAATGTATATCAAGTTAGTAGAAATTCATTAGGGATATTTGGTAGAATTATCATGATCAATCAATAGGGAAACATTCTTGATGATAAGATTCCATACATATGCTACTTCTCAAGTAGTAAGCCTGATATTTATTAAATTCATTTCTCTTTTTTGATTTTCCACATGAATGGTGGCAACTTTTGATGGAAGCAATGGGGAAGGAATGAGGTGAAGATTGATGACGATAACAATCAGAAGAGAGATTCTTTTAGATACTTGGGATCTATTCTACAACGTGACGGGGAAATTGATGGGGATGTTACTAATAGAATAAATGCAGGTTGACTAAAGTGAAGAGGATCCTCTACTGTTCTCTGTGATAAAAAAATTCCTTTGAAAATCAAAGGAAAGTTTTACAAAGCAGCCGTGAGACCTGCTATGCTCTATGGATCTGAATGCTGGACTGTGAACCTTAAATATGTGTAGAGAATGGCAGCGACGGAAATGAAAATGCTAAGGTGGATGTGTGGACACACATGTAAAGATCGTATTCGGAATGATGCAATCATAAGGAAAGTTGGTGTAGTTCTGATCGAGGATAAGGTGCGAGAAATCGCTTAAGGTGGTTTGACTATTTGCGAAGGGGGTCAGCTAATGCATCGGTGAGGAGATACGATTTTTGGGATGTTGAGTCGGCCAAGAGAGGGCAAGAAGGCCCAAGAAGTGTTGGAATGAGACTATACGAAGGGATCTTAGTTTTTTTGGATCTAAGCCTGGAAATGACCCAATATAGATCTGAATGGAGGAAAGAATCCATGTAGCCGACCCTACTTAATGTGGGAAAAGGCTTTGTTGTTGTTGTTGTTGAATGGTGACAACTATATAGGTTAGAAGCTCCTAGCTTTCCGAAGTGGAAGTAGAAGTGTTGTCCCAAACTACAATTGCTAGGGATTTGAGAGGAATAAGGAACACATAACTTCACGATTTTGTATACGTGCATTACAACTTGACATTGAATATGAAATATGCATGAGAGATGCATGGGAAAGAAGACTACACCTACCACATCAACCTTGCATATATTTTCAAAATGCATGATGATGATGCGAAGGAAGAGGCCTTCAGAGTTGGATAGATTCCTATGGTGCTCCAGTATTTGATGAGGTGGGAGGAAGGTCAAATAGGAATATAAGTTAACAAATGAGTGTAGATTTGACAATTATATGGTGATATCTTGTTGGATGATGAATTTGACGATGATGCTGTTGTAGGTACCACCATTTCTAAAGCAAGGCCTTAAATGTCGGTTTCGGTCACTATTTCGGTGACGACCAAAACAGAATTTCGATGGAATTTCGGTCAAATTTCGATCGAAATTTCAATCATTTCGGTCATTTTTTGTACTAGGACCCCCATATTTCGGTCATTTCGGTCGAATTTCGATTTCGACTGGATATCGATATTCGACAGAAATTCAATCGAATTTCGCTGAAATTTGAGGCCATGTTCTAAAGCAAAATTAAAATCATATTTAAAGGATGCCGATGGAGATTATGGGGATGATGATGCAATTGATGGTGGTGGTGATGGATAGACATATTCAGTTATGCATTAGTTCCCATTTTGTTGTTTTCAAAATTACAATGATTTTAATTTGCTAGAAAATAGCTTATTTGGGCTACTTCTAAGATTTCCACGGATATCTGCGATAGATCTTTTTCCAGACCGACCAATATGATATCAACATTGATGTCTTGAACCCTGGTAAGATCAAGATCTATCGCAGATATCCGTGGAAATCTTAGAAGTGGCCCAAATAAGCTATTTTCTAGCAAATTAAAAAAGAAGGGGGTACTATGGAAAATTGATTTTGCTAAGGCTTATGATTGCATCGATTGGAGCTTCCTGTGGTCCGTTCTGCGTAGACGGGGCTTCCCAAACTTATGGATCTCTTGGATGCGTAGATGTGTCTCCACTGCGTCGCTCTCTGTGATGATCAATGGTCGGCCGGTTGGTGGATTCTTCTAGCCGCGCAGGGGGGTGCGTCAGGGCTGTCCTCTTGTGCCCCTCCTCTTCGTTTTGGCCTCTGATGTGCTGGCGCGCATGGTGTACCGCATAATTGACGCGGGGCTTACTAATGGGTTCCGCAAGGGGGGATGTTTGCGTGCCCTTGGTCCAGTTCGCTGACGATACGATTTGCTTCATTGAGGGCGGTCTGGAGGAGGTTTCCGGTATGGCCAATACTCTTGCTCTTTTCTGTGAATTATCGGGCTTGTCGATTAATGTCTCCAATCCAACGTGGTGCCTTTTGGCTTGTCGCCTGCGGAGGCGGAGGAATGCGGCGACTGCTCGGTTCTTCGCCCGGGGAGCTTCCTATTGCTTATCTTGGTATTCCTTTATCGGCGGGCCGGGCCAGAACTAAGGATTGGCGTGTTATTACTGAACGGGTGGAGTCGCGCCTTGCCGGTTAGCGGGCGGCCCTTGCTTTCTCGGGGAGGGCGACTTATCCTTCTCAAATCGGTGCTCTCATCTATATCGATATACTTCCTCTCTGTTCGAAGAATGCCTGCGGGGGTCCGCTTGCGCCTGGAGCGGTGTATGCGACGTTTCTTGTGGGGGCGAAAGGAGGGGAATGGTAGGGGCATGCATCTGGCCGCTTGGGATGTTGTATCCATGCCTAAACGCTTCGGTGGGCTTGGTGTCCGGAGATTGGATCTGGTAAATGACGCCCTTTTACTCAAATGGGTGAGTAGACTCTGGGGAAAGGGTGATAACTTTTTCACCAATATTCTAAGGGTGCTCTTGGGCAGCGACTGGTTCGGGCTGCAGCGGGGGGCCTTGCAATTACACTATTCCCCGTTTTGGCGCAGCGTCTCAGCCGCTCTGCAGAGGAATATGGTGCTCTTCACCCCGGTGTTGGGGACGGGGGAATCCTTCAAGTTTTGGTTGGATGACTGGTCGGGAGGTGGCCCTCTTCAGGTGCGTTTCCCAAGATTGTTCGCGCTTGCGTCGAATAAGCACGCGTCTGTCGCGGAGTGTTGGACGGATGGATGTTGGGGCCCTCGGTTCTCTGCGAACTTCTCTGAGCAGCGGGTGGATGATTTCGTTATGATGATGGTGGCTCTCAGTACTGTTGCTACGCCTAATTTGCCAGGGGGATCATTGGCGCTGGAAGGACGGGTTCCTTCTCCACTCGGAAGGCCTACTGGGCTCTGCTCCCTTCTCCACCACCTACGTCTTCTCTCCTTCTGTGTGACTGTGGTTTCTTCTGGGGCTTGCGCTTGCCGGAGCGCATTAGCATCTTTCTTTGGTTACTTCGCAAAAGGAGGCTGTTGACTCGTGATCGTTGTGCCAAGTTTTTTCCACAAACCACTGCTTCATGCCCTCTATGTTGTGATGAGGACGAAACCGTTGATCATCTTTTCTTTGGTTGCCCCCTGGTTGCGGGTATTTGGGACGATTTGCCCTGGGCTCGAGCGGACAATATCGAAGGCTTTTGCGAGACTCTTTGGTCGAACAGGACAAGCGTGATCTCTTGGCTCCTATCGCGCGGTTGTGGTGCATTTGGCTTGCCAGGAACGAGGTTATCGTGAAAACGTCAATATTTCGGGTACTCGATTTATTTCCGATTGGTGTACTCGATAGGTTAATGGACTATCTGTGGCGGCTCTTCTTCTTGTATTCGCATTCGCCTTCTCTTTCCTTCTATGCCACCTTCCCTATGTGAGTATCTCTCTTTTTTCTCTTTTTTAGTTATATTTAATTTTGGGGCGACCACCAACGAGTGTATCCCCCTTCTTTTGAGCCTAAAAAAAGAGATCAAGACTAGTACATGATAGGCCAACAAAAAATGTAATAAGCCTTCTCCCACTATAAGTAGGATCGGCTACATGGATTCTCAGCATGATAGGCCAACAACAATAATAAAATCAGATGTTGCAGACAATGGGGCAGATGGACTAACTACCTTCTCCCTTCGCTAGGACAAACAATTCTCATTTTTTAATCCTGTTTCAGTGCTAAGTCAGTCTGTTCTACTGTGCCATGTGCTGAGGTTGGTTTACCATGCTTCTGCTAGCATGTGTCATTTATGTGTTCAAGTTGACAGTATATGCAGATTGCAGAGGGGGGATGCCCTCTATGGCCTCCATCCCTACCTTTGTTTCCACATCCTCTACCTGCATCGCATCCTTCCCTATTACACGATGCTATCATTACAGATAATGTATGTGAAATAGTAGTAGGGATGACAATCCTACACAACTGACTATAAGCCTCCATTGGTGAACTAGTAGCACTAGTAAGCAACTGATTTCGGGTCACATCATAGATCGAATCTATGCCCAACAAGAAAATTCTCAACCATTAGCATATTTTTGTATGTCTTATGGTTATCACATTTGTAAGGAGGAAGATAACTGTGAAGTTTTGCGAACATGCCTTTCAGGGGTGTATAATATGTGTGTAAAGAACATCCAACTTGTTTGGTGAAATGGATATCATAGTGTAGCTGCAGTATCCTGGTCTCGTGTTTGCTTGAGAATAGGTAGTGACCAAGCTATCCTACATAACTTTTGCCGTGGGCTAATTTAGAACATCATTTGCAATTTCTACAGTGAGAAAGTCGGTCAACCGTACCTTGAACAAGCATTATATTGTTCAAATGATGCATGCACTCTTGCTTTCTCGACTATTTTGAATTGGGTAAGCACTTATTCTTTGTTGACGCTTTCTAACGTGCTAATGAGCTGCCTGGCCTATAGAACATAGCTTGTTCCATCCATCTTGATGATAGGACCTATCCATTTTGTGGGTCCAAGCGACGAATCAATACCAGTTTTTGATCTTCCTTTGGTAGAGCCTTCTCCTACTTTAAGTAGGGTCAGCTATATGGATTCTTGCTCAAGTCCATGTTGAAAAGATCCGGCTATTTTCTACGCTGGCTGTTGGCTACTTAACGCAACCCTCACAATGGGGGATTTTGAGCCCTA